>OZ038505.1:73846823-73939323 GCA_964036315.1 Acanthosepion esculentum
ACCTAACAGTTGTCGATCAGAAAATACATGGTACGGTTGCTCTCAATAGCAACAATGAGAAATGTAGGTACAATGAATGAAATGCTAGGAATGACCATTATTATAATTGATTATTTGTTCTTCTTATCTGAAAACCCTGTCTGGTCGTATATATTCTTAGCCTTGTTGTGTTTTGAAACTCATGTTATTTTATGCAAGAACATTGGACAGTTTTCTCATTGTTTTCTTTCATCGCCCTTCTTACTTTTTAACTTGACTGAACACAATTTAATAAGAACAGTGCTATGTTGCGTTAACCTTTTTTGTGTCCTAGATATGACGATAAACTATATCAAGTAGCTAGGCCGTAGCTTATCGGCAGATTGGAGGCTTTGAGGAGGGCCGGACTACCTGTTATCTACTGATGTTCTCAGATTCAACCTGACACTGGATTTTAGGAGATGTTAGGTCCCAACAATTTGCAAATAGTGAACTCCCCTCTATACACACACACACACACACACACACACACACACACACACACACACACACACACATATATACATATATATATATATATATAAGTAATGGGTATATTTAGGCAGAAATGTTTAATTCATGCACGTTAAGGCTTGATTAAATAGCAACGAAACTTAGTTGTTAATTAATGTTGCGTTTATTTTTTTCAGTGTCTTGAATAATTTTTTTCTGATTTATGGTTTTGTATTTGTGAATATATGTAAGTAGTATGCAGATGTTTATATAATCCTTCTTTTAAGTTTCTGGATGTTTCACCTGTGTACACCAATGGGCATTTAGTACAGTCCGTTTTCTATATTCCTGACTCACTTTTGTTGTTGTTGCTATCTCGTTTGATATTATAGCAACACTCTAAGCGCACTGATGGTTCACTGTAGTACATTTGACCACAGTTTTTTTTTTTTTTAAATTACAGTCGGATCAAGCGAGAACAGAATTCAGTGAGAAGAAAATGCATCGAGAGTGCGCTAATCTTACAGTTCTCATCGGTGAATCTGAGATCGGGTCTACACTAGCACATTACGGAATACAATTCGATGGAGAAGTGAGTCACCTACTTGGAGGCGGCTGATTTTTAAACCTACAGACCCAACCACTCAAATATGTATGTATATGTGTATTTGCGTGTATGAGTATATAGGTATGTGCATGCGTAAATGTGCATACCCATATACACATATATATGGCCAAACAAATTAGGCATCCTAATGCGACAACAATATCAGAAAAACAACGCATCCCACAAACTGTATATATATATAAATATATATATATATATATATATATATTAATGAAAATTGAAGTCAACACGCAGAGGCTCTGAGTGTTGACATCAATGTTTACACACGCTCTGTCTCTGATATTGAGCACTTTATACCATAAATATAGCATACATTAAAACTATATTTCTTTATATATTACGACATGACACAGTTTGTTTATCGAATGTCGAATTTATTGCATGGGCACCCAATGAGGATTTAACTCACCACACCGGCGTAATGGTCAACCGGACTACCCTCACTTAACATTACTGCACGCTGGAACAACCAAGTTACTATTTACAAAGCTTAGCTTAATTATTAGCGCAAATTCATAAGTACGAGGCACCCAGTGAGGATCGAACTCACTACAGACGATCTGCACATCTAGGTTGTTAATCATTACACTACGACCAAGTGTCCAAAGGTTAGTTATTTTAATTAGTATAGTTTTCCTCTTCTATGTGCCGTTTCCCTTCAGGACGTTGGTGAACATGGCTCTCCATTTCCTCTTCTCTGTGGCATTTATTTTTTTTTCTTTTTGTTATATCTCCTAAACCTTGTTCAGATATCCATTTACTCAGGCTAGCTAGCAATCTGTCCCGTGAGTATCAAATTTCCCAAGCCCTCTTTCTTCATTATATGCACGAGAAATATGATCAGTATCTACCTTAAGTATAACTTGTCTATTTGTTTAAACTATCACCTAAACATGTCCGGGATCAACCTAAGAAGTCAGTAATAAGAGTCAACCAGACTGACTCGTTAAGCAATTCCTGACTACGAGGCTCCAAGCTAAACGACGATTTCACAACAGGATTTGTAACCTAATAATAGATTGAGACAACGAAAGATTACTATATGTGAATAAAACCTTTTAACTAATTAAAAAAAGACGAGTTTGTTTATTTGTTATTTTTTTTTTCGAATTTATCTATGAAAATGCATCCTTTGGATCCCGAAGGAAATATTTTTCATAAAGTTCAATTGGAAATGCTTTTTCTGAATCATCAAATATTTCATTAAAGTGGTTATCTATACGATACCATTTGGGAACAAGTTTTGCCGGTTTTAATTTCATATTCATTTTGAATCGCAACAGTGAGTCTTGCTCTCGCATTCACGACGTTCACAACCATGGAATCGAACCTCCCAGGTTTCCTGCATATTCCAAATGGTATAAGGAAGGTACTCTAAGACAAGTTTTTTACAAGAAAAGATTCATCGTGTATGCTCTCCTAAAGATCTCTTCAAATCAAGGGATAATTTCTACCTATTCTACTTATCATTAAAATATAGTATTCTTCAAGTTAAGGGTCAATACTTAACTATCGTCCATATGCTCAAAATATTAACCTCTTCCAAAAAAGGGTCAATCTTTATCTATCCGACAAAATCTTGAACTCTTCAACTAATGAGTCAATCCAAACTTATACACCTTGTCCTCAAAATCTTGAGATCTTCAAAACAAGGCCAATTTTTATCTATCGTCCATATCGTCAATTTCTTCATCTGCATATCCTCAAAATCTTGACCTCTTCAAATAATATGTCAATCTTTATCTTTCTATCTTCCATATCCTCAAAATCTTGACATCTTCAAATCATATATCAACCTTTATCTATCTTCCATGTCCTCAAAATCTGGACCTCTTCAAATCATATGTCAATCTTTATCTATCTTCCATATCCTCAAAATCTTGTCCTATTCAAATCATATATCATTCTTTATCTTTCTGTCTTCCATGTCCTCAAAATACTGACCTCTTCAAATCATATGTCAATCTTTATCTATTTTCCATATCCTCAAAATATTGACCTCTTCAAATCATATGTCAATCTTTATCTATTTTCCATATACTCAAAATCTTGACCTCATCAAATGATATGTCAATCCTTATCTTTCTATCTTCCATATCTTCAAAATCTTGACCTCCTCAAATCATATGTCAATCTTTATCTTTCTGTCTTCCATATCCTGAAAATCTTGACCTCGTCAAATCATATGTCAATCTTTATCTTTCTATCGTCCATATCCTCAAAATCTTGACCTCCTCAAATCATATGGCAATCTTTATCTTTCTGTCTTCCATATCTTCAAAATCTTGACCTCTTCAAATCATATGTCAATGTTTATCTTTCTGTCTTCCATATTCTCAAAATCTTGACCTCCTCAAATCATATGTCAATCTTTATCTTTCTGTCTTCCATATCCTCAAAATCTTGTACTCTTCAAATCATATGTCAATCTTTCTCTTTCTATCTTCCATATCCTCAAAATCTTGTCCTCTTCAAATCATATGTCAATCTTTATCTTTCTATCTTCCATGACCTCAAAATCTTGTCCTCTTCAAATCATATGTCAACCTTTATCTTTCTGTCTTCCATATCTTCAAAACCTTGACCTCCTCAAATCATATGTCAATCTTTATCTTTCTGTCTTCCATATCTTCAAAATCTTGACCTCTTCAAATCATATGTCAATGTTTATCTTTCTGTCTTCCATATTCTCAAAATCTTGACCTCCTCAAATCATATGTCAATCTTTATCTTTCTGTCTTCCATATCCTCAAAATCTTGTACTCTTCAAATCATATGTCAATCTTTCTCTTTCTATCATCCATATCCTCAAAATCTTGTCCTCTTCAAATCATAAGTCAATCTTTATCTTTCTATCTTCCATGACCTCAAAATCTTGTCCTCTTCAAATTATATCAATTTTTATATTTCTATCTTCCATGTCCTCAAACTCTTGAACTCTTCAAATCATATGTCAATGTTTATCTATTTTCCATATACTCAAAATCTTGACCTCTTCAAATCATATGTCAATCATTATCTTTCTTTTTTCCATATCTTCAAAATCTTGTCCTCTTCAAATCAGATGTCAATCTTTATCTTTCTATCTTCCATGTCCTCAAAATCTTGACCCCCTCAAATCATATGTCAATCTTTATCTTTCTGTCTTCCATATCCTCAAAATACTGACCTCTTTAAATCATATGTCAATCTTTATCTATTATTCATATCCTCAAAATATTGACCTCTTCAAATCATATGTCAATCTTCATCTATTTTCCATATACTCAAAATCTTGGCCTCTTCAAATGATATGTCAATCGTTATCTTTCTATCTTCCATATTTTAAAAATCTTGACCTACTCAGATCATATGTCAATCTTTAACTTTCTGTTTTCCATATCCTCAAAATCTTGACCTCTTCAAATCATATGTCAATCTTTATCTTTCTATCGTCCATATCCTCAAAATATTGACCTCCTCAAATCATATGTCAATATTTATCTTTCTATCTTCCATATCCTCAAAATCTTGACCTCCTCAAATCATATGTCAATCTTTATCTTTCTGTCTTCCATATCCTCAAAATCTTGACCTCTTCAAATCATATGTCAATCTTTATCTTTCTATCTTCCATATCCTCAAAATCTTGACCTCTTCAAATCATATGTCAATATTTGTCTTTCTATCTTCCATATCCTCAAAATCTTGACTTCCTCAAATCATATGTCAATCTTTATCTTTCTGTCTTCTATATCCTCAAAATCTTGACCTCTTCAAATCATATGTCAATCTTTATCTTTCTATCTTCCATATCCTCAAAATCTTGACCTCTTCAAATCATATGTCAATATTTATCTTTCTATCTTCCATATCCTCAAAATCTTGACCTCTTCAAATCATATGTCAATCTTTATCTTTCTATCTTCCATATCCTCAAAATCTTGTCCTCTCCAAATCATATGTCAATATTTATCTTTCTATCTTCCATATCCTCAAAATCTTGACCTCTCCAAATCATATGTCAATTTTTATCTATTTTCCATATCCTCAAAATCTTGCCCACTTCATATCATATGTCAATCTGTATCTTTCTATCTTACATATCCTCAATATCTTGTCCTCTTCAAATCATATGTCAATATTTATCTTTCTATCTTCCATATCCTCAAAATCTTGTCCTCTTCAAATCATATGTCAATCTTTATCATTCTGTCTTCCATTTCCTCAAAATCTTGTTCTCTTCAAATCATATGTAAATCTTTATCTTTCTATCTTCCATATCCTCAAAATCTTATCCTCTTCAAATCTTATGTCAATCTTTATCTTTCTATCTTCCATGACCTCAAAATCTTGTCCTCTTCAAATTATATGTCAATTTTTATCTTTCTATCTACCATGTCCTCAAACTCTTGACCTCTTCAAATCATATGTCAATCTTTATCTATTTTCCATATACTCAAAATCTTGACCTCTTCAAATGATATGTCAATCCTTATCTTTCTATCTTCCATATCCTCAAAATCTTGACCTCTTCAAATCATATGTCAATCTTTATCTTTCTGTTTTCCATATCTTCAAAATATTGTCCTCTTCAAATCAGATGTCAATCTTTATCATTCTGTCTTCCATGTCCTCGAAATCTTGACCCCCTCAAATCATATGTCAATCTTTATCTTTCTGTCTTCCATATCTTCAAAATCTTGACCACTTCAAATCATATGTCAATATTTATCTTTCTGTCTTCCATATCCTCAAAATCTTGACCGCTTCGAATCATATGTCAATTTTTATCTTTCTATCTTCCATATCCTCAAAATCTTGACCTCTCCAAATCATATGTCAATTTTTATCTATTTTCCATATCCTCAAAATCTTGCCCTCTTCATATCATATGTCAATCTTTATCTTTCTGTCTTCCATATCTTCAAAATCTTGACCTCTTCAAATCATATGTCAATCTTTATCATTCTATCGTCCATATCGTCAAAATCTTGACCTCCTCAAATCGTATGTCAATCTTTACCTTTCTGTCTTCCATATCTTCAACATCTTGACCTCTTCAAATCATATGTCAATCTTTATCTTTCTATCATCCATATCTTCAACATCTTGACCTCTTCAAATCATATGTCAATCTTTATCTTTCTGTCTTCCATATCCTCAAAATCTTGACCTCTTCAAATCATATGTCAATCTTTATCTTTCTATCTTCCATATCCTCAAAATCTTGACCTCTCCAAATCACAAGTCATTTTTTATCTATTTTTCATATCCTCAAAATCTTGACCTCTTCATATCATATGTCAATCTGTATCTTTATCTTCCATATCCTCAAAACATTGACCTCTTCAAATCATATGTCAATATTTATCTTTCTGTCTTCCATATACTCAAAATCTTGTCCTCTGCAAATCATATGTCAATCTTTATCTTTTTATCTTCCATATCCTGAAAATCTTGACCTCTTCAAATCGTATGTCAATCTTTAACTTTTTCTCTTCCATATCCTCAAAATCTTGTCCTCTTCAAATCATATGTCAATCTTTATCTTTCTATTTTCCATATCCTCAAAATATTGCCCTCTTCAAATCCTATGTCACTCTTTATCTTTCTTTCTTCCATATGCTCAAAATCTTGTCCTCTGCAAATCATATGTCAATCTTTATCTTTCTATCTTCCATATCCTCAAATCTTGACCTCTTCAAATCATATGTCAATCTTTAACTTCCTGTCTTCCATATCCTCAAAATCTTGTCCTCTTCAAATCATATGTCAATCTTTATCTTTCTGTCTTCCATATCCTCAAAATCTTGACCTCCTCAAATCGTATGTCAATCTTTATCTTTCTATCTTCCATGTCCTCAAAATCTTGTCCTCTTCAAATCATATGTCAATATTTATCTTTCTATCTTCCATATCCTCAAAATCTTGTCCTCTTCAAATCATATGTCAATCTTTATCATTCTGTCTTCCATTTCCTCAAAATCTTGTTCTCTTCAAATCATATGTAAATCTTTATCTTTCTATCTTCCATATCCTCAAAATCTTATCCTCTTCAAATCTTATGTCAATCTTTATCTTTCTATCTTCCATGACCTCAAAATCTTGTCCTCTTCAAATTATATGTCAATTTTTATCTTTCTATCTTCCATGTCCTCAAACTCTTGACCTCTTCAAATCATATGTCAATCTTTATCTTTCTGTCTTCCATATCCTCAAAATCTTGACCTCTTCAAATCATATGTCAATCTGTATCTTTATCTTCCATATCCTCAAAACATTGACCTCTTCAAATCATATGTCAATATTTATCTTTCTATCTTCCATGACCTCAAAATCTTGTCCTCTTCAAATTATATGTCAATTTTTATCTTTCTATCTTCCATGTCCTCAAACTCTTGACCTCTTCAAATCATATGTCAATCTTTATCTATTTTCCATATACTCAAAATCTTGACCTCTTCAAATGATATGTCAATCCTTATCTTTCTATCTTCCATATCCTCAAAATCTTGACCTCTTCAAATCATATGTCAATCTTTATCTTTCTTTTTTCCATATCTTCAAAATCTTGTCCTCTTCAAATCAGATGTCAATCTTTATCTTTCTGTCTTCCATGTCCTCGAAATCTTGACCTCTTCAAATCATATGTCAATCTTTATCTTTCTGTCTTCCATATCCTCAAAATCTTGACCTCTTCAAATCATATGTCAATCTGTATCTTTATCTTCCATATCCTCAAAACATTGACCTCTTCAAATCATATGTCAATATTTATCTTTCTATCTTCCATGACCTCAAAATCTTGTCCTCTTCAAATTATATGTCAATTTTTATCTTTCTATCTTCCATGTCCTCAAACTCTTGACCTCTTCAAATCATATGTCAATCTTTATCTATTTTCCATATACTCAAAATCTTGACCTCTTCAAATGATATGTCAATCCTTATCTTTCTATCTTCCATATCCTCAAAATCTTGACCTCTTCAAATCATATGTCAATCTTTATCTTTCTTTTTTCCATATCTTCAAAATCTTGTCCTCTTCAAATCAGATGTCAATCTTTATCTTTCTGTCTTCCATGTCCTCGAAATCTTGACCCCCTCAAATCATATGTAAATCTTTATCTTTCTGTCTTCCATATCTTCAAAATCTTGACCACTTCAAATCATATGTCAATATTTATCTTTCTGTCTTCCATATCCTCAAAATCTTCACCGCTTCAAATCATATGTCAATTTTTATCTTTCTATCTTCCATATCCTCAAAATCTTGACCTCTCCAAATCATATGTCAATTTTTATCTATTTTCCATATCCTCAAAATCTTGCCCTCTTCATATCATATGTCAATCTTTATCTTTCTGTCTTCCATATCTTCAAAATCTTGACCTCTTCAAATCATATGTCAATCTTTATCATTCTATCGTCCATATCCTCAAAATCTTGACCTCCTCAAATCGTATGTCAATCTTTACCTTTCTGTCTTCCATATCTTCAAAATCTTGACCTCTTCAAATCATATGTCAATCTTTATCTTTCTATCATCCATATCTTCAACATCTTGACCTCTTCAAATCATATGTCAATCTTTATCTTTCTGTCTTCCATATCCTCAAAATCTTGACCTCTTCAAATCATATGTCAATCTTTATCTTTCTATCTTCCATATCCTCAAAATCTTGACCTCTCCAAATCACAAGTCATTTTTTATCTATTTTTCATATCCTCAAAATCTTGACCTCTTCATATCATATGTCAATCTGTATCTTTATCTTCCATATCCTCAAAACATTGACCTCTTCAAATCATATGTCAATATTTATCTTTCTGTCTTCCATATACTCAAAATCTTGTCCTCTGCAAATCATATGTCAATCTTTATCTTTTTATCTTCCATATCCTGAAAATCTTGACCTCTTCAAATCGTATGTCAATCTTTAACTTTTTCTCTTCCATATCCTCAAAATCTTGTCCTCTTCAAATCATATGTCAATCTTTATCTTTCTATTTTCCATATCCTCAAAATATTGCCCTCTTCAAATCCTATGTCACTCTTTATCTTTCTTTCTTCCATATGCTCCAAATCTTGTCCTCTGCAAATCATATGTCAATCTTTATCTTTCTATCTTCCATATCCTCAAATCTTGACCTCTTCAAATCATATGTCAATCTTTAACTTCCTGTCTTCCATATCCTCAAAATCTTGTCCTCTTCAAATCATATGTCAATCTTTATCTTTCTGTCTTCCATATCCTCAAAATCTTGACCTCCTCAAATCGTATGTCAATCTTTATCTTTCTATCTTCCATGTCCTCAAAATCTTGTCCTCTTCAAATCATATGTCAATATTTATCTTTCTATCTTCCATATCCTCAAAATCTTGTCCTCTTCAAATCATAGGTCAATCTTTATCATTCTGTCTTCCATTTCCTCAAAATCTTGTTCTCTTCAAATCATATGTAAATCTTTATCTTTCTATCTTCCATATCCTCAAAATCTTATCCTCTTCAAATCTTATGTCAATCTTTATCTTTCTATCTTCCATGACCTCAAAATCTTGTCCTCTTCAAATTATATGTCAATTTTTATCTTTCTATCTTCCATGTCCTCAAACTCTTGACCTCTTCAAATCATATGTCAATCTTTATCTATTTTCCATATACTCAAAATCTTGACCTCTTCAAATGATATGTCAATCCTTATCTTTCTATCTTCCATATCCTCAAAATCTTGACCTCTTCAAATCATATGTCAATCTTTATCTTTCTGTTTTCCATATCTTCAAAATCTTGTCCTCTTCAAATCAGATGTCAATCTTTATCTTTCTGTCTTCCATGTCCTCGAAATCTTGACCCCCTCAAATCATATGTCAATCTTTATCTTTCTGTCTTCCATATCTTCAAAATCTTGACCACTTCAAATCATATGTCAATATTTATCTTTCTGTCTTCCATATCCTCAAAATCTTCACCGCTTCAAATCATATGTCAATTTTTATCTTTCTATCTTCCATATCCTCAAAATCTTGACCTCTCCAAATCATATGTCAATTTTTATCTATTTTCCATATCCTCAAAATCTTGCCCTCTTCATATCATATGTCAATCTTTATCTTTCTGTCTTCCATATCTTCAAAATCTTGACCTCTTCAAATCATATGTCAATCTTTATCATTCTATCGTCCATATCCTCAAAATCTTGACCTCCTCAAATCGTATGTCAATCTTTACCTTTCTGTCTTCCATATCTTCAAAATCTTGACCTCTTCAAATCATATGTCAATCTTTATCTTTCTATCATCCATATCTTCAACATCTTGACCTCTTCAAATCATATGTCAATCTTTATCTTTCTGTCTTCCATATCCTCAAACTCTTGACCTCTTCAAATCATATGTCAATCTTTATCTTTCTATCTTCCATATCCTCAAAATCTTGACCTCTCCAAATCACAAGTCATTTTTTATCTATTTTTCATATCCTCAAAATCTTGACCTCTTCATATCATATGTCAATCTGTATCTTTATCTTCCATATCCTCAAAACATTGACCTCTTCAAATCATATGTCAATATTTATCTTTCTGTCTTCCATATACTCAAAATCTTGTCCTCTGCAAATCATATGTCAATCTTTATCTTTTTATCTTCCATATCCTGAAAATCTTGACCTCTTCAAATCGTATGTCAATCTTTAACTTTTTCTCTTCCATATCCTCAAAATCTTGTCCTCTTCAAATCATATGTCAATCTTTATCTTTCTATTTTCCATATCCTCAAAATATTGCCCTCTTCAAATCCTATGTCACTCTTTATCTTTCTTTCTTCCATATGCTCAAAATCTTGTCCTCTGCAAATCATATGTCAATCTTTATCTTTCTATCTTCCATATCCTCAAATCTTGACCTCTTCAAATCATATGTCAATCTTTAACTTCCTGTCTTCCATATCCTCAAAATCTTGTCCTCTTCAAATCATATGTCAATCTTTATCTTTCTGTCTTCCATATCCTCAAAATCTTGACCTCCTCAAATCGTATGTCAATCTTTATCTTTCTATCTTCCATGTCCTCAAAATCTTGTCCTCTTCAAATCATATGTAAATATTTATCTTTCTATCTTCCATATCCTCAAAATCTTATCCTCTTCAAATCTTATGTCAATCTTTATCTTTCTATCTTCCATGACCTCAAAATCTTGTCCTCTTCAAATTATATGTCAATTTTTATCTTTCTATCTTCCATGTCCTCAAACTCTTGACCTCTTCAAATCAAATGTCAATCTTTATCTATTTTCCATATACTCAAAATCTTGACCTCTTCAAATGATATGTCAATCCTTATCTTTCTATCTTCCATATCCTCAAAATCTTGACCTCTTCAAATCATATGTCAATCTTTATCTTTCTGTTTTCCATATCTTCAAAATCTTGTCCTCTTCAAATCAGATGTCAATCTTTATCTTTCTGTCTTCCATGTCCTCGAAATCTTGACCCCCTCAAATCATATGTCAATCTTTATCTTTCTGTCTTCCATATCTTCAAAATCTTGACCACTTCAAATCATATGTCAATATTTATCTTTCTGTCTTCCATATCCTCAAAATCTTGACCGCTTCAAATCATATGTCAATTTTTATCTTTCTATCTTCCATATCCTCAAAATCTTGACCTCTCCAAATCATATGTCAATTTTTATCTATTTTCCATATCCTCAAAATCTTGCCCTCTTCATATCATATGTCAATCTTTATCTTTCTGTCTTCCATATCTTCAAAATCTTGACCTCTTCAAATCATATGTCAATCTTTATCATTCTATCGTCCATATCCTCAAAATCTTGACCTCCTCAAATCGTATGTCAATCTTTACCTTTCTGTCTTCCATATCTTCAAAATCTTGACCTCTTCAAATCATATGTCAATCTTTATCTTTCTATCATCCATATCTTCAACATCTTGACCTCTTCAAATCATATGTCAATCTTTATCTTTCTGTCTTCCATATCCTCAAAATCTTGACCTCTTCAAATCATATGTCAATCTTTATCTTTCTATCTTCCATATCCTCAAAATCTTGACCTCTCCAAATCACAAGTCATTTTTTATCTATTTTTCATATCCTCAAAATCTTGACCTCTTCATATCATATGTCAATCTGTATCTTTATCTTCCATATCCTCAAAACATTGACCTCTTCAAATCATATGTCAATATTTATCTTTCTGTCTTCCATATACTCAAAATCTTGTCCTCTGCAAATCATATGTCAATCTTTATCTTTTTATCTTCCATATCCTGAAAATCTTGACCTCTTCAAATCGTATGTCAATCTTTAACTTTTTCTCTTCCATATCCTCAAAATCTTGTCCTCTTCAAATCATATGTCAATCTTTATCTTTCTATTTTCCATATCCTCAAAATATTGACCTCTTCAAATCCTATGTCACTCTTTATCTTTCTTTCTTCCATATGCTCAAAATCTTGTCCTCTGCAAATCATATGTCAATCTTTATCTTTCTATCTTCCATATCCTCAAATCTTGACCTCTTCAAATCATATGTCAATCTTTAACTTCCTGTCTTCCATATCCTCAAAATCTTGTCCTCTTCAAATCATATGTCAATCTTTATCTTTCTGTCTTCCATATCCTCAAAATCTTGACCTCCTCAAATCGTATGTCAATCTCTATCTTTCTATCTTCCATGTCCTCAAAATCTTGACCTCTTCAAATCATATGTCAATCTTTGTCTTTCTATCTTCCATATCCTCAAAATCTTGACCTCTTCAAATCATATGTCAATCTTTATCTATTTTCCATATCCTCAAAATCTTGACCTCTTCAAATCATATGTCAATCTTTATCTTTCTATCTTCCATATCCTCAAAATCTTGCACTCTCCAAATAATTGGTCAATCTTTATCTATTCTCCATATCCTCAAAATCTTGACCACTTCATATAAATGGTCAGCACTTACTTATCCTCCCTATCCCCAAAATCTTGACCTCTTCAAATGAATGGCCAGTTTTTATCTAACATCCAATCAACACTAACCTATCCTCATTATCCTAAAAACTTGATCTCTTCAAATAAATTCAATACGTATCAATTGTCCATATTATCAAAATCTTCAAATCAAACCGTCAAACTTTATCTATCCTTCTTATCCTTGAAACCATGACCTCTTCAAATCAAGGGTCAATACTTATCTATCGACCATATCCTCAAAATTTTCACCTCATAAAATTAGAGGTCAATCTTTATATATCCGGCTTCTCCTCATAATCATGACCTCATAAAATCAAGGGTCAATTTTTAACTATCGTCCACATTCTAAAAATTTTGACATCCTCAATTGAAGTGCCAATATTTATCTATCCTCTATATCGTCAAAATATTGACCTCTTCAAATCAAGTGTCAATTCTAACCTATGCCTCTTAACATCACAATGATGACCTCTTCAAATCAAAGGTCAATCCTTATCTATCACCCTTATCCTTAAAACCTTGTCCTCTTCAAATCAAGGGTGAATGCTTATCTATCCTGTTTACCCTCAAAATCTCCACTTCTTACCAATTCCTCTTACATGCATAATACAACTTAAATACTGATATTATTATAATAATATATTATTATATTACGATATATTATATTATTATATTATATAATATTATTATAATATTATTACCATATTATATTATTATATTATTATATTATATATTAAAATATTATATAATATTATTATAATATTATTATATTTTATATTATATTATTATAATATGATACAATTATATTATATATTATATTATATGAAATTATTATATTATTATAATATTATATATTATATTATTATACTATTATAACATTATATTATTATATTATATATTATATTATATTAATATAGTATTATATAAAATTATTTTAATATTATTATAATATATAATATTATATTGTTATATTATTATAATATTATATAATTATATTATTACATATTATATTATTCTACTATTATATAATATTATTATAATATATAATGTTATTATAATATTATATTACTATAATATTATTATATTATTATATATTATATTATAATAATAAATATTATTCAGTAAACCTCTCTATTGAGTGGCTCTCCATCCCTGGGTGGAGTGAACTTTATTAAAAAAAACGATAGTATTAAATTTAATTTGAATTCGCTTGCGCAAATTAAGAAAACTGTTCTCCATTCTTTATAAAGTGCATATTAATGCTTCTTTACCGAACTCTTGGATTGATTATTTTTTGTCCAGATCTGTTTATAAATTAATGTAGCCAATGACAATTACTAGATGATAATTCTCTGGCCATTTCTCGGAGCGATCAGTCTATAAAATTCGAAATTCTAATTGTTATCAACAGCTACTATTCGCTGCCATGTTTTGCTCTCACGAAGGCAGCTAGGTAGATTTTTTTGACAACGTCGTTTAGATGGAAGATAAGCGTGGAAACAAACCAAAAATAAAGCCAGTTTCGACAGAAATAGAAATATTCAGGATATTTTTCCTCCTCTCCCGTTCTGTCTCTTATTAAACTGTCATTTATTTTATTTTTTGTTAACTTCGTTTATTCATTCATTCTATCTCCATTCCCGTCCAACCCCAAAAAGGACAGAGGCGGGTTAGTAGTTAAATGGTTGAACTGATGTTGGCAAGAATCACTGTTCAACAGATATTTCACACTTTCTGTGAGAAGTAACGTAGCTACCCGCTGCCTATTCTATAACTACTTTCATGGTAACTGTTTTGAATAACCTTCCTCTAAGGTAGCTAGACTTTATGAATTTAAACGCAGTACTAGATTGGCGGTAAGGTCTCATCTTGATGAGGTTCCATACCAGAACCGTCTACTGAGACCCAGGCCCATTCCAGATACCAAATGGTGTAGTGGAAAAGACGTGCGAAAAGCGAATAAATTAACAATTTTTAAATATCGCTCTACACATCTAAATAAATATTATTATTGAATATTTTTCTTTCAAGTTGACAGAAACTAATTACAAAAATCCTCGAAATACAATGCCCCACAACAAATATTGTTGTTTTTATTCGAACAGAACAAATATTTGCGTTAGTATGTTACAAGGAACATACTGCGTCTAATTACCGTAAGAGTTACGTATTTACGTTTTTTTATGAAAGCATGTTATTTTCCATCGGTCAGCAGTCAGTAAACGAGAGCTCTTTTATAAATCCTACTAATATTTTTGTTGACATAACTCCGTTTGTATGCTTTCCCGGGTGCTTAGTTTACTTTACAATCACGAGGTTATTATAATAATTTACTCGATAAAATGTGTGGAGGGTTGAGTAATTAATCATACGAAAAGTGATAGTAATTTATTGTGTACGACCACAATGAACCCTGGTCAGATGTTTACGGTAAAAATTGAAAACTGAACTAGGTGAATTTACGCGATCGAATTTATAACAGAGAATAGGTTCCTGCAAGCTAAAAATTAGATTTACTAAACTCAAAAGTTCATTAAGACGAATGCAAAGTCCAATTTTCAGTAACTTGGAGAAATAATTAGAAAAAAAAATCACAATTCCTTCTCAGTAAGCACAATAGCATATCGTGTCTAATCATCACAATTTAAATTTCTTCTTTTATATGCCTTCCGATCATAGCTCTCCACAATTTCCTATCTGTTGTTGGCCTTAGCAACTTTTAGCCATTTCTCCTTGCTCTTCCTCGGTAGTTAACTCAGTTTTCATTTGTTACTCCTGCTTCTCTATGCCCATTATGTTTCCCAGAAACTTCAACTCATTTCGATTGTAAGTATGCATTTACTTACTTTAATGGTAATAAATATTTTCCAAAATTTTTAAAAGTCTATTATTAGAAAGAAAATATTATTGATCAATTTCTGGAATGATCTCTCAAATTTCGGAGCAGACAACAAACATACTTGTGTAAAAATTAAAAAGTTTAAGAGCGCTTAAGATAACGTCGCCGATTGGTTAATAATTGTGAATGTGGAAATTCAAATCTGGAGCCTACTTTATACACGAGAATGAGTTAATTGACATTCTTAGGGACATTATTTGAATCTTTTGAATGTATTTTACAATTTTGAACGGGACACTACGATGGAAATCGTAGATACTGTCAATCGATAAATATGATGTGAAAATTGCCGGGTTCCTTTAACGCTCCCGAAAGTACTTGACTCCTATTGACAGCTTCTATCGTTTTCAAGAGCCAGATCAAACTAAAAATGATGTATTGCTTACACATCTACGCTGTATCTGCCCAATCCTGCCTCGATAGTTCAAAGCATGGCTTTGTGGTTGATGAATTGTTTTCCACTCTACAAACCCGTTCCCAAAAGGGGAAATATTGCTAGCCGCTTGCTGCTCTATCGCTATTTCCATGGCAGATGTTCGGATGAACAATATTCTTTGGATTCACCAGTTATAGACCTTCACAGCTTGTACTCGCTATGCCACATAAATTAAGGAGACTCTTACTCATTCCTTTATCATTCCATTGGCGAAGAGATATTTCTACTCGGAACGATTCTTCCTCGGAACTACTGCATAGTGGAACAGACCCACCAGACGATGGTTATTACAACATCTCTTCAAATCTAGGATCTATCGCTAACTATCCTACATAATCTTATAATATGCATCTCATTTAGTAAACCTTTGAGCCTCTTTGGGGATTTGTAATGGTTGAATATCAGTGTAAAATAACCAGTGTATAAAATAACAGTACAGACGAGAATTTAAAGCCTTAATAAATAAATCATCTATGAGAGCATTTCTGAATTCAATTTTCTCTAGAACACAGTAGGCTTGTACACTATCTATTAATGCAGAATCTACTAATATTACGAAATAAAGGAAGCTGTAGAGAGTGGCGTTCGACTACATCTTGCCATTTAAGAAAGACTGTAACGTCCATTGTTCAGTAACTTGGAGAAATAATTAGAATAAAATTACAATTCATTATAATTAAATACAATAACAGGTCTCTGTCTATATGGCACAGTGGATAAACGCGTTAGTCAAATCCATTGACACCACCCAAAAGAGTGTTAGTTCAATACCCGTTTAAGGCAGTGGAGAACTTTCAGATGGTAATTAACAGGAGATAACTGATAACTGACATCCATCAGATATGGCACGTAGAACTAGAACAGTCTACCTCAGTGAGCGAAATAAAGGGTTCAGTTCGACATTCCAACCACCTAAAGAAGGCCGGAACGTACAACGGCCGAAACGTTATCATAAATATGGCGACAAAGAGGAGGACAATAGACCGAATACTGTAAATAATGTAAATAACAGGTCTCACAATTTAAATTTCTTCCTTTATACGCCTTTCTAGCGCGGGCGATCATAGCTCTCCATAACTTCCTATCTGATGTTGACCGTAGACACTTTTAACCGTTTCTACCTGTTCTTCCTCGGTAGTTAACTCAGTTTTCATTTGTTACTCCAGCTTTCATTTAAGTTCTCTAAGCCCTATTTCCTCATTATTTGTCGCAAAAATTTCGACTCATTTCGATTGTAAGTATGCATTTACTTGCTGTTACTATTTTCCTTAGCATTTTTCTTACTCGTAGCATATTCTAACGATAGTATTCTCAGCTTTCATTGATAGAACGACATCACTGTCCATTCAGCTTTCCTCATCATCTATAAATAATCCAGAAGTCACTGTAATATACTAAATCGGATATTACATAATATATTTCTTATATATCCGCTATCTTTCCAATATCTGCAGATAATCTGACTTCTTGTTTCTTCGTGAGTGGCCCCTGGGCATTTTATTGGTGAACGATAGTAAAAAAATTAAAAAATAAAACTGTTTAATACTTTTAACTTTATTGCTACGTGTTTTTCTCTATCTTTTAATACATTAAGCATTTACAAGATGGCAGTGGATTCTGTATTAGATGAGGAAGAGACTTAAAGCAACAGACATGAAATTGTACAGAAGATTCCCGAGAATTCCATGGGCGAAACATGTTAGCAACGACGGAATTTTAATGAAAATGGAAACAAAAAGGACACATACTTAACATCAGAACGAGGCAGTTGAAACTTCTAGGTCACCTAATGAGGAAAGAGTGCTTGGAAAATATGATACTCACAGAAAATATTAGGCAAGAGGAGCAGAGGAAAACAACGCATAATCTACCTAGCGAGCTTGAGAAAAATGATGGCCGAACAAGATTTGTGTGAGATGGCAAAAGGATAATAATAATAATTAAGAACTTCAAATACGAGCAGAAAGTTGTGGAGAGCCATGATCGCCAACGTCCTGACTGGACACGACACGTAGAAGGAGAATATGTTGTTTGGTTTTCGGTGTCATGTTTTCTGTGCTATCGAAATAGATAAATTTCTTTATCTATATGATGTTCACTACTTCCTCTAAGCTCCTGATTTGACGCCAGATAATGGCTTCGTTGGTATCTGGCCTATGCTGGAATTCTTGACGAGGTTCCAGCAGTTCAACCTTGACTTCGGATTTAACGACACTCCACAGTAACTCAAAAGGATTGAGCTTCGCGGAACAAGTAGAAGGCGTTATATCTTTGCTTCGAAATGTCTATCAGATCCGAATCGTTAAGCGATAGCTGTTTTTAGTGCAATGAACTAGGGCTTTATCACACGCAATGATAAAATATTCTTTTGTGCCAGGCAAAATATTCACATTTTTACTCGCGACATGTTCACCTTTAAAAACACCTCTTTTTTATTTCCAGTTGATAATTTAAGCGTTCGGCAGTGTCCCTACGTCGTTTATGTTAGCATCTTTAAAGATAATCACTTCTCTGGTCCAAAGCCTGTACGCATTCTGCCATTGGAACGCCTTGCAGGAATATTAATGTTTGATTCGTTCTAAAACATTCTGACTAGAGAAATCTATAGATGCTTTGTCGAATTCTAATCTGAGTTGTACAAAAAGACATCTCGTTCCAGTTTTACTAGTAATCTCTCTATATTTCTGGGACGAGATATTTTAACTATTTATATTGTTTGGACTGTTGTTCTCATCTTTATTGCCATATTCCCTGTTTCGAACGTTGTGTGCTCAGGTCTTATTCAGAATCTGTCTATATTTCTGAGATGAGATATTGTAATTATTTACACTAGTTACATTGTTCGGACTGTTGCCCTCATCTTTGTTGCCATATTCACCACATTTCGACCATTGTACACCCCAGCCTCCTTCAGGAATTGTCTATATTTCTTAGATGAGATATTGTAATTATTTACACTATTTACACTCTTCGGACTGTTGTTCACATTTAATTTTCTTATCATATTCACCACCTTTCGACCATTGTACACCCCGGCCTCCTTCAGGAATTGTCTATATTTCTTAGATGAGATATTGTAATTATTTACACTATTTACACTCTTTGGACTGTTGTCCACATCTAATTTTCTTACCATATTCAAGATGTTTTGGCCTTTTTACACCCCGGCCTTCTTCAGAATCTGTCTATATTTCTGATATGAGGTATTGTAATTATTGACATTATTTACATTGTTCGGACTGTTGTTCTCATCTTTGTTGTCGTATTCACGACGTTTCGGCTGTTATACCCTACGGCCTTCTTCAGGTGATTGGAATTAAAGGTAACTAACTAAAACTGAGATATCCGGAAGAGGTAAGTAAAGCGTACGAATTAAATTATTTATTATTAAATTTATTATGAATTTTAATACATAATATCTCATTGATTTGTCTGACGCAAAATCAGTGCAATATTAAACTACTGCGATTTTTAGTTAACTTTCTAATACTTGACCCACAACAATGTCCCAAAGATCCAAATCAAATTTTTAAACCCACATTATCTCATATTACTGTAAACAGTATATTTCATTGGTACACGTGTTGACATCCTAATTTTTAACAAAGAAATTAGTATTTACCGAACAAGACACTTCCTTTAATAAGACTTTCGATTTCTAGGCTGATGGATTAAAAAAAAACAGAGATGTATACGCAAACAAAAAATATAATAAATATCTTATTAATGATATGTGAATGCACGCATGCGTGTGTTTCTCTGTGTGTCTACGCGAGTGCGTGTGTATGCGAGGTAATTGGAAATTACTTCAAATTTAATTTCTGTAACGAAGCAGTTCATGTCAGAATCGAGATTTCATACACTTAAAGTGAATCTAATTCGGCCTTACTAACAATGCTTTTCTATCTTGAGTGGCTCTTGGGGCTTCTATTGAACGAAAATTGGTATAAGAACCAACGTCTGTAGTCAGTATCACATTAGAGCATCAAAAATTTAGGTTTGAAATAGGTGTTCCTATAGCCGCCAAGTAATTTATCCGTTCATTTATAAAACACTATATTTATTTTGTCTACCAGCCTGGATATTTATAAGTCACTATTCAAATTTGCTGGAGGATAGCATCTGCCATGCTGATAGAAGGCAGTCATGGTTCTCTCAGATTATTAATAGAGAGAAGTTTAGTTGTGGCGGTGTTAAAATTGGCAAACCAACTTTTGCCCCAGTTAGCGGCGGGCTTGGCATCGGTTTGTACATCAGCTGCCATTTTGACAGTGCCGTCAGCGTAGATGTTAAGTTGAGATCGGATGTCATCGGGAATGTTGTTAATGAAGATTAAAAACAGCGTAGGACCAAGGAGGGAGACCTGGGGACACCTGTTTTAGTACGAACGGATGTAGACAAGTGACCATTCAGGACAACTTTCATTTCACGATTTGTTACGCACGATTGGATCAGCTCAAAAATGTTCCCGGAGATACCGTAACTTTTCTGCTTGTGGAGAGGAACTGAATGACAGACCCTGTCAAAGGCTTTCGAGATGTACAAAGTTATAGCCCGGGCTTCACCGTTTTTATCTAGAACACGATAGATTCTTTCCGCAATTATCTTTAGTACATCAGCAGTTAACTTGGAGAAACGAAAATCGTATTGCTTGTCTGGAAAAAGGCCCTGCGATGAAAGATGTTGAACCAATTCAGCATTGAATAGGGCCTCCAAGAGTTTACCAAAAATGGTTAGAAGATTAATAGGCCGATAGTTGGAAGGATCGTACGTTTCACCAAAGTTCTTAAAAACTGGAGCAACAGAGAGGAAAGCAGAAGGCATCAAAGTATTTATTATACAATTTAGAGAGAACAGGAGCCAGTTCGGGAGCACACTTCTTAATGACTATTACAGGGATGCCTTCGGGTCCACATGCTTTATTGGGATCAATGTTAGCGATGTTAGCAGAATCTACGGAAGTGGGTATATACATACCACCCAGATTCAGAGAATCATTTCAAAATAGAAAGGTAGGCAGGGATACTCCAGTTGAGTCAAGAGTAGAGTTTGAGGAGAATATACGGGCAAAGCATTCAGCTTTATCAGCAGAGGAAGGTAACACCTCAAATCAATTGTAGTAGGTGGGCCAGAGACTTTGCACTTATTTAATATCCTATTACACAACCACCAGTAACCACGAGAACCAAAGTATTTAGAGTTTATGCGTTGCTTCATTCACTCAGTAAACATAGACTTAGCTCCTTCAAGTACCCGCTTACATTTGTTCGAGCAGTAGCAAATAGGCATCTGTTATGATGGGAGCTATCACGCTGGTATAGTCGGAAACAGTTGTTCCTGTGTGATATGGCGAGCGAGCATGCTGGCGTGAATCATGGAGATGATTGCGGTTTCACCTGGTATTTCCGAGAAAAGATGAAAGCATCCATGCTGGCTTTGACCAAGGAAGGAACCTCAGTGGCGCAACTTTCAATTGGTAGTTTGAAGATATCAGTTCAAGGGATTCACGAAGAAAAATCCCGAATGAGTCCCAATTTTCCTGATGGTAACGGAAAGTGTTCTTATGGATAGTGGGTTTCTGTTTAATGGATGCTTAAAAAGAGATATCAGTAGCTACCACAGAATGGTCCGAGTTAACAAGAGGGCAATATTGCGAAGTTCGGCAAGAGCGAAGTGATGAGGTCAAAAATAGATCCAGTAGAGAAACCTGTTACTCGGTTTGGCTAGGGAAACGAATGAAAAAGTCCACGATTTGAGTGAGGGATTGGGCAATGGAAAAATATAATGTCTGTATACAAGCAACATCAGTACCTATGTCATGATTAGCACTAAAGACAAATGTTCGCAGATGGATGTAGAGAAGGCGCCTTTTCTATACTTTCCATTATACTGCCGTTGTGGAAAGAGAGTTATAGGAAAAAGAGATAGCTGACAGAGTCTAGTAGCGGAATCCTCAAGCACATGACATTTCGAGAGACAATTCACTGGCCATTGGAAGATTATCCCGAACTTAATCACCAAGGCCATGAATGTAAATAATGGATTTCTTTTTCTGAAAAGTGGAAGATACTCTGGAACCAAGAATTCATTGATAGCAATGGAAGAATTCAAGTTGGTTTTTGTTACAATTTTTGTGTAACCTTATGTAACTAGTGAGCCAACCCAAATGACTTGACTCACTTTATAGTTCCCCAAAAGAAGGTTAACCAAGCAAGAGACGAGGAATATTCAATCCGTCGTGTATAAAGTCGGCCATTTTGTTTACTCTCTCCGAATATCCAGTGCCAACCTGTCAGTCGAAAGAACAGAAGGAAGAACTACGCTCTGCTACTTTATCGGGATATCCACTGCTAACCTGAACTACGCTTCCCTACTGTCTTCGAAATATTCACTGCCAACCTCTGGATTTTATATTCAAAGACTACCGTCATCGGGCACAACATTGACAACGGGCAAAGATATCTGACAATCTTTCCAGGAGAAAGGATTCTCCACTGCAGAGGTTGGAACGGATACCACGAATATTGCTTTTTTTTTCTTTTCTTAGATGCTTTAGTTTTATAACTTTTTTGTGTGATTTCTATGAGATATGTATTTGGGGAGAGACGAAAAAGACCCCCATAGTTATCACTTTCTTCAATGCCAATACGGACCAGCCATTGCGTGGATTAGTGCAGAACAGAAAGTGGCCTCAGGGTTGCACAATGGAAATACATGCAGTACGCGATTGTTAATTGGAGCAGCCTCTATAAGAATTACCAAAGAGTTCGGGCTCCTACCAACCAGTCGAAAGCAGCAGCCAATACACTGACAACCTGGTACCCTCATAATGGAATGTTATAGCCACTGGTTAGTCTTACCACAAAAGAGTTAAAACAGCTAAATCATTCAGACCCTGGTAAGAGAAAGAATGAGGACCTGTAAACCGAACCCGAACAGGGAACAAGGGGTGAACCTCTACATCTGATCAACAGATATAGAATAAATGCAGACTGGACGATAGGTGAGCCTATCTATTTCGATTAAAATGTACAAAAAAAAAGAAAATGGTGAAAGAATTCATATTATGTTATGATTGAGTATAAGACCTTATGTCCAACAAAAAATGGGGTGGTAAGATTGAATGCACTCTTGTCGCATCAATTTTTCAGCATTGGTAAACAACGCTCTAATGTAAATACATTCAAAATGAAACAAGTTGGGGAGGGGCTGAAGTAAGAATTTTGATAATTAATAGCAAAAGGGAGACAGAAATAGAAGGACAAAGTAAAAGCTAGATACAAATATCAGTGAAGAGCAACAAACATCAACAAAAATTATCAAATACAATAACATTCAAAGAATGACACAGACATTTAAACATCTACAGCAACAAGATGACACAAGTCAAGGTAATTTACATGCGGGCTTTAAAAATGCTTCCTTGCATTCTTGAACTACGGATGAACTTATTATCAATGTTATGGCTACTCTCTCTCTCTCTCTCTCTCTCTCTCTCTCTCTCTCTTTATATATATATATATATATATATATATATATATATATATATAAGTGAACAAGCTCTTCTTGGCCCAGGCCAAGGAACTTGATCACGGCTATTTAGGAATCTTTTCTGTTTGTGTTTATATACATGAGCCAGGTCAATGGTTTATTTTTTTATTAATGCTTTTAAATTTGAATGTTCATAGGTGGGCGAAATGTCAGTCAAAATATATGGAGGGCACAAAGTGTCATAATTCAAAGTCTGGCAAAAAGTAAGCGAGTAATATTCATTTTTTTAAAATAATGTTTTAAATTGTAAGGACTGTTATGGTAAGAGATGAATATTTGTGCTATAAATTTTCCAAGTTGATGCATTTAACCATTTTCTTTTGATTTTTCAATGTATTTGTGGTCGTGTATATTGGCTTTGGAAAGTATTAATTCTTTCAGGAAATGTAAGATTGGAAAGAAACCGGGGCGTAGATTTATATTTTGGGAAGATTCGATAGCTTCACTCTCGAGAATTTTCCTTCTGAGCAAATTACATTCTCTTTTGAAGAGGGTGGCAATTTTAGAATAAAATTTTCTTAGAATTTATTTTTGTGTATGATTGTATATTTGATAAAGTATGTATAAGGTCTTTGGGCAATTTATTTTCTATATTCCCGCATAATCATATGCAAATATCTTAAGGCAGAGAAAACAAGAATTGTTCTTACTAGTAATCATGTATAATATATTTAATAGCTTGGTTTGACAACATCAAGTACAATTTGACATCCAGTTCAAATCGAGAGTGATCCTGTTAGTTGCATTAAATATACGTGTAACTAAAGGCTCTTGATCATTCGGGAAATATGATCCAGAAGATTCAATATTAGACCATTATGACCATCCAAAGTTACCGTATTTGACGGTATATAAGACGCACTTTTTTTACTAAAAATATCTTTTAAAATTCCCCTGCATCTTATATGCCATATGTAGTTTTAAAATTCGTGATATTCGGCCGAAATGAGCTACTTGGCAACTATTACCTTAGACTTTAGAGTAACTTTCATATACCTATATTCATTATTTAAAACTCTGTTATGCAGATTAAAGGTGTTATCATTGATAATATTCATTATTTTAATTTCATTACATTTAATATTAGTACTTTGTTTCACTAAAATTATATGCAATAAATTCAAATTACATATTTGTAAAATATATTTGTTTCAATAATATTTTTCTTGCAATAATTTCCGGTTGCAATGGTATAAATACAGTCAGAATTTTTATATCATAATTATTCCAATAAAACGTTTACAAGACGCGGTTTCTACAGATCATATAATGAATATAATAAAATTTTTATTTGCTCGTTTTTTTTTCTATTATTTTTCATGGCCTATTATTTTATAATCATGGCCTGTTTAACCAAAATGAAACCTCGTGAATATAGCCCAGGCTGTACCATTTCCTAATAATTTTACTAATTACTAATATTTCTTGATTTCCCCTGCTGAAATTGGGGTGCGTATTATACACCCGTGCGTCAAATACGGTAATTACAGCAGGTAGAACTAGGCATCGCGAGATTGAAATCAACTTCAGAAGAACTGAGTCATGCTGGACTGAAACAAGAACTTCATCCTATCAACTTCTAGTTTTCACTCGAACCAAAATCTAAAATGCTAACTTAGAAACGAAAAGCCGCGAATGTTTGAGCCACATTTCGAGAAACCTCCATCAAAGGCAACGATCATCAAGCCTATCATTATGAAGTATTTTGATTTAACGACATCTCTATCTATAAAAGGCAGGATGTGTGTGTGTGTTTGTGTGTGTGTAACGAGTTAGCTGGAACGCCAAGACCGATTTTGCATTTACCAACTCCCATCGATAATAGAAATAATCGTTTTTTTTTCATGCTTCTACGTTAGTTTTCATGTAGTTTGCGACCATTTTCTACTGACCAGAGTGAGAGCCTATAGTTGGCTGCCACGAATAGGCAGGAAGATTCTATTGGCCAGCGTGAGAGCCAGCAGCTGACTGACACGAATGTTAACTAGCATGCTAGCATGCAAAAAAAATCAATAACTGCATTCGTCACAAGTGGGAAAAATTTAAATCTACATGCCACTTTACCCCAATTGGCTCATTCACTTGCTTAAACTCAACGTTGATTATGATTCCGCAGAACTGTGTTGGGTGTGAAAAAGTATTTGTTGTTAACATTCTTTTTTCATTCGGTTTTTCCAGTTACGAGTCCTTTTTAAAAGCTGATCGTTTTGTGTTCATTTTGTTTAGTTCTTTTCTCGTAACAGAGTTAATGTTTAGTATAGAGCTTAGAAAAAATTCGCAGTGTGAGATAGGCAAGGAGTAAGGCATGTGGCAACATCAGCACTCATTTAAAGGCAAGGAAGGGCAAAAATATTTTAAGTCAAGTGATAGCGATTGCTGTATGAGTCGTACGATTTTTGAATCAAGCACGGGCAACGCCGGGTCATATTGTTAGTTGTTCATAACCATGATATTGACAGTTACATTGTTGAAGGCTATTGAAGTCTGTTCGGCCATGCTTAAAGTGGAAACATTCTACACTTTAACATCTGCAGTGACTAAATTAGCAGTAGCATCGCGGATCATAGGTGGTTAGCAGATTTCCAAAAAACAGTCAAGCCAAGAGGAATTAACAGCAGTGGGATATAAGAAAATCATCTTGTATACTCTTATCTGTAGCTGAATTATTCAGACTTTTATCCTCATCTTCATTGCCATATTCATAACGTTTCATCTGTTGTAGGCTCCGGTCTAATCATTGGATCTAACCAACTTCTTTATCCACTGAGCCATTGGTTAGATCTAGTGACTAGACCCAAAGAGATGTGCGTTCAATACCAGACCACAGCAGTGGTGAACCAAAAACTTGGTGAGATGAGTTGAAAGGAAATAACTGAAACATCCGAGAGAGCCATGCCACGTGGAACTAGAACAATCTACCCCAGTGGACGAAATAAAGAGTTCTGTTCGAAATTACAACCACCCGAAGAAGGCCGGAGCGTATAACGACCGAGAACATGGCAAGGAATACTCTGAATAATGTAAATAATGCAAATAATCATAATACCTCCTCTCCGAAATATAGACAGATATTGTTATCTGTAGATACGTTTCTAGAGAAAAAGAAAAAAGTCAGTGTACATATTCATTTGGTAACGTCCAAATTGTGTCCCCTCTACCGGAGTATGTCTCTTTCCTTAAATATGGGAAGTTCTAGGCAATTAGTTTTAAGGATGCAGTGAAGGAACTGATACACATCTGTTGCGTTGGAAAAGTTCCCCGACATATTTGGAGAGGGAAATGAAACTATTTTCCTTTAGTTTTTATTGATATGTTTAATCAATATTTCCCCCTCATTATCGATAACACAGTCCCATCTCTTTGGCAAAATATTGGTCCCCCGGGCGTAACATTCTTTAGGTTTGGATGCAAAGAAACACTCAATATCAGTTTGAACCTCTTCATAATTAATAAAGTGTTTTCCCCCTAAAAATGTTGAAATGATTGAAACATATGATAGTCATATGGTGTAAGGTCATGAAAGTAAACAGGATTTGCCAATACCTCCATAAATCTTGACATAATATTTTACTTGGTGACTCGGGCAATGTCTTTCAGTATCATTGTAGATCAACACCCCGGGAAACATTTTTCTGTAGAAATTCTGTGCTATGCTTTTAATTTTCGTTTCAATCCAAGCAAGGAGATAATGCCATTAAGATGCAAAGAGTTACTGAAAGGAAAGTATTTTAGAATACTGAATCCGATGTCTGATAATGAAGAAACTGACATAGCAAAAATGGTAAACATGGACTTTCAGGCCTCCAAAAATACGGTATTTCAAAATGATGACTTTTCCATTGACACGGCTATTATTTTGAACTATATTCATTCCCTCGGCAATGTTTCTTTACAAGATTAAAAATAATTATTTCCATTAAATAAATATTTATTATTTACGATTTTATAAAGAAGTAAATGTGAAAAGAAAATTCAAAGAATTTTTTTAATTATCAAAATATGTAAACCATATAGAAGGCAAAGCTTTTTAAACTAATCGACTAATTACAAAATTATCAATAAAAATGTTCATAGATATTTATAAAATGGAAAATAAGAAATATTGCATTGTAGTTTAAAAATATAAAGCGATATGAACAGAGAAACGTTCCTTTTAAAACACAGTGATTTCTCGAGCACACAGGTCCATGTTTGTCACAAAAACAACCTAATGTCATAATAAGTATATATAAAAATGTGCAACAAAAAATTCTTAGTGTCTTCATAAAGTTTCATATCGTACGAAACCCGTCACCCAAGTATAGTTTTTATATATATATATATATATATATATATATATATATATATATATATATAAAAAAATAAAAAATAATAAAAAAATATATATATATTGTCATCCACAGACAGACTGTTTCGCTGTATCACAGCTCATCAGTGTGGCTAGACGTCCGTTTGCCTCTAGCTAGGATCGAAACCCAACTGAATTAGTACCAGTCGGAGATTCTACCACTAAGCCGTTGAGGCACGGCGGGGATGAAGGAGAATTTAAGCGTATTTATTTTTAGATAAACACACAGTGACAGAGAGAACTCGATTCGATTTACCGAAGAGTCTTGCATTATGAGCCCTAATAGTCACAGTTTACAAACCCACACTTCCTCCCCAGATATATATATAATATTAGTGGTCAATATATATATATATATATATATATATATATATATATATATATATATATATATATATATATATATATATATATATATATATATATATATATATATATATATATATATATATATATATATATATATATATAAATTTCCAAGTGGATAGAATCTGGGTAGAAATCAATGACCAGGACAGAGTAAGAATATAATATAAAAGGCTGAAACGCTAATATTCCATGGTTATAAGTTTTTACATTGGAATCGTAATCACGATCCAATTCATCAGACCTACAAATTTGTAGGAATTTGTAGATCTGATGATTTGAATCATGATAACGGTTCCAATGTAATATATATATATATATATATATATATATATATATATATATATATATATATATATATATTGCTGGTCATTTAAACTTTAATTTGCTTCATTAAACTTTATGGATATGTATACATACAATACATACATATATATATATATATTAATATATATATATATATATATATATATATATATATATATATATATATATATATATATATATATATAAAGTGAACATTGAAGTCAACACTCAGAGGCGACAGGCTGTTTCATGCTGACGATTGCGTCCAGCATGAAACAGTGTTTTTTAAAAAATGATATCAATCAGATTACAAACATTAAAATCACTATTTGATGATTTTTTTATGTTAATGATTTTTGTTAATGATTATTAATAATTCTTAATACATAACCAGTTCACTGTTCACTGTCTTTAATCCCCCTAACATTAACTCTTAACCCTAACTCTAACCCCAAACCTAAACCCTAACATATTTCATACTTTCATCAGTTCGTAACTATCATACCAATCTAGGAGAAGAATAAACCACCTGTTGTCTTGTAGGTCCTGTCTCTTTAACTTCTAAGAAGAGGGACGAGGCGACTTCGACATCCTTGGTGTCAAAGGAACCGGTAAACTATTGTACTATTCTGCTTTGAATATCAGCATGAACCACAATTGTGAGAAGGAGGTGAGAGGTGACCACAGCGGCGGCGTAAAATGCACAATCTGA
Organism: Acanthosepion esculentum; assembly: GCA_964036315.1. NCBI lineage: Eukaryota > Metazoa > Mollusca > Cephalopoda > Sepiida > Sepiidae > Acanthosepion > Acanthosepion esculentum. The sequence goes on from OZ038505.1 coordinate 73,876,510, forward strand.
ATAAATGATGATGATGAATTCTTATAAGATTTGATTGAATAACTTCTTCAAAACGTTAGCCATACATTAAAAGAAATGTTGCTTAAGAAACAAAAAAACAAGAGATAATCTGAGAGCAGGAGATCTTTAGAATGAGTTTGATGTAGAAATAAAATTGGTGTTACTATAGCAGAATATTATAATTAATGACAAGGTCATGATAAGGAAACATTTGTAAAGATTAAGGTTATATAATTTTTGGTTTTCTGTTAATAAACTGCTTATTTTTTTATTACTTTTTATATGTTTTGATATTGAATTATTTTTTGACAAGATAAATGAAAGATAAAAAGTAGTCAACTTTAATTTTATTCATTATTGTTGAAACTTGACCAATGCATGGAATAATAATGCAACACAAAATGTACGTAGAACAAAATGTATTGAAACAAGAAAGTGTACACAATATTTACATATAGTCTTTTGTATATTCCTGGGAAGACCGTTCCTGGAGAATGTGTTGACTGAGTTGCAGTCGGGCAGAGTCTCTGGTTGAATCTCCTGATTCCTCCTCTCTCTTCCCGGTACCAACCATATTTATATGGTCGATACTCCACTATGCAAATTAGGTGGATCCTACCACAACAATTATATATATCCATTCCGATATAATTTTATATTACCACGTAATATTACAGGTACGTGACACATTGAGAAAAAGAAAATGCCGGTCTGCCATATCATATTGTTTCAGAAGCACTGTCATAGAAGAAAGTAATATTCATTTTGTTTTATTAAAAAAATGCGGCACAAAGTCAAAATAAGAGATAGGGAAAGCTGGTCTTCGGTCTGTCATCGTCAACTTAGCTAGCCACTATTACTGACCCAAACACATAACAATATTCCTTACACTAAAACAACGCATTCTTACCTACCGTTCTTACTACAGCTACCAATGTCTCTACGTAGTACTAACTAGTTCCCATATGTACAATTTGTCCGTAGGAAGGATAAAATATCAACAGAGAGGAAAGTGATATTTATTCTGCGAAAATACAGAAATGTGGCACAAGGCCAAAGGGGGGATTGGGGAAAATAGGACGGTCTTCATCTGTCTTAACTATAACTTAGCTAGCCGCAAACACTGACCCAATCGTACGAACAATATTCCTTACACCAAAACACCACATTCATCCGTACTGTTCTTACTACAACCACCATAATACCTCATGTCTCTATGAAAATACTGACTAGTCCCCAACAGAGAGGAAAGTTCATCAGAAGAGTTACCATAAATGTATTTATAGAAAAGGCAGAGGGAAACTACGTTACGTCGGTTTGAAAGTAAATGAAACCGAGATACCATGTTAGGACCAATAACATTGCAGATTCTTCTTTGGATTTAATAAAGAACCTCTAAATATCTAGCAGGAGTGCCAGATCAGATGTGGCAGCAATATTCAAAGAAAGCTTCAGTGGTAGACAATGGTGGATCCTTACCGAAAAATCGTAGATATTTCCCTATACGCCAATTCTCATCGTCTTTGGCAGAAGCATTCAATCAGCATAGACTGTACGTTATTTGTCGACATAACTAAGCTTTTTGGAATTAATTCATTCGACTAGCAAATAATGAGCTGAATTCAAAACATTTGATGTTGCCAATATTGTAAAATAATCGATTAAATACAACGAGTTGCTCGCCGTTTGTTTATAAATTAAGGAATCGACATCCGTAGAATGTAACAAAGTGTCGCAGTTAGCTCCCCTTCATTTACTTAACGCTTCACCAGGGGTCTCTCTCTCCCGGGAGTATAAATACGGGCTGACCTTTCGCCTCTGTCTCTCTTTCCACAGCTCTTTCCACGGCTGCGCCCACGTGCGGCCAACTTGCCTCGCTTGAGGCCGTCAACCGTCGCACGTGATGCGAGGTACAAAAACCTTTTCTTAACATCTCCAGTATGTGAACTCGCACACACAACCAGCGTTTCCCATGTTCAGGAAATACGCTAAAACAAAATTTCACAACCGTACGGACATTTCAACTCAAACACACACACAATAACTTTCCACACAGACACTAAACGTTTTATTCATGTTCTAAATGATGTATTTGTAAATTCGTGTATCAATCAGTTTTAATCTGTTTGTTAATAATATATATTTGTTCGCATACATATATATCTGTCTTGTTTGTTTCTTTGGACTCCATTAAGGTCCAACATTTTTTATGTAGCTGGACCGGCCATCGAAGTCTTAACCCAGAGATAATTCATCTTCTCTACGTCTTCCATTCTCACACGGCCGATCCACTACAAAAGTCAGAATGCTAAACGGACAAACCTAATATAAAAAAGCAATAATAGTTACATAAGTTTTTTTTTAATTTCTGTCTGAATTTCTGGAATGAGGAGTTATCATTATTTACCCTAATTACATTCGTATTATTATCCTCATTTTTGTTGTTCTTATCACCTCATTGCGTTCTGTCTGAATTGCTGGAATAAGGTGTTATATTTATTTACACTACTTATATACGAACTATTATCCTCATCTTTGTTATTCTTACTCTACTGATTGAATTCTGTCTGAATTTCTGGAATGATGAGTTATCATTATTTACACTGTTTACATTCAGACTATTATCCTCACTTTTTCGTATTTATCCCAACAACAAAGATGAGGACAGTCGCCCGAATATAAATAGTGTAGACAATAAATTTTTAATCTCTCAGAACGTAATAAGCAATGGATGTTATGCAGCATCGTATATTAATTGGGCTTACATCTTCCTTCGTTAATTCGCACTACTGTTACGTCTTGCCAACACCTCATCAATAATGAACTAATCTGTTATGATCCCGAGGGAAGACAAAAGACATATGAGAGACTCTACTTGGTTCCAGCGAAAAAAAGAAATATAGATAAAAGTGATGCACGTCTTCTGCTAATACCTCATAACTAATGGACTATTCCGTTCTGATCGCGTAAGAAAGACATATCATAGATGTTACTTGGTTTCAGTAAAAAATAAACACATACAGAAAGATACAAGTGTTTAACGGTTCCTGCTAATACCTAATAACTAATCTGTTTTGATCACGTGGAAAAGCATGTCAGAGACGCTACTTGGTTTCAATGAGAAAATTGAAGAAAATAAAAGATAAATATTGGTTAACGTCTCTTTCGTTAAAATGGAAAAAATGTCATTTTTTTTTCATTTGTACCCCCGTACTTCTTAAAATAACGACCGGCATTCATATTTATTATTGTTATTGCAATATTTTGTTAAAGTTGTTAAGCTTAAATATTTAATAATTTAGATAAGGGAATCTCTACTGATATTCTGTTGTCGTAGAAATCGCCAACAGCTTATTCAATCATTAACTGAAGCATTAAGATTCATCAATAATGTCAAATATGAAAATCGTGAAATTTTCACGGGTTAAGACTAGCTATAATTATTTCTTTTTACTTTGGAAGCGCTTGGTTACAATTATTTAGTAACAAAAATTAAGTCTACTCCAATCTGATGAAAATATTTAGGATTCTTGCTCTCACTAATTATTCGGTTCAATACATGCGCCTTTAGATTTCTACGTGTTTCTAAAAAACATTTCCGCTGTACTATATTTATCAGCTATTTACGCTTTTTACATAGTTCAAACTGTTGATCACATCTTTCTTGCCATATTCACGACGTTTCGGGCGTTGTACGCTCCGGCCTTCTTCAGGATATGTCTATATAAGGTAGATAAGGTATTGTAACTATTTACACTATATACATAGTTCAAACTGTTGATCACATCTTTCTTGACATATTCCCGACGTTTCGGGCGTTGTACGCTCCGGCCTTCTTCAGGATATGTCTATATAAGGTAGATAAGGTATTGTAACTATTTACACTATTTACATAGTTCAAACTGTTGGTCACATCTTTCTTGCCATATTCCAGACGTTTCGGGCGTTGTACGCTCCGGCCTTCTTCAGGATATGTCTATATAAGGTAGATAAGGTATTGTAACTATTTACACTATTTACATAGTTCAAACTGTTGGTCACATCTTTCTTGCCATATTCCAGACGTTTCGGGCGTTGTACGCTCCGGCCTTCTTCAGGATATGTCTATATAAGGTAGATAAGGTATTGTAACTATTTACACTATTTACATAGTTCAAACTGTTGGTCACATCTTTCTTGCCATATTCCAGACGTTTCGGGCGTTGTACGCTCCGGCCTTCTTCAGGATATGTCTATATAAGGTAGATAAGGTATTTTAACTATTTACACCATTTGCATAGTTCAAACTGTTGATCACATCTTTCATGCCATATTCACAACGGTTCAATCTAGACATTTCTACCCTATGAGACCTTGCCGCCAATCTAGTACTGCACTTAAATTCAGAGTTTAGGTTACCGTAGAGGAGAGTTCATCATAACAATTACCATGAAAGTATTTCTAGAAAAGACACAGCAAAGTTACATTAAGCCGGGGGGAAAGTGGCTGAACCCGAGATGCTAGGTCAAGACCATGACATTGAAACTTGATTCAGTCAGTTCGATACTCAGTGGGCGCTTTAATTACATGGAAGATATTAACACAGAAATAATCATATTGAGACAGACAATTGGTTGTTTTACTTGTTTCTTATATGCGTTATTTTATTCCAAAGTCTTAGTACGCAATTTTATGACTTGAACGACACATACTTTGTACATAATTTTATACTTTCAGGGTAAACTTATGTTATTTTTAGATATATAGTTTGCAGATGATAAAATGTTTTTCTGGCAATTTTAAAAAAATAAATGTATTTTTGGTAATTTTTAAAAAAATAAGTTTATTCTCATTAATTTCATTAAAAAAATATATTATACATTTTTAGTGTTGTTTTTGTTGTCGATTTGTATATGTATTGCTGGTAATTTTATTATAAAAATGTACTTTCGATTTTTGTTTGAGTGTTCAATATTTGCCCAAAGCCGGGATCATACAGGTACTACCACCCGGGTCAAGTTGGATCTGAGAACGACAGAAATTAAAAGGTGTGTCCACGTTTCTGAAAACCTCTAATCTCCCAGTCAGAGGTTTTGTTGCCGACTGTAGCTTATCGCCATACCTAGGACGGACAACTGACAAGTTTTCTCCTTATAGCATGTCCGAGCACAATAGTTACCTCTTCCTTGTAGCTTTATACCAATTACCCCTTAACTAAATGTAACAAATACATTAATTTTGTTCTAAGGGCACTACTATGTTTGCCAGTGTGACCTATTCACAAGTAGAAAGATTGGTTTGGTAAGGTTTGTTTTACGGTACATCAACCGTGTTTAATACCGACAAAATTTTTATTTCTGGGAATATTTTTCTTCTAAAATATATATCTGGTAATATCTTTTTTTTTTTTAAATATATTGCTGGTAATATTTTTTTCAAAATATTTCTGGTATTAAAACCTATTTTTATACTTACATAGTGTTTTGACCCTAGTTTGGGTGCTAACTATTTACCCATAGTTGGGACCCTAACAACTGCTACCACTCCGGGGCATGGTGAACCTGGGAACACCAGCAATTAAGAGCTGGTGCCACACTCCTCAAAACCTCCTGATCATAGGCCTTGCTGCTGGACGTAGTTTATCGTCTTACCCAGGACGAACGAGTAGAAACAGTTTAATAGTTACTGGATGTGACTGGATTTCGTGACAGACTCAGCCATATGTATATTCGTTTAAGTTTTCTCCTGGTTGGACCGAATAACTTTTCCCCAGTCAAAACGAACGGCTTTGCTCACAGAAAGGCTTCCTGTTTCGAATGTCTGTTGGGTCTCAACATTAGAGACCTCAATCGCAATTCATATGTCCGGCCAATCGTTAATCTCTGATGCTTCTTGTTGTGGTGTCTTCCCTCTAATGAGGTTATTGTTGACTCTTCCTCTTACTATAAAGTTAGTAGGAAAAGTAAGCCTCGGGGGAACCGTGATATAGACTGAACGCTGGTCAATCGACAGACACTCCCAAGTCGTGTAACACACTTTCGTTGTATTTAAAGTTCAATACACTATTTATAAATAACCTATTGTTTTCTTAACCATTACTTGGTTACCATACTTCTCTATCCATATTCCATTAGAAAATATTCAGATGAGCCACACTTTTTACTTTTACGATTTCAAACCTTTATAGCAAGGACAGGCTAAACCACTTCCAAAAATTCGATTCACCGTCTTTTATTCCGTATTCGATTTGTAAGTTCTACTCAGACAATTTGTTCCCAAGAACTACTACTAACACGTGTATGCTTTCATGAACATTCCAGTCTTAACATCTTTATCCCTAGGGCCCCTACACTTGTAGAAGAAAATGTGCAAGAAAAATGAAAAAAAGAGATAATCTTCAAACACAACTCTACAAATTTAAATAATTTTATTATTCACTATAGAAACAATCATTATTTTCTTTCTTGTAGAAAGAAGTTACAAAGTTCCTTGCAAACTAAATCCAACGAAAAAAATGTATGTTTTTCTTTTTCCAACATAAAGAATTGGGGTAATTTCAGTGCAAAGTTGTATATCAATGTTTAATGCTAAATTCACGTATTTACGTTATTTTATGTATGCGTGTAATTTCACATAGTAAAAATATAAGTTGATCTTATTTGTACTATTGCTACATTTCGCTTTGTGTCTCGCGCGTATATATTTCGTGTTGTATAAAATATTTTAAAACGGGAAAATATTTACAAGAAGATACTTTGTAACTCAATAAATTATACAAAAGATCAGTAATAAGTATTATCTTTGTTCCCCCGACGATTTGTACTGAAGACGGATCTTGTTAATTTACTTTTTATAAATTGGATCAAAAGAAGTTAAAAGTTAGATTTACTACACTCAGAAGATTATTGATCAGTAAATATACAGGGTACGATAGATAAATTGTCGTCTAAATTACGCAGAAATGAAAATAACAGTGACATCTCATGTTGATATATATATCTGCCAAAATTACACAGAATATTTTGAAGTATTAGTGAGTAAACCTATACAATAAAATTGTCATTTGGCTTCAATCACGGCCTCCAGACGACTTCGGAATCTCATGCATCACTTCTGGACTGTCTCCTTGTTTAGTTTGTGAATTCTGCTATAATCCTTGCCTTCAGTTCATCTTTGTTGCTACAAAGAGTTTTGTTGGTCTCTCGCTTAAGTGCGCCACACACATAATAATCAAGGAGGTTGCAGTTTGGGGAGTTAGAGCGCCAGATGTAGGAGGCGATATGGCGGCCGAAATTGTCTGACAGCCATGTCAGGGTTCTCCTGCTTGTGTGGCATGGTGCAAAATCCTTTTTCCCAGGCGTAGGGTCTTCTAGCAGCCACCGGCTTGACCCAGGACAGCACTACCTTCTCAAGACTCTTAATGTAGGCTTCCATGTTGAGTTTGAGACCTTGTGGGAAGATGAATGGGGGTATAACGGCGCCATCACTAGTGATCACTCCAAACACCTTCGTAACCACCATTACATTAATCCTGCTGTTTCCGAATACTCCGAGCTACGCGCATGCGCGAAATTAAAAATATAAAAGTTCGACAATTTACTTATTGCAGTCTGTATTTCCTATTTTTTATATTCTGCCATTAGGAGGGAAAATAGTGATAATCCTTTTTTGGGGTGATCTTTCAAATTTTTGTAGCAAAGGTTAAGAAGCGTTGTCTGCTTTTTGAAAGCTTGAATGGTGTTTGTGATAACGTCAGTGATTGGTTAATAAATGCTAATGTGGAAATTTGAATTTGGAGTTCGTGTGAGCCTATCTTTGGACAAAAAACTCAGTTGATGTCTGTACGAGCCTATTTCATTATTTTACAGATATTAAATCTAGTGATTTTTTTCGACAATTTTTAACGGAGTTCCGCATATATCAGATCTTCAGTTCCTCTTTTTACATTCTTATGACAGACATGAGTCAACCTCTGCCTTGTTTTAACTCTGGATGAACTCTAGTCTATATTGATTGATTTGTTTTTACGGCTTATCAACCCTTTGCAGGTTAGTGAAAGCCAAAAAATATTTTTAGATTGTTAGAATTTGGGTTGGGGATAATAATGATTAATTAGTACATATATATTACTTCTTTTGTCGCATCCTTTAACAGATTTATTTTCATCTGCCAGAAATGTCGTGTCTATGAGAAAGATTTCTTGGTGGTTTGAAGTATTTAATCTCAGTGCCTGTTCTATTAGCTTTTATGTCTGTCAACTCCCAAAGAAAAATGATATTTTGATGACTGGTTCGAGATGATTATCAGCCAATTCTTCAGCATGTTGCGCATTGAAATATTGATATATTTTCAGATAAATATACGGCCTAATTTTATAATATCGATTTTAATATTCGTTTGGCATTCAGATTAGACAACTAAACTGTTGTGGTCCAGGTTAGGATCAAGGAAGAACAACACGAACACAAGAGTAGAAATAATGGAGATATATTACACGGAATAATAATACAAGATGTGGAAGGTGTTAGTATGACTGTCAGCCTGGTTTGGAGTGAACTACTATCGGCTCGACTCGATTCGTCCCTCTCTCTCCTGAGAGGCGTAGTATACATAGTGTTAGGAAGAGTTAATTCTGTAGTTATAGGTAAGGACCCATAAAATAAACACTATGCGGTCAATAGTCACGTTATGTATTTCAATGAGCTCTATATTCCATATGCATCCCTTTTATTATCCTTGCCTAGGAAATCTTCATGAGGAGGTTTTCGTTCTATTATTATTATTAGTAGTAGTAGTAGTAGTAGTAGTAGTTGTAGTAGTACTATTATTAGTATTATTATTATTGGTAGTAGTACTACTATGATTATTAGTATTAATATTAATATTATTAACATTATGAGCCAGAATATTTTAAGGAGATTTTTCCCAACCCGCCTATAGTTTATTTCAAGAGAAATAAAAACATAATATAAATTTTAACAAATGTAAGAATCCACACTTAAAATAACATTGGTGTTTCGGATCGTTGTCCTCCCGAAAACCGTCACAGAAGATGAAAACACCATACGTTGTGCAACAACATGAATCAAGTTAATTGTATCAGAAGCTCAAAGAGAAACGTCACGATTTCTACAGAGGGCGGTAATTGTAAAGATTCTCATTTGATATACGCCGTCCACTGCACCAAACCTGACTTGATTTATGTGGGTTGCAGAACGGAAAAATTAAATAAAAGATTTTATGGACACAGGTATGAAATCAGATACAATAATGTGACATCAACGAAGCTTGCAGAACATATCTTAAGTTATACATTCAGAAAAAATATTCAGAATCTCCCGACCTGCCGACTCTTAAAAAGTATGTGGATGGTTACGTAAGTAAATTACTAACTTCCCGGCCCCGGGGGAATGAACAGAACGTCAGGAGAATTCCATAAGATTTATACTAAACTGTTTGATTAATTCCTCTTAGTAAGTAATCAACTAACGGTAAATGTCAAGATGAACAAGACCACCGTCATATTAAGAACGTTTCAGTTTCATGCCTTCACGCTGGCGACGTTTCATTCGTTTTGACGCGTTCCTTACCAGGACAACCATTTTTTTTCATTACAAGACATTCAACATATGTAAAAAAATTTGCAATAATTGATATATATATATATATATATATATATATATATATATATATATATATATATATATATATATATATATATAGTTAAAATTGTTTTTGTTGTGACCAAGTAAATGGGTAAAGAAATAACAAAACAAGTGTTGCAGATATATCATATATTAAAAAGTAAGTACAACAGAAGAGTATTACACGACGAGTGAGTGTGTGTCGGTTGACCCAGCGTTCACTCTATTCGACGGTTAATATTTAACGGACCCCCCCCCCGAGGGATGTATGTGGCACAAGGCCGAGTTTACCGTGAGTTCTCTGATCCCGTAGGCTCGGCCCAAAATATTCACTTAGAACACGCATAAACGGGTTCAGGGCCTGTATACCTCCCCGGACTAAACCCTACCCTTCGGTAAAGCCTCATCCGGATTTCTCTCTGGTTAATGCAGAAAGTTCGACAGTTGAACAATCTGGTCGACTGTTATATTTAACAGCCACCCTCCACAAGGGATGTATGTGACACAAGGGCGAGTTTACCGCGGGTTCTCCGAGCTCGTAGGATCGGCCAAAAATATTCCCTTAGAACCCTCACAAACGGGTTCAGGACCTGTCTACCTCACCGGACTAAACTTTGCCTTTCGGCAAAGCCTCGTCTGGTTTCCTCTCTGCTCGAGGCAGAGTGTTCGACAGATGAACAATCTGGTCTCACTGTCCCACCAAGGCTTTCTCTCCTACTAATCTTATAGTAGGCGGAAGAATCCAACATAGACTCTTTAGAAAGAAGACACCACAACATTTTTTTTTAAATATAACTCGAAGACGGACATTCTGTTGAAATATTGTTTAATATAGTCAAACACTGTTTTTTCTTTAACATTTCTCAAATCGCGCTCTTTTCTTATCTGTTGAAAAATATTGGAAGGGTTATGTCAATCATTTTGTTATTATTAGTATTAATATTAGTAGTACTATAATAACAAAATGATATTGCTACTAATAATAAAAATAATATCAGTATTATTTTTGCTAGTATTATCAGTAAGAGTGTTAGTATTATTATTCACAGTAGTAGTATTAGTAGTAGTATTATTAATAATATTATTAGTAATAATATTAATACGAGTAGTAGTAGTGGTATTAATATTATCATTAGTAGTATTATTAGTAGTAGTATTAGTATTACTAGTAGTAATAGTATTAGGATCATCATGATTATTATTACTAGTAGTATCATTATTATTATGATTATTAATACAGTGTAACCCGGATATAAGAGACCCGGATATAAGATAAACCCGGATATAAGATAACCCCGGATATAAGAGAGATTTTATCTGGTCCCAAATTAGAGCCTGTGTGAATAAAACAAAATAGACCAAACCCGGATATAAGAGAAACCCGAATATAAGATACTTATTTCCCCGGTACCGACAACTCTCTTATATCCTGGTTACACTGTAGTTGTAGCATTTATTATTATTATTATTATCATTATTATTATTATTATTATTATTATTATTATTATTATTATTATTATTATTATTATTTCCTTTGATATCTGGCGTTTACACATTTCTTTCCGGGTCCCGCCCAGGGACTTAAGGTTAGAAATGACATCATGAGACTTTCCACTGCAAAAAAAAAAAAAGAAAAAATGAATAAATAAATTTAAAAATAATTACATAGATAAAGCCCTTCGTAAAGTGAGGGCTGTAATTGTCAGAACAATTTTTTGTATCTCTTTGAGGCATGGTCTTATTATTATTATTATTATTATTATTATTATTATTATTATTATTATTATTGTTTACTTTGGTTTCGGGTATACACTCATTTCTACTAGTGATAAGTCCTGAAAAGACATCATTACATTTTCCACTGAGCACGTCATTTACATAGATAAAGCCATTCGTAAGGTGTGGACTTTACTTGTGAGTAGAATTTTTTGTATTTCTTTAAGGCATGGGCTACAAGGGATTCCTTCAATTAGTCTTTTGGAATCTTTTTCCATGAATCCGACGACTCCAACCAAAACTGAAATTGTTAATGTCCTCACGCGCCACAATTTTTGAGTTTTCGAGTTCAAGGTTCTTATATTTTGATAGTTTATAAATATCTTCAAATATGCATTACAATCTGAAGGGACTGTCATGTCAATAATTATTATTATTATTATTATTATTATTATTATTATTATTATTATTATTATTATTATTATTATTATTATTATTATTATATTTTCCTTTGATTTCTGTAGTATACGCATTTCCTTGCAAGTCCCAATCAGAAACCCAAGGTCAGAAATGGCATCATGACATTTTCTACTGAGTATTTTTGTAACACAAATAAAAATAAAACACCACATGAAGCCCTTCGTAAGGTATGTGCTAGTCTTTTGGGAACATTTTTTTGTATTTCTTGAAGGCACAGACTGCCAAGGATCCTTTCAATGATTCCATCAGTGCCGTTTTGAATCAAATCCAGGGCCCTATTTCCAAATGGAATTGTTAATTTCTTCATGTGACACATTATTGTAGCACATCCGAATGGACGAGTAAATCGTAATAGACCGTATATACTTGATTAGAACGTGAGGTTTTATCATAAGTTTTTAGCGCCAAAAATTTGGGTCGTACACAGGTAACTTTTTTGATTAGCTTAAAAATCAGGCATGAACGAAAACAAAAATATGCTATCTAAATCTTTTATCAGATGTTTTACGGTGAACGTTTTTTTCAGTATTTTGGAGGAGTGTTTCACAAAAAAGACTGAAGACCATTATGCCCAGGATGATTCACAGTACTGCAATATTTGACTACGGTAGGCAAAACAAGTATGGCTCAGAAGCTGGGTTGCATTTTACACGAGTTATATGTAAAAATCAGGTTTTTTCGCAAAACACTCATTGGTCACACTATACATGAAGCTACCTTATACACGAATATATTGTAATGACAAAATTACGAAGATGTAGGCTTTAACAAAGCTTTGTTCAACTGAGAATACAAGGTTCGCGTATAGTGTCCTTTTATAGTCCCAGTAAACGGGAATACCTCTCTCAAAGAGTCGAGTAACAAAACAAGGGGAGACCACTCTTGATTATTCATAACAAAATACGGTAATCAAAATTTCGGTTTCCCACACAAGAAAAAATAAATTTCGATGGAAACAGTCGTCAATACGAGAAAGCGGTATAAGAAATTTACTTACCTAAAAAACTATAACGCTGAATTTTTGGTTAATTAATGCATCCTGTATTGAAACGACTAACCTTACAATTAGTATTACCATTACCATTACCATTATTACTACTACCACTACTAATACTATTAATACTACTACTACTACTACTAATAATAATAATAATAATAATAACTTTAATCAAATTAATGTTCAAAAGATGGGTTTTATTTGTTGTTTTAGTGTTTGAGATCACTTGAAAATATTTAGATTTTCTTGATTTGCTAGTTTTTTTAAAAAATGTTTTTATTCACATCTCATCCGATTACCTCCCCTATATTTTTTGATTTAAATTCCATTGATGTCAGATATGTTTAGGGGTACATTTGCTTCGTTGTATAATGCGAAGTGGCAACAGGAGTGAGACATAAAATAAAAAGGAGTTGATGTTCGGTAGAAAATGTCACTGAACATGTTTACTTGTTCATTGTTCAGAAAATTTAAGCCAGAAAACTATTGTCTGGATAAAATAGCTTGCGATTATTATAATTTAACCACAATGTCCCTATGGACGAACGCATTCGTTCACTTTACATTTATTATACTATTTCTGCAGAAACAATTAAATTATGTATTTTCTTTAAAAAAATTAAATTGTGTTATAAAATGAGTTTTCTTTTCAGCTTTGGCCGCCATTTTAGTTTTTAGTCGTCTGCTTCGATATATTAGTCACCGTTTTTTCCGCGCTTACAATGCTTCGACAAGTGCAATTTTTTAGTAATCAGATTACCTCTTATGCAAAAGAAATGTTACATCCAACTTACATTGTGTTCCTCGCTTCTTTTTTTTCTTTTGTAACTTTTCTTTTCGTCATTTTTCAACCTATTTAAGATTCGTTTGTATATTTATTAGCACATATTGTTAGTTTTGCTTTCTCCTAACTTTCGTTTTTCGTGTTTTCTATTTTAACTTTCTTTGTCTCATTTACTCATTTCGTTCCCTGTTGCTTCAATATCTTTCTTTATTTCATTATTTGCCTTTATTAGTTTACTTTTTCTTTTGTCTCTATTTTCTTTCTTTCATTCTTTACTTTTCTTTCTCTCAACAGTCGACGTTTCTTTGTTTTTTCTGTTTGTTTTTCTGTTGTTTTTTTTGTTGTTTTTTTGTTGTTAAATAGTATAAAACTATTTTGATGATTTTCGTCTTTCTTTCTTCCTCCTTTTCTTTTCCGTTTAATTTTTCGTTTCATTCTTTTTTCCTAGTTGTTTTTTATTTCTTTCCTTCTTTTCTTTTCTTCTTACTCTTGAATGTCTACTTCCTTCTCTTTCTTTTCGTTTCCTTCTTTCTTTCCAAGTTTTTTTATTTCTTTCCTTCTTTTCTTTCCTTCTCACTCTTGAATGCCCACTTCCTTCTCTTTCTTTTGGTTTCCTTCTTTCTTTCTCCTCCATCGTCTGAAATTTCGTTTCATTATACATTGATATCGTGCATTTTACTCTGGCCTCTTATTTCTTACTTTTATCTTTCTTTCTTCAATTTTACTCTTTCTTTATCACTTCTATTCACTACTTTCTTCTCCTCTTTTTGCTTTTTTCTTGTTTGTCTTCTTTTCTCTATTTTTTATTTGTCTCGTGGCTTTTTATTCTTCATCAGACATTTCCATTTATTTCCTTCTTACATTTTTCATTCTCTTTAAAAATCCTTTCTTTCTTTCATTATTTTTATTTTTCTTCATTATTTGTTCAAATTATGTTACTCTATCGTTTTCATTTTTTTCTTTTTTACCTTCTCTTCAATTACTTCGTCCTTTCATGCTTGCTTGCTTACTTTCCTTCTTTCTTACTTTCTTTCTTTCTTTCACTATTTTTGTTTTTACTCCTACTTTGTTCTATTTTCTATTGTTCTTCTCCGTTTTTTGTTTTTTCCTTTCTTTCTTTCTTTCTTTATTTCATGCTTACTTTCTTTCTTTTTCTTTCATTCGTATTCACTTTCTTCCTTTGTCTTTCTTTCTTCTTTATTTTCTGGCCTTCTTTTTCTTTCTTACATGTTTATGTTCTTTCTTTTTCTTTCTTTCTTGCTTACTTTCTTTTTTTCTTTCATCCTCTCTTTCAATATTTTTTCTATTATTATTCATTCTTTGTTGTGTTTCTATATTATTTTATCTTTTCGTTTTAAATTGTATTCCTTCGTTAGGATTTTGTTTTCCTTTTTTCTTTGTTTACTTTTTCTCTTTTGATAATTTTTTTTTATATCTCTTTGTTTTTATTTCCTCCTCCTCCTTATATATCCGATGTATTTCTTCTTTTCTTTCATCTTTTACTTTTCCCTTTTCAAGTGTTTCCTTTCGTCCTTTTCCATTTTGCGCCCTTTCTTTATTCCTTCTTTCTTTCTTTCCTTCTTTCTTTTTTTTGTTTTCTTCCCTTCTCTCTTTCCTTCTTCTCTTTGTCCATATTTCTTTTTGACTTTCTTTCTTTTTTCGCCTTTTTATTTCATTATATTTGCGCTCTTTATTTTATTTTACCATATATATTTTTTCCTTCATTATCTATCTTGTCCTTCTCTTTTTTATTTCGTTTTCATTCCCAACTCCTCTTCTTGTTTCCTTTTTCATTACATTCTCATCGATTTACTATATTCTTTTTTTATCCTATTTTCTAGAACTCATTTCCAATCACTCCTCTCGTCATCGCCATTGTGACTATATTTTCCACGAAACAACAATTTTTCTTTCGCCACAAACATGAGCCGCTGATGATTTATGCAAAAAATGTGAAAATTAAATTACTGACAACTGGAAACTATTCTCAATTGCGCCAAAACCGTAAATATCGCCAGGGGTATTCTTAACTTGGTTAGGTGCATTATATTAAAAAATAAAAATGAAAAAAAAAATATATGAAAAAAAGCAGCATTTTCTTTTTCTTTTTTTCCACTTCTACCTTAGATAATTTTCGTAAAAAAATATCCCCGGTGATTAGTTCAAACGATGCAGTGTTACTTAATTGAAAATATCGAGAATTTCTGACATCTTCAAAGTGGCTTTTGCAGTCTTAGTATGATTGCTACCATTTCAGAAAAAGCAATGCTTTAGGGCGTTCGAAAAGCAATGACCTTTTATGGGAATGGAAATTATATAAATATAAACGTCCTGTAAGTACGTAACTCTTCCTCCTATTTTCCGTCTTTTTGTTTTAATCAAATCACCCTATGCAAGGTAATAATGTCACTAAGACGCAAAGAGTTACCAAACTTGAAAAAAAATAAGAAAAAGCCGAAATATTATTAAGGAGTGAGAATAACAGAAGAGTAATCAAGAAGACAGCAGATAACGATTGGCATTACATTAAAAATTTGTGAAGATCAAAATTGGTTGGAAAGTAAGGGGCCGGAAGAGAGTTCCACAAGCGAGAAGTGTGAGGAAAGAAACTGTTAATGTTACATCTCGCCAACTCAATTGTAAATTGATGAGACCTCGTCGCCAGTCTAGTGCTGCGTCCAAATTCATAAAATCTCGGTGTCTTGGCGAAGAGCATTGTTTATTTGAAAATATTTACAAAATGTGGCACAAGGCCCAAATTGGAGAATGAGGAAAAGGACGGTCTTCATCTATCTTAACTTTAAACTTATCTAGCCACAAATACTGACCCATATATACCACAATATTCCTAATACCAAAACAACACATTGTTACATACCTTTCTTACTACATCCCCCATAATACCTCCTTGTCTCTATGAAAATCCCAACTAGTCCCATATGTACAATTCCTTGTCTGTGGGTGGGTGGAATAAAACCATAGTGAAGAGTGATATTTATTCTGTTAAATACACAGAAATGTGGCACATGGCCAAAGAGGGGGGATTCGGGAAAGGACGGTCTTCTTTTGTCTTAACTATAACTTAGCTATCCACACTGAGCCAATCGTACGAACAATATTCCTTACAGCAAAACAACACATTGTTACTTACCTTTCTTACTACATCCACCATAATACCTCATTTTCTCTATGAAAACCCTAACTAGTCCCCAGATGTACAATTCACTGTCCGTGCCGAATAGCTCAGCCAAATAGTATCAATGGAGATATTTATCAAAAAGGTACAGAGAAGCAACATTACGGCTGTAAGAAAGTTACTGAAAGAACCGATATCCAGAATATTCCTGATTTTTCTTTGGATTTTATTAAGACTCTCTAAAAATTCAGGTTTACTAAAGTCAAATCATGACGAAAATGGAGTACTACTGCCATACCTGGACTGGAGCAGCTTAGTTTTCACTTTCTTCTCTTGATAGGTTCCCAACACCTGTACACCGATCTGTGGGTGATGAATGATATTCCACCAAAAATCCATTTTCCACCATCGAAACGTAAGTCTCTCGCTAATTCTATGGTTAAAGTTCAGACGGGCTACATTCCTTAGTTCCACCAATTCTAACCCCACAGCTTACCCCGCCGCGTACACTGAGGCGAGCTATCCTCTTCACATTAGTTTTCAATTAGTAACAGCTAAGTTATACTTAAACAACTTCTTCACACGAACCGCTACATTGGGGAACTGATTTCCAAGAGCATGCTTTACCGACAACTAGGATCTTCACGTCTTATCTTTCGCACAGATTCTCATAAATTATCCCTCATACATTTAACCGCTCAAATAATAACTACCTTCAGTAAACCTCTACCTCGAGTGGCTCTTGAGCGTTGTATAGGGTGAAAATTATTTTAAAAAAAACAATGTTAAATCTATTTAAGAGAGGGTGAACAACAAGACATAAGTGGCACACTCCTCAGCCCTACCCTTCAAAGATAACCTACTTCAGAGCCAAGTCACGACAGACGATCCGACATTTGCCTGTACTTCTGACCAATATTTCTCCAGATAGATTTCGGGTTCGAACCATAATCCAAGAATACGGACAGCACCGTCCGTCCAAACAAAGATCCTCGGAAAAGCGACCTCCTTCCAGGCACCTAACCGCAAGCCGGAAGACTTGTTGCGATTAATTTTGGCCTCCATGACCTTTTCGTACCATTCAAGTACCTTTTATACCACCTCAATGTCGCTGCGACACTATACGAAAATGGATACGTCATCGGCATATTCGGAAACCCTATGGCGAGACCCAGCAGTGACAGCAATTTCACTTAGGGCCGGACTACTCGCCCTGTCCCTAAGCAGGCGAAGAAGAAGCTCCAATGCCAAAGCTTCCCTCTATCCCCCCTTTCAGTTCACATACACCACAGTATTGGGGACACGATGCAGGAATGTAATTCAATTGCAGAAGTCGGGTTTGAATCCGGCAGCCGGGAGGACAACACCTATTAACCAATGGTCGACCCTTGGACTGATTCAAATTGATCAGCGCGGCTTGCTCGTCGTCTTTTACACCCTCGTACGGAGCAGATGCAGGTTTCTCTGAATAATTTGGCCTTTCACAGCACAAATCTGCTCGGGTTCCAACAGAATCTTGGCAACTGACTGCAAACGCTCCGTCAGTAACTTGGCCAACATTTAACATCTGTGTTTAGCAGAGTTATGGTCCTGTAATCATCTAATTCCAGCTCAACATCCGTGTCCTTTTTCAACAACGTGATCACAACACTGGTGATCCAATTGGAGATCGACCCCTACCGGAACCAGTTGTTGAACAGGACAGTCAAAATCGGCATGAAGATGTGAGACAGCCTCAAGTAAAATTCAGAAGACAAACCATCAAGTCCCGGAGACTTGCCACTGCCGACCCTCTTCAATGCCGAGAAGACTTTGCACTCCGTGACCTCACGCTCGCATGTAGCCGCTCCAGTCGGCGAAAGCCGAAGAAAGTCAGCCAAATATCATCAAAACTTAAAGTCACGGGCTCCTTGGTAAACCGGCTCTTGAAATGCCGCCGAACAGGTCCGCACATTTCATCACTCAACCTCAGAGTACGCCCCACCGGGGTCTTGACCTCACGAATGTTCCGATTGGAACCTCGACGGATATCTTTCTTTAGATTCGTTAGACATCTTGTTTAACCTATACCTAACTACCTGACACTTGTAGCGCTCGCTAGCCGACCGCTCCAGAGCCTAGTTAGCTAAACCTACTCTTGCTTCGGCCCGGGACAGACTATCCTTAAGAACCTTCATCTTTTTAGCCTTATCTAGTGCGAGCTGCTGGATATATTCAGTGGTCAAGGGCCTAATCCTATCCTTAAGCGTCTCCCACCGCCCATTCCGAATAACCGCCCCCACAAAATCCCGCTGCACTAGGCTAATTAACTGTTGCTGGAAATCCCGCCTGTCTATTAAAGACAGATTGAACCTCCAGTGTCTTGCCATTCTAGGCCTAGCATCTAACGCCATCCGGGCACAGATGAGTCTATCGTCTGAATAGCCTAACCAGTGGAACAAGGGACAGTCGGTCGTAGCCATTTCGAGAATTTTGATCTTCGCAAAGGTGTCCATCGCCTTAGAAAGGCGATCCCATACTCTCAAGTCCCTCCGCTTGTTACTAATCCAGCTTATCACCCATAAGGCCATCTGACAATTCTGAGTGTCTTCCACTGCCCGCCCATCCAGAGAAGAGGTCCTAAACAGTGGTCTTAATAAAGCTTTCCCCGGGAATGAGATGTCCCGTTCTAGGGCCTGCCTATCTACTTGACAGAACTTTTCTTCTTTGTGATAATGTTCCTTTTTTTTAGGTAGTGCTATGCTGAGGAATGTTAGGAGGAGGGGTGTTGATAAGAGGAGTGCTACGTGGAAAAGATTTGTTATCAGTTGCAGGTGTGATAAGAGTGTCTGAGTTGGGAGACGGGCTGTTGGGAAGTTGAGACTGCGGAGCTTTAGAAGGGGAAGAAAGAAGGCTTCTTGTAATGCTTTGCTTTTCGTTTTGGGATGGCAAAGCAGGGACAGATTGAGACGTTGGTTCTCCATGGTCTCTGCACTACTCCAACCTGCTCGTTTTTTTTTCTTTGATATTTTATCCACTCTTTCCTCTTCATCATCTATTTCTCACCTGTTACATCAATGAGGACCGAGGTGGATACATCTCATCCATCTCCACTTCTTCGCATTTTTACTGTTGTGGATGGAGGTCCTCCTGCCGCTCCTCCTGTTGCTGTCCCTCCTCCTCCAAGTGGGGCTTCTTTTTCTCAACACTTTTCGGCTGATGATGGTGATGTTCGTATTTTGCTACTTTTGCCACCCGTTGGCGATTAGGGATTGCCACTTTGTCCCTTTTTTTTAAAAATTCAGTACACCATCCTGAAACTTTCGCTGCTTTGGACTAGTCAGCTTCTTCGTCCTTTTTTTTTTTTTGCTTTGGGTTTGAAGTTGCAGTTCTGGCCTCTTTCTCGGACACGCTTTGGAGAGGTTACACGCGGCTCCACGAGACGACCAGAGATGTCAATGTCTTTCCACTACTATATATATGGGACGTTCTCCATACAGGCAAGTGTTTGGTAATTCCATAAATGTTTTTCTGGTGACACCCTTTTTTCAAGGTCTCTCTTGGCTATACTAGTTTTATACTTGATGGGCGAAATATCAGAGACCTCGATAAACTGGGCGAAGAAAAAACCTAAGTGGTCCACTGCTATGTATGGTGGTACTCCATGTAAGTGACTTTTTATCTTTCTTGTACCTAACTATTCTGTTTAGAGCCTCACTGCTTTCGTTAAGAGAAAGCCTCCAGCCAATGATTTAGCTACGTCTTCTGTGACTAGCATGATGTCCTACATAGTATTACTTTCTCTTGCCAAAATATTCGCTACAATTTATAAGCTTTTTAGTTCTTCCTCTATTATTTTCTTATTGACTTCAATTAGTTCGCGTGCTTTGACTTCAGTTGTCCACAGGGGAATGGTTCTGGTGAACACCGTATCCATGAGTGATGGCACCGGTAACAGCTCATTCCCGATAATGAAATGTTTGTGTAGTGGGATTGGTTAGGCTTATACTAATTATCATAACCATGCCACTATATAACCATATAGGCAGAACGCTAGATACAGAGCAGCAGTCAATTGGACAACTACTACTACTACTACTACTACTACTACTACTACTACAATTGTTATCGTGTAACTTACTCTTTTTGAGTAGGTTCACGTTTTCTTATCTCTCCGTTGCGTCTCTGTGCTTCTCTGTCAAAGGACAGAGGGGCAACTGAGATAATTATACTGCGAGGTGCCCAGCCCCGGAGAACAGCTGTCCAGGGCCGCGCCCTCCCATTGCCCCAGAGGGAGGGACCGGTGCACGCACCGAGGTCAGCGCAACCAACGGTTGCGGGAACTGAGGTGAAGTTTTGTTCCTGTCCCGGGCCTACGCGCTCGGGTCCCCACCTAAAAATAGACCTTGTGTCACATCTCGTCCTCGTGGGCGGACAGAGTAAATACTTACTACAACAACAATTGTGCGTGGACGAACTTCACGAGAGTTTGTATTTTTCTTTTAACCCCTTATAGTACTCGGGTTCCTTTTGTAGGGGCAATCCGTTGCCCACGCTGAAGGGGTCGTTTTAGTGGGTGTGGCATAAGAAAACTGGGGCTCCTCCACAATGTTGGCGCTCCCATGCCATCGTGCACAATCAAAACAATTCAACAGAACGGAATTCAAATTACTAAGACAATAATATATATAAAGATACAACCATCACGATCGTGAACAAAAATCACGGTCGTAAAAACTTACTTCCGAAGAATATCCAATGAAAACAGCTCAACCAATGAAACATATCAAGCAGACCAAACCCTGATTCCCCCTCCGCATTCCTAGACCTAACCAGATCGAAACCGTTACTGCGTTTGCTTCGTTTTTATGGAAGAGTGAAGATTGCTGGTGAACCGGAAGTTATCCATGATTGGACTATAAATTATCAAAAAGCCTCTCGGTGTGTGATTAAAAATGAGGAGAGTTTTAGCTGACAGATGGCACACAAGTCGATACCCGATCGGGGTCAGCTGGGTTACCGTGGAGAGGGAGCATGATGTTAAAAAACACGAAACCCGTAATGAACCTCGGCTAAAAGAACATCACTGATGACGTGTGCCAAAGCAACAAACAGATCTATTTCAGGAAATAACAATCAATGTGTATACTTTCATTAACCAAAACCTAAAACTCTTTATTTTATTATGAACTGAATATTGACTAAACGTATGTACCGCACCGGGTTCTTGTCATAGCTGACAGAGACACACTAATTGACCAGTTATATGTCAAGTACGCTATTTAAGAAGTATTTTAGTTATTTTTTTAGCATATGGTGTATCTCCATTTCATAACATCACCGGATTTCCTATTACTCAAAGAAAAAAATAACAAAATGAGATATTCCGAGACATAAACATAAGAGAGTAAGAGAGAGAGAGAAAGAGAGAGTGAGAGAGAGAGTGAGAGAAAGAGAGAGAGAAAGAGAAAGAGAGAGAGAGTGAGAGAGAAAGAGAGAAAGAGAGAGAGAAAGAGAGAGAGAGTGAGTGAGAGAGAGAGAACGAACTATCTCCATCCGTTGATCAAATAAAGTGTTCCGTTCAATATTTTTTCAAGGTTACACAGATCAATTTATAACTGACGAAGACCTGAGAGTGTAGCGGCTGAAATACTGTGGGGAAATTGACGGTTCAGGCGTGTGTGTGTGTGTGAGGGGTAATTTACTTACCTAGATTGTTGGTACTTGTCGACTAAAAGCTGCTATCTTTTAACTATTTTTTTTATATTTACAAGGCCTCGTCACTTCTTCCCACGTGATCCCTGAAGTAGTTATAAAGGAAATGTTCCCCCCCCTTTTTCCCCGATCTTCTTGTAACCCAATGCAAGTTATCTGAGGATTTTCGCAACTTAAGTACATTTGCTCCATTCCTCGGCCTGCACCGTCACTGCACTTTTTTTTGGTTGGGCGGGGGATGAGATTTTCTCGACAATACTGTGTTACTATCAACAAAGACGAGAACATTAGTCCGACTTTTAATAATGTAATTATTAATCACTTTTAAGGAGGAAACTAAAAAAAAATCAGAGAAAAACGATACCTAAGGTTTAAAATGAATTTTTGAAAATCAAAAATCTCTCTTGAAGCTTTTATTTTAGTTTTAATTTCAATCTAATAGATTAAATTTAATATTTCCATAATACTTTGCGGATTTAAAACTAATTTAAATTGACTGGAAAGAGATTTTATTGTTAAAGTAGCTGATTCGTGCTTTTTTTTAGTCGTCTTTCAGCACAATATAATTCTTTTTATTAAACACTCTTCCAAAAATAAAATATACTTTTCTGAAAATTTATTTGAGGAATATTAGCTTATGCAAAGTATCATTAATCTCATTTGAAATAAATATTATTTATCTTAAGTTTAAAATATCGCAGAAATGCATTTGTAACCTGACAGTAGCTGTTTTGACGTGTTGACAACCTAGAGACATTTCCAATATGGTTCTAAGGACAATATATCTGCTAATCATAATTTAAGAAAATGGCGTGAGAGCTTTTTTAATATCTCTACCTATAAAAGCCAAAATGTGTGTGTGTGTGTGTGTGTGTGTGTGTGTGTGTGTGTGTGTGTGTGTGTGTGTGTGTGTGTGTAGCGAATGCACGGCCGCAATTTTCGACGGATTTGCACCAAAATTTACATGCACATGCTCCAAGTTAGTTAAAATGCCAAGACCGACGTTGCATTTCCCAACTCCCATCGATAGTGGAAATAATCGATTTGTTCATGCTTCTACGGCAGTTTTCATGTAGATTGCGGCCATTTCCTACTGGCCAGAGTAGCCTATAGCTGGCTGCCACGAATAGGCAGGAAGATTTTATTGGCTAGCGTGAGAGCCAACAACTGACTGACAGGAATGTTAACTAGCATGCTATCATGCAAAAACATCGATAGCTGTATTCGTCACAAAGTGGGAAAAAATTTAAATCTGCATGGCACTTTACTCCAATTGGTTCATTCGCTTGCTTAAACTCAACGTTGATTCTGATTCCGCAGAACTGGGTTGGGTGTGAAAATGTATTTGTTGTTAACATTCTTTTTTCATTTGGTTTTTCCAGTTACGAGTCCTTTTTTAAAGCTGATCGTTTTGTGTTCATTTTTTTAGTTCTTTTCTCGTAACAGATTTAATGTTTAGTATAGAGCTTATAAAGGCATGTGGCAACATCAGCACGGCAAAGGGCACTCATTTAAAGGCAAGGAAGGGCAAAAATATTTTAAGTCAAGTGATAGCGATTGCTGTATGAGTCGTACGATTTTTGAATCAAGCACGGGCAACGCGGGACCATGCTGCTAGTAATTTATAAATACTCAGTAATCTTAAAAATTTAGGAAAATATTCTGCCGTAATGTAATTTTTTATTGAATTTTAGAAATGTTGAGTATCGTTTTCACTCTTATTTTCTGATTATATCGTGTATGGCTCCTCGTACTTACAAATATGTGCACGTTTATACAGATCAAAAAAATTCAAAATTCTTTTAAGAATATTGTTTGACGATTTGTATTATTCTTTTCCATTTATGACTAGTAAGTACAGGTTCCACTTAATAATATCAGCTTAAAGGATGAAATTAATACAGAATTTTAAAAGATTTAAACTTAATAAATATTTCAAAAAATGGAAACAGTTCTTGCAAAAAGGTGTTATTCATCGAATCTTTTTTTTCTAAAGACCATAGTGTCCTTAATATATCTTATTTATAAAAGCAATTAAAAGCTTTTTCTAATTAAATAATGTCATAGTTCTATTGCATTTTTTTCTTTTGTGATTCAGTGCAGATTTTCCGTAAATGATGTTTCTGTTTGACAAAAACTGATTTATGATTTATATTCTCCAAGGACTCCTGCTTTTAACTAATATACATATGTAAAGATTGAAATTTTAATTTCTCAAAATTTCATAAAATTAAGTGGAGGTAACGGATGTAAAAAAAAAGTATTTTTACTAAGAATTTCTACAAACACATCTCAAAAATAGTTTAATTCATTTGTGAATAAATCCTGAAAATTCCATTAAAATTCAACAATATTGGCCCTCGTTCGTTGGCGCTCCTTCGGAGGATTGGCTCGATTGCGTCTCGATTAAGGGACGAGCCTCGCGAAATGGAGTGGCTCTTGCAGCGTGTCTCACTGGCAATGGTTCGAGGTAATGCTTTCTCCATCATTGCGGCTGGCAGAGGCTAGAACAAAAATTGTTTATAGTTACGTTGTTCTGGAATTGTCGTCAATATTCAACTGAACTATGCGCAAAAAGGAAGTGATTTTGAAGTGGCAGAATTGACACAATTGAAAACATATGTCGAGATTTGAATGGTCAGATATAAGCCTTATACATAATTATAAACCGTTGAAAATGCGACGTCACTTGCATTCGATAAGCGTACATTTAAATTAGAATTATAGCGTTTCTCAAAAATTCAAGGATGAAATTAATAAAACCTATTTTTCATTTATAACCGATAACATTAAAATTCAACAATTATTTTATTTTTGCAAGATTTTCGAAAACAATATGATTTTAACGCAAAAAATAGGTAAAAATACCTATAATGATCTTTGGCCCACCCGCTGACAATTTCGTACGTTTTAGAAAGATTTAAAAAATTAATAAAATGAAATATACTTTGGTCATTACGCTTCAAAATAACATAAGGATTTTGACGATAAAACTTTAAAAAAAAGTTTGGCACCTTTTTTTTTACCATGGTATTCTTTTTTTACACATGGTATTTTTTTAACATGGTATATTTTTACGTGTCTAATCTTAAACTAAGAAATTCAAACAGAAACAAAATATTCTTTCGTTAAATATTGACGAAGTAAGATATCGGAAAAGCACAAATCAACCATAACTGCACTACACAAACATAACTTTAAAAATGGCTTCCAAAAGCGAAGCAACATCTTAAGGAACAGAAAGAATTAATCAGAAGCAAAGACATGAGTCATGGAATATTATGCAATATCGATCCTCTTATACCGTGTTTATTGTTATGACCACACCTTTCGGATCTTGTACCCTCCAGCCTTCATCAGATCTACGTCGATCCTGTCGACTTTCATTAAATCTCGAACTGGACACTTTATTTAATCCACGGGGTTAGATAGTTCATGTTCCCTTGTTAATGTCTAGGAATAACCCTTTACTCTGCACTATCAGGCTCAAATATAGCTGGCCTCACGTATTCGAGGATACCCGTCTTCTAGGGCGGCTAGCCAATCTCCGTAGCAGACGCTTGCTTATTTGTGTTTATTCAACACCCACAGGTCCCACCTGTGGTCTATACTGTCTATACTAAGACTGAGCAGACCTTAGTCAGAGTTTCTGGGAAAGAACGTGTTGTTGGCCACGATGACTTGTGACTTCGTGCTAGCACAGCTATCTACTGGTTTCGTCTACCCAATTTAACTCACAAAGCTTGGGTCAACTCGTGGTATGGTTTTCAGGTTTTTACGCTGGGATCGACCCCCTCTAGTCCGATACCATCAGGAAGTTTTCCTTTATGGTGAGATTCGAACCCGGGTCTCATGGTCAGAATGCGAACGTTATAACCACTGGACCACGAGCCCTACCAGGCTCAAGTACTGAACTTGAAATTTACGAACATTAAACTTACCAACTAAGTCCAGGCAATTGACCAATACTGAAAAGAAAAAGATGAATAATCGTTAGACATGGTCAACGGAAGGAAGATGCTCTCTTCTCATAAATTAAATGATGGCTTCACTTTAAATTTCGCTGGCAATTATCCGGATTGGCAGTCATTAGAAGACAGGGGTGTATAAAAGCCGAAATGTTGAGAAAATAACAACAAAGATGAGGACAATAGGTTTGAAAGACTTATCTTTATTTATTATTGCTCTTTCTCTTCTACATTTTCCCCTTCTTTCTTCCTTTCTTTCTTCTTTTTTTCTTTCCTTCTTTCTTTATTTCTTAATGCTATGTAACATATCTTTCTTTCTGTTTTTCATTCTCTGTGTTCAGTAACTTATCTTCCTTTCTTTAATTTTTTCTTTCTTTCTTTATTTATTTCTTGGTTCATGTCCTGCAACTTTTCTTTCTTTTTTCCTTCGTTTCTTTTTTTCTTTCTTTCTTTCTTTCTTTCTTTTCTCCATGTCATGTAACTAATTTATCTTTCTTTCTTTTCCTTTCTTTCTACATGTCATGTAACTTATCTTTCTTTCTTTCTTTCTTTCTTTCTTTAACCATGTTCTGTAACTTATTTTTCTTTCTTTCTTTTCCTTTCTTTCTTTCTTTCTTTCTTTAACCATGTTCTGTAACTTATTTATCGTTCTTTCTTTCTTTCTTTCGTTTTTTCTTTCTTTCTTTCTTTCGTTAACCATGTTCTGTAACTTATTTATCTTTCTTTTTCTTTCTTTCTTTCTTTCTTTCTTTCGTTTTTTCTTTCTTTCTTTCTTTCGTTTTTTCTTTCTTTCTTTCTTTCTTTCTTTCTTTCATGTCCTGTAACTTATCTTTCTTTCTTTCTTTCCTTCTTTTTTCTTTCTTTCTTTCTTTCTTTCTTTCTTTCTTTCTTTCTTCCAAGAAGGTTATTCTTTTCATTTTCTTCAATAGTTTCCTGAGGTTTTTTTCAATTAAAGGCTATACATCGTTCCTCTGAAAATTATTTAGACTAAAAGCTTTTGCTGGAACACAAACAGGCTCAACTTCAACAAACTATTTTACCGGGTGCGAGTATCACATCGCATCGACATCCAGATCTATCGGCTGTCTCTTCGCAATCTCTCGATTCAGTGCTCTGTCTCAGCGTGCATTTCGCTTTTAGCGATAATTCAAACAAAAACAATAAATTTTAGACACCCAGTTTGACATATCCCATTGTGTATCCTTTTTTTCTGTTTCACTGATCAGTGTTATTTATCTGATTTATTGTTTATCATAAGGCATAGATCACAAACAGCTGGCTTCTTTGCTATGTGCTTATCTTCGGCCATTTTGTGACAACAATTCTCCGACCACCGTCCCCAAAATATCACTAACGCCCTTGCTACAACATTTAGCAAATTTCGGTGTGGTCACTATATAGTCTATAGTTTAATTTATAAATTATTTTTATATTTAAAAAAAAAACTTTCTTTTTAAAAAGCTAGAGATACCAACCACGTTATTTCCATGTCTGTCAAGACTTTGTCCTTTGATATTTTAAGCTCGATGATAAATCTTTTAATCCTTAAGAATGAGTGGATAATTCTTTTCCTTAAGGGATTTAAATCAGTCATTATCGCTTCCTCTACGACAAATAGCAGATTCTTTACAATTCACTTTCTTTTCAATTTTATCTTTCTTTTTTTTTCTTTCTTTTTTTTAACAGGTTACGGGGATTTTTATCTGAAATTCTGGAAGAAAGAATTATCATTGCTTACATTATTTAAACTCGGACTATTTCTTTCGTCTTTATTGTTATCGCCACACCTTTTCTGTTGTTTTGCCCACCGGCCTTCATCAGATGCCAAATCCCTTAATCTTTGAGAGAGGGCCGATAATCCTTTTCCTATTTACTTCCTCAAGAAATTTAAATCGATCATTATCGACTTTTCTCAAACGAATAATTGATTCTTCATTAACCTTTTTAAAAAAAAAATGTGCGTTTTAAATATAGGATGTAATGTATTAAGAAAATAAATGCTTATTCCAGGAAACTTCTTTATTAATTTTCTATTTTCAAAGTTCATGATTAATCTTTCTTTGTAAAATTTAAAGTGTGCCGCAGAATTTTAGTTATTCTAAAAGTGCATCCTGAAATAAATAAATAAAAAGGTTGAAAAAGAGAGCTACATAAAAAAAGAATACGTAGTTCGTTCAAGAACAGGAAATACTTTTAACTAACTACCAGAGCCTTTCTGGTTGAAGACTTACTCTCCCTCTGCGTCAATTATTGTCGGCGTGATAAGATAATAGTGAAATTAGCCATTTCCGTATAAACATTCGGTATTCATTGACCCAACATTCAGAGTGATTATCGGTGTAAATATATAAAATCTTCCTATTAAAACTGTTCTTAAAAAAATAGATTCTCAAGTTCACTGTTATCGCTTTTATAATGTTCATAGAGGTTTCCTCCCTATTTTTTTAAAAATAAAGTAGAAGTCAACATCGTGATTATGTCATTATTTTCTCTTTGAGTTACATGTGCTATCCATTTTAGCTGTTGCTGCTGTTGGAAGAACACGCATGTTTTGGATAGATAGTATAAATGTAAACAAACCCCCGGATTTAAATTCTCAGGTCCAAAGAATTTCGGAGAAGACATTAATCATGTCCTAACTTATCGGCGGATAGGACGGGAACCTTGGTTTTGTTTAATTTTACTGAACATCGTCTTGTTAATTATTGGCCGCTTCTCTTTGGAAGCGTTCTTAAATTAAATTGTCTTAAAAAATTACCTTTTAACTCATTTGTTTTTGCATTATTTTCAAACCACTCTACCTAGTCTGCTGAAAATTTTAATAATTATCATCCAATTCGTAGTTCTTCTAAATTCCCATCCTGCGAATTCATACAATTAAGCATTTAAACAGTTTCTGTGCATTGTTATGCTGTTGAAAGTCCTCGTGTGATGTAGATTCTGGTATTTGATAAAGTCTTTTTGGATTCAGATTCTGTAGCGTATGAGATCTGACCAATAATAATTTACTTCATGACCTACAAGTTATGTTCGCCTGAAACCGTTTGTACTCATTAACCTGAAAAAATTTTTGTCATTTTTGAACGAGCTAGAGGCCATGTTTCATATGACTATAAGAATCGAGGTATGACGAAGATATTTCAGAGAATAACTGTAGTGGACGACTGGTATTACTTTACTCACTTAACGACTCTGTTCTTATGAGCTGGCTTTTCTCTCATAGAAAATGGAAGTGTCCATTCAACAATTTAGTGCAGCAAAGGTCGGTTGTTTTTCTACGCAACAACTACCTTTCTACATTATTCGGACTATTGTCCTCATCTTTGTCGCCACGTTTGTCACAACTTTTTGGCCGTTGTACGCTCCGGCCTTCTTCAGGTAGTTGGAATGTCGAACTGAACCCTTTTATTTATTTTGAGCGAAATAAATGGTTCAGTTCGACATTCCAACCACCTGGAGAAGGCCGGAGCGTACAACGGCCGAAACGTCGTGATAAACATAGCGACAAAGATGAGGACAATAGTCCGAATAATGTAAATAGTGTACATAATTCCTCATTTCAGAAATATAGACAGAAACCTCCTTTCTTTAAGATACGGCACATTTTTTGATTCTAAGAAACTTTTCCCATGTCTTATTACTTTGCTTAGCTTTTGAATAATTTTCTGGCATTTAACCAATTTTTATTTATATATTATTTTTACTCGCCTACAATATCCTTTTCAATATTTTCATTCATTTTTGTATGGTGGAGTTTATTATTATTATTATTATTATTATTATTATTATTATATGAAACAGCTTCTAATTTTTTCGAGCTATACTTATGTTCAGTGCCTGGCTCGTAGCAATTGCATAATGGGACTGGCGTCTATTAGCTAAGCTATTTTCACCAGTTTGATTACGTTCGAGCGTCTAATGTTGAAAGCTTAAGTAACGTTCGATCGTCCAACCTGGTCATAATGGAAGGCAATTCACGAGGCGAAAAGCGTTGTGGTTGATGAGCATGAATAGGAAGGAAAAGAAAACGAGAGAAAGGAGAACGGCACAAGAGTTGAAATGGACATAGAACTGGTTTGTAATATAGAAACCTAACATTAATAACGTTTCGGAGGAGGACGAAAAAGGAGTAACATATAATTCATCCCATTCGATACTAGAATCTAGTTAGGGAGATAACCAAGTTAGATACATTAATGATCTACAGTATATATATATATATATATATATATATATATATATATATATATATATATATATATATATATATATACATATATTATTTTGTAAGTGCAGTACTTAGTGGAAAGCGCCCAATATCACTGATAGAGCTAACATACTCAGCTATATGTATATGAGTTTGTGACACGAAAAGGTACGTAGGAATTTTCACCCTCTCACCACCAAACATAGTAAAACAAGAATCAATAGATCCATTTTAAAAAATAATCCAGTTTGTCTGAAATTCAGGGTCACCAAATCATATACATACCACTAATATATATATATATATATATATATATATATATATATATATATATATATATATATATATATATATATATATATATATATATATATATATCCCACTCCAAATTTCACCTCAAGGTTCTAGAGTCCTTGTATATCAGATCCGGTGAGCCTTCCCTTTGTAAACAGAAGGAATGCTTACTGGGTCTGAATGTTATTGGAATCTAGTTTCTTGAAATATATATTTTCTTCATTCCATTCGTAAATTTAAATTTAATTTACACGCTTTTGAAATTTTCTATTCCCAGAAAAGTAAAATTGATAAGTCCAGTTGTTTTTTTTAGTTTATTTTTTTGTTTTTTAGATTTTTCTTTTAAAAAAAATGCCTTATAAATGTTGTCTTCCTATCTATTATTAAATTCTGCACCAACAAAACACTTATATATATATATATATATATATATATATATATATATATATATATATATGGGCATGAATGCGCAGCAATTTTTCATTTATGCAAGTTTGGTTGTATGTTAAGCCCAATGCAGAATAACGTTCTTTTTCTTAATATACCTTTATTTATCTCTCTCTCTCTCTCTTTATATATATATATATATATATATATATATATATATATATATATATATATATATATATATATTACGCAATTAAATGCCAAAGACGTAAAAAACTGTGTAATGCGTTTCGTCATTTAGAAGGGATTCAGCGGAGAAATATTTTTATTGATTCAATATATATATATATATATATATATATATATATATATATATATATATATATATATATATATGTGTGTGTGTGTGTGTGTGTGTATGTGTGTGTGTGTGTGTCTGGAAGGGAATATAAACACATGCGTCGGTTATAATTATCAGCCCAAGGAAGCTCTGAAGGTGTGAGAACGATGAATGTAACATTTTTGAGTTTTAAAATCTGTTAAGTTGTAAAGAATCTATCCAAATAAATTTTCCTGTGCTTTCGTTTTTCCTTCATCGCTTTTGTTCTTGTAATAAAGCTCGTACTCCTGGCTATTAATATTCCAAAGAAAACACTGGAGATTAGAAACTGTGAAGAAATAATACAATAATAGCGATTAGATAATGCGGTTTGCGACTCACTTTACGACTCCTTTCCGATGAGCTGACGTTCCTCTCACAGACAATTGGATTGTCTATGTTCAACAATTTAGTGTAGCGAATGTCGGTTGTCTTTCAATGCAACAAATTCCCTTTTTAAGATACGCGTTCTCTTTTGGAATACATGTTTTCTTCGTTTGGGGTTCACTTTTTTTTCTTTTTTTTTTTAAGCTTATCACCCCAAGCAAGGCTGGAAGCCACTAGCACGCAAGGGGTTACAGAAGGTTTGGAGGAAGAGCAGATAGGGGTGGTAAAGGAGAGGATGTGGAGAAAGATAGTGGATCGATCAAGACAAGGGGTTTACAGAAGACTTGGAGCGAGAGCAGATAGGAATGAAAGGGGAAAGGTTGTGGAGAAGGGAAGTGGATAGATCAAGGCAATTGGAGATGTCGATTGACGTTACACTTAAATAGTTGGAGATCATACTTGTCAGGAAAACAGGAATAAGGAAGGGAGTTCCACATGTGCGAGACATGAAGCTATCGGAGTAGAAGAGACGTCTACATCTAACAGTTTCAACGGTGAAGTGGTGGGAACGGGATGCCAGCCTCGTAGGACGGTTGAAGAGTTAGTTCTAAAATAAAATATGTTAGGGGGTCCAAACAGAACGAGGGTTAAGAAAAACAAAAAACAAACAAGAAATTACATATATATGTATATACAAGACAGAGAGAGATAATTTTGGGTAGAGTAAATTGATACTGACTCGAACAGAGAAACGTTCGTTGCCGGCTACCCGTTTCGCAGAAGACTAGTGATAGTTTTCGGCGTACATTTATCGCCAAGCTTCAAGTTTCAATGAATGCAGTGGGCTTGGGTTGCTTGCATTTAATAAAAAAAAATTCAAATCAACAGGAGAAAGAAACGGTTAGGCAATTCCACGTCGAAATAATATTTTTACCTTGCAAGCAGAGAAAAGGCCAAGTAGAACATGGAAAGTAGTGACGACTCACAAACTTAATTCTCAAACACTGTCCCTTCTATAGATTCAAAGACGCATTTCTAAATAGACGAAAGTGTAATATTACAAGTTAGGTTAGAATAGTTAGTTCTAAAATAAAATATGTTAGGGTGTCCAAACAGAACGAGGGTTAAGACCCCCCACCCAAAGATAAACAAGAAATTACATATATATATATATATATACAAGAGAGTGAGAGAGAGAATTTTGGGTAGAGTGAATTGATACTCACTCGAACCGAGAAACGTTCGTTGCCGGCTACCCGTTTCGCAGGACACTAGTGATAGTTTTCGGCTTACATTTATCGCCAAGCTTCAAGTTTCAATGAACGCAGTGTTGGAGGTTAGGGGAGGGCCAAACAGTGGGCTTGGGTTGCTTGCTTTTAATTAAAAAAAATTCAAATCAGCAGGAGAAAGAAACGGTCAGACAATTCCACGTCGAAATAATATTTTTGCCTAGCAAGCAGGGAAAAGGCCAACTAGAACATGGAAAGTAGTGACGACTTCTAGCACTTCCCTTGGATTAGGGAGGCACGGTGGAGTAATGGATAACGGCTCGGACTGAAGAATCGTAGAACCGAGTTCGAATTCCAGTCGAATCCGTTACATTCACTTACGTGCTAACACCCTTGGGAAAGGTATGAATCCGAAAGGTATGAATCCTCTTCTTCTCCCTCCAACTATGGGTAAATAGCAGGACAGACTGGGTTCTATAGCCTTGGATGGAGAAGGAGAAGGTCAACTCTGAATTCAAAGCCATTCGGCATCCGGCATCCGCCTCTTGGTTACTCATGCCTCTGCGTCTGTGGAAATTCTGCGGCAAGTAAGAGCATATTCCTCCCTCCACTGGGATAGCACGCGAGGTGTGGAGACCGCGTGTGAAGTTCAAACTCCCTTGTCACTCCGTTTCAAGAGTTCGCCGCCGTTGGAATCGGGAATGGCTGTCGCTCGTTTCAGCATTGGCGACGGATCGCCGTGCTTGGTCAGACTTCGTTCCGGACGCGGTCAATTCCTTGGAAGGAGCCGGCTTAACCGATCCAGGGTGAATGCCGCAACATACATACTTGGATTGCTTTTTGCAGTGTTTTTGAGTAGTCATAAGCAGAGTTGGGTAATGAAAAGTATCGTTCTGCCCTTTCATAAGTAAATCTCTTTGTTTCATTGGCATATCTTTGTTTTAATTGGTTTAAATGACATTTATGGCGACAACTTCGAACTTGTACCATATACATCATCTTACCAATGCTATTTACTACTTTCCCATCTTCCCAATTTTCCTTTCACGCCTTGTAAATCGTGAGGAAAAATATCATCGGCTTTGAAAGGTCTCATAGTTAATTTCGGACTATACTAACTTTTTATATTTCTTCCAGGTAATTTGTCAAACATCGATTTAATCTTCCTGGCGAACATTAGTTGTACTGTTAACATTCTCGATGTAGTATTAGTGTTAGGGGTCATCCAGAGGTCGAGATAGAAATGAAAAAAAGGAAAGCGACAGATTACTGGTATGTTAAGTTTTTTTTTAATTAGTTCTGACTGGTCAGATACGCGTCACGTGTATACACACTATAGATAACCTATGAACATGTGTGAGGAACATTTTGGACGTTAAAATATGTGATAGTGTAAGAAATGCTTATGTGTCTAAGTGGGTGTTGGACTGTAACGATATTTCACGTAATTGCATAAGTGTATGTGTGTGAGAAATGTCTATAGAGATCACCCTTGTTTATGGAGGCTTGAGGAATGTCTTTTATCGTCAATTTTGTCTCTTTGATTTTTCATTTCTATCTCAATCTCTGACGAAGTTTTAATGTTAGATTGAGAAACGTTTCCGACTTGTTTTATTTTTAATATATATATATATATATATATATAGAGAGAGAGAGAGAGAGAAAGATATATATATATATATATATATATATATATATATATATATAGAGAGAGAGAGAGAGAGAGAGAGAGAGAGAGAGAGATAGATAGATAGATAGATAGATAGATAGGATGATAGATGTAAATTAATAATTCATTCTTCATATAAAACCAATTTAATATCATAAGGTTAATATCCGGGTTTAAATTTATAAAACTTCTTCCCTTTAAGACAAATACCTTTCACGCTCCCCTAACCCCTGCTTTGTGCCTTTCGTTTGACTGAAATATTTAAATAGATAAATTCTGTGTTATTTTTCCAACGTTTTTTTTTTGTTTTTTTTAGCTTTTACAGCTGCATTTCGATTTCTGACACGAACTCAGTCCACACCGGGGTTGATAAGACAGACGACTGATATTTTCGTTTGCCGAAATAAGCTTATTCCCCATATGAGGTCATTTTGGATTTTATTGCTTACTAATATATATATATATATATATATATATATATATATATATATATATATATATATATATATAAAATATATATATATATATATAAAAAATCACGAATATATATATATATATATATATATATATATATATATTCGTGATTTTTTTTATTAATTAAAGAAATAATACCGACTCAAAAGTATATAGAAACATAATGAACAGATTGAGATAGATAATGAATACATCTAGATGGATACGGATGAACATATATATATATATATATATATATATATATATATATATATATATATGTCATTCACAGACAGTACTGTTTCGCTGTATCACAGCTCCTCAGTGCGACTAGACATCCGAATGCCTCAACCCAGGATTGAAACTCAACTGATTAGGTGTCAGCCAGAGGTATCTTCACTCGGTAGAGTTACACAACTAAATCTAGCGTATTGTTTTTACTAATGTAAACAAATGCCATCAGCCAAAGTGCTCCATTCATTTTACTGAAGAGCTTTGCATTAGTGCAGGTTGCTGTTGTTTATAGAATTAGCTTATCACTCAACAGTGCTCAATTGAAATGTATTTTCAAGAGCTATATATATATATATATATATATATATATATATATATATATATATATATATATACCGATTTTAGAAACACGAAGCATTATTAGCATGAGGACTACTTTCACCTGACATTTCTTGGTAAGGAAAATGTTGGCGTAATTTATGACGAAAAAAAAAGAAAAAGACAATTCACACAGTAATGAAAAAAAGGTGAGGATGGAAAATTATGAAACAGAATTAAAATATATTTTCCTTCTTAAAAAGTGTTGGCCAAAAGGTGTCCTAAAGTTAGTAATGCCTTTGTGTTTTTTTTTAGTCTTTTTTATGTTCTGTTGTATTAAGACCTTATATATATATATATATATATATATATATATATATATATATATATATATGTGTGTGTGTGTGTGTGTGTGTGTGTGTGTGTGTGTGTGTGTGTGTGTGTGTGTGTTTGTATATATATATATATATGTGTGTGTGTATATATATATATATATATATAGAGAGAGAGAGAGAGAGAGAGAGAGAGGGAGGGAGGGAAGGAGGACAATGTATATTGTGGTAGAAAACTTGAAGTGTCTGTGTCCGTTTCGGGATAATCCATCGTCTGCCATAAACACGTTATGTTTATTTTGCTTCCGTGTTCAAATTAAACAACTCGCTTACTTAATAAAAGGGTGAGGGGCCGCATATTGTCAATGGAAGAAAAACGAAAAGGAAATAAATTGCCAATAGAAACTGTCGGACAACGAAAGAAATGTCAAATATAGAATTTGTAAAAGAACGAAAGCTTTGAAAACGTAACATTAGATGAAGAATTTGTAGAGAGAAAGTAATTCAAGAAGAAATGTGTTCTGTATATTTTTGCTTTTCTTATATACATATTTACAGAATCGAATTTATAAATTGGGCACAATAAGAGATTAACAATAATAACTAATAATAACATTGAACAAACGACAACTACAAATAGTAAAATTTATAAGATTGATACAAATGTTTGTCATAACGTTGATCTTATGAGGAACATGAGATTAATAGCAATAGTTAATAAAATAGAACAATTATAACACTGTTCTGTAAGTAAACTTAAGTGACAGAAGATCCATCCTTACCTTAGATCTTTTTAGGCACAATAAGAGATTTATAACAATAGCTAGCAATAAAATAGAACAATTATAACAATATACTGTAAGAAAAGTTAAGTGGCGGACAGAAGTTTCATTCTTAGCTTAGATCTTATTAGGCACAATAAACGATTAACAATAATAACTAGCAATAAAATGGAACAATTTTAACAATCTGTAATACATATTATGTGACGGATTGAAGGGTCATTCTTACTTTAGATCTTATTAAGCATAATAAAAGATTCACAACAAGGCTAGCAATAAAACAGAATAGCCATAACAATGTACTGTAATAAATATTATGTGACGTATTGAAGATTCATTCTTACATTAGATCTTATTAGACACAGAACGAGATTAACAATAATAACTAATGATAACATTATTATGACAATATAGAATATTAAATCTTATGTGGACAAAGTAAACGAACAAATAATTTTCTTTCTTACCAGCAGACAGATTACTTTGCTAATTACCGACCATAGAATCATTTTGATAATTTCTGTTTGGCAAATTATATTTTTCTAATTGTGGTACAACTTACCGATCGATGTGTCCTTTTGTTTATTACTAAAAGATCATAGGGATAATTACCGATCATCATATACTTTTGCATATATTACCGTCTGGCAGATAATATTCCTTATAACAAGATTTTTATCATTAATACCCGAATTAACGCTCGGTAAATTAATGGCTAATAACCCCCGAAGTACCAGTCGCATGCAATTTTCTTTATTAGCAGTAGATATTTTTTGCTAATCTCCGCCCAGTATAACAGATGGTTAATTTATTTGCCACATCTGGTTTGCTGCTCCTGCTATATATTTAGAGATTCATGTTAGGATCCCAACAAGAATATGCAATGTTACTGGTCCTGATCTGACACCCTTCAGTCACTTTCCCATCGTGGCAATGTAGCTTCCCTGTGCCTTTTCTATAAATACTTTAATGGAGAGTGTTCTGATGCATTTTCCTCTATAATACCTACATGCATGAATTTAAGCGCAATACTCGATTGGCGGCTAGGTCTCATCATTTTGTTGTTGAAATGGTTAGATACAACTGTAAGTTCTATGCTAATAGATTCTTCTATCACACTTCTGGCTTGTGGAACCTTCTTGCTTCCAGTCAACTTTGATCTAGAATAATTCAATTGCAATATCGATCGTCATCTGTCTTTTCAATTCTTGTTTTTTTTTATTGTTCTCTCTCTTTAATGGTGTTTTTTCACACTTAGCCTCTAACACCCAGAAACACCCCTTGTGCCAATGACTTCATTGCCTTGCTTCGGGAGAAAATACCGTTTTAAACTAATATTCTTCATAAACAAAGTCTACAATGCAACTCAGAAGAGTTTGCAAATACTGATATGTTGTATTTTCTCTAATAAAATATGCTTTTATGGACAAAAGCTGAATATTTTAATTCCTTACAGCTCGTCCAATACCCAAACATTACACCTTAGAATAAATTCCGAAAATTAGATTTATTCATGATTTCATTTATTAATTGAGGAAATAATACCGACTCAAAAGTTTTTGCAAACTTTAATTTCAATGTAAAAAATTATTCCTGTTCAAATCAATTGTAAAAAATAATGAAAAGTTGTATTATGTTTTATATGCCAATGAAAGTTGGTATGGCTTTATTTAGATATCAATGCATGAAAACACAAGGGGCACATTAATATTTAATTTTTTGACCATCATTCTTAAGAAGCTCAATAAGTCGTTTATTGACAGATGAAGTGAGTTTCCTAATTTCGCCGGCTGTAATTTTAGAACAAACATCCATAATGCACTTCCATAGGTGAACCTTGTTAGAAAA
Organism: Acanthosepion esculentum; assembly: GCA_964036315.1. Lineage (NCBI taxonomy): Eukaryota > Metazoa > Mollusca > Cephalopoda > Sepiida > Sepiidae > Acanthosepion > Acanthosepion esculentum. The sequence continues at coordinate 73,915,367 of OZ038505.1, forward strand.
TCGCTGTCCATTTCCATAAACTCAACACTTTACCTTGGCCCAAAGGTTCTTAATTGGGTATTAATCGGGACTCTATGGTGGTCTTACCATAATCTTGTCCCCTGGAAAACCTTGATTTGCCAACCACTATTTCCTGAAGCGCGCCGCATGACTGGGGTGGGGCATTATCTTGCTGATTACTATGGAATTCATCATCAGGGTATGAAATTTTCTTTTAAAAATTGGCAATAATTAACTGAATTCTGCTTGGGTCCTTCTGGCACAAGAAATGGTCCAATTTATGTCTAGCTACATATTCCAGTCCAGAAACATCACTCCACCACCGCCTTTAAAAACGTTTAAAACGCAAATGAGGAGTTCCACCATGAATGAGCCAATCTCTTTTCCAGCCATCGGGGGCCGTCTGATGTAGTTCGGGCTTCATCCAAATTCTCTTTGGAAATCAATTTTTAATTAATTGTTTGCCCATTCTAATCTCTTCAGGCGATTCATTTCGATGAACGGAGGGCATGAAATTGGAGAACGTTGTTTTGCCAAACTACGGAGGATGCGATTTCTTATTGCATTCGATACTTCGTCAACGCCATCTTGCTTAAAAATCTCTTTGCTGGTGCTGCGAGAGATCTGTTTGAGTGCTCTTTTAATTTTTTTTAAATCTCTCTAATCGACCACCCTTGTGCCTTGTGCTTCTTGTGCTCAACTTTACCACTATTGCCATATTGCTTCACTGTGCATTGATCTCGTTTAATTACTTTTGCTATTTACAGTCCGGTTTTATCATTTGAGAGTCATTTTGAGATTTTGTCTTTTTCATCAGCAGTAAGCATCTTCTTATGAGCCATTATTTTAAAATTTATTTTTTCTGAAAACACTTTTGATTCACCTGAAATATATAGAAATCCTTAAATAAATAATAATGTGCAGATTTTCGTTCATTAAACCTTTATGTCACATTGGACATGTCATTTTAAATTAAATATGTTTGTTCCAATGTTTAGACAACCCATAACAATTGGTTAAATTTGTATATTCTAGAAATGTTATAGGTCACTTTTGAGTCGCACTGTAACTAAAATCCAATTATCACCAGCAGATCATTTTACCAATTAGTTTTATTCAACATATTTTGCTAATTACCACCCGAATTAGTCATTATTGCTAATTGTTCCCAAATTACTGAACGACAGATAATTTTATGTATTAACAGTCGAGAGATATTTTACTAATTACCGTCTGAATTACAACCGGAAGTATCGTTTTGACAGATCAGATTAGCTGTTTATGGAGAGCCATGTGTCAAGAAATGACATGCCAAAGAAAGAAGATTACTTCTTTCTATTTGTTTTAATCACTTCACAAGGCCATAAAGCCACTAGAGCACAAGAGGTTACGGGAAGTGAAAGAAAATGAGAAGAATTTTGAAGGAACCGGAAACCCAGTTCTAAACAGTAAACCAAGGATAAATTTCTACTCCTGTTCACACTCATCTCTGATTTTTTCAATTGGAGTAGCGGTTTATACCTTCTTCCCTGTATAAGATTGAAAATATACCATCTGACAAAAGATTTGCTAATTACCGCCCGACTTATTGCCCGATTATTTTACTAATAGATTATTTTCTTGCTGACTATTTTACCTTGGTTGTTGTCGGGTTTATCGATTATACATGGAAAGTTTCTTTTGTTATTTTTGAGGAGAGGCTATTAAATGAATTTCTATTTTTCGTCTGTATCGGTTAATATCAAGAAACGCCCAAATGAAAGCTAATTACTCAAGTCACGGTATTTCTTAACGAACATGTAGCATAAAAAGTTGAGTTTATTAATTACTGATAAGAGGCTGTTATTAAAAACAAACCATAAAATTTATTTTTACAGAAAACGGAACGAAAAGGAACATTTCTATAAAAGTTATTCGCATATTTTGCTTATGTTGATAAACTTTCTTCGTTTTTCTTTCTTTATTTTATCCATCTTTGACCTTCTGAAATAACTACACAATTACCGTAATTCCCCATGTATAATACGCCTTCATCCTTAACATGCACCCTTAAAATTACGCTGAAAATGTGGGAAAATGTTTCTACTCACGCATAATACGCACCCCTTGCTTGGTAATCAAACCCTATAAATTGTACCTCTTCAATTTTATTACGGCCCGCGTCTCCTACTCTTATTGTTACGAAAAAAAATGGTATTAAGCCTAGAATAATATTATTTACTTTTATGATAATTTTTATTTTATTTTACGGCAATTTTTTAAAGAATTTTTCTAGCCTTGCATAATACGCACCGCTGATTTTGCTTATTATTTTTTAGAAAAAATGCTTATTATACATGAGGAATTACGGTTTTTATTAAATAAAGTGTGCGATGAGTAAATTGCCGCAATTTTTTTTATTTTCGCGCATGCGCTTTGTTTGTTTTTGATTTTGTCGAGTGCAGAGTACAGTAGGTCATTTGGTCACCGTCTATGAGAAAAAGAGCACCATGGCGCATTTCACTTCGCCAGAAATTTGGAAAAGGCATGCAGTACTGCTTGGCATTCACGCAGTACGAATATGTCAAAGTTTTTGGGTGTCAATCTGAAGACAATGCAGAGGACACGGAAAGAACTGGATGAGACTAATAGTGGTTACGAAGGGTACGAATGTTTTGGTGAGAGCCTCAGACTCAACACGGAGGCCTAACTCAAGTGCCTGGAGTTGGAAGTGCTGCCACTGAGTCAAGAAGGTGTCGGCTGTAAGATCCAATGTTTGTCTAACCAGTCATGGTTTTCAGACAATTTCTGCGACCGCATCTCCCCTTACATCTGGTAACATACCTCTCCAGACTGAAAGCCCCTTGATTATTACGTTTGGCCCGCAGTTGAACGAGAGACCAACAAAACTCTTTGCAATATAAAGATAAACTGTAGACAATAATTACGGCAGCATGCACCAACTTTAAAAAGGAGACAGTCTAGAAGAGTTGCAGGAGATTCCGAAGTTGTCTGGAGGCCGTGGTTGAAGCCAATGGCGATTTTATTGAATAAATCCATTCTTTATTATTTCAAGATATGTTTGTGTAATTTTGGTAAATGTATCTGTTAAAGTGAGATGTGAGTATTATTTTCATTTTTGCATAATTCAGACGACAATGTATCCATCGCATCCTGTATTCGTATAGATATAATTACACCTTGACTAGCATTATATCCTCGATGCCTGCGGTGTTTCCTACGAGAGTTCCTACTCCGATCAAATGGGCCGTCCTTCGCATGCAGTAAATACATTCAGTAATTTCATCTTTGAATACTTCGAGAATGAATCTGTTAATTCTCTTTCTGTCTGTGAGCTTAAATGCTCAACTACAGTCATCATTGTATTGAGTAACTTCAGGAAATAGAACTACATCGTTATAGTGAATGGTGGTGATTTTATAGCAAGCCAATGGCACGCCGTCTAGTGGAAACATCAGTCAAGTCTCAAAGACGATTACTGAACTATATTTATTCACGTTTATTATAGAAGATAGTTGTTTCATTAGTTAATAATAACGATATTAGATACATTGTTAGATTATATATTTATTACATAATGGTACATAAATGCAATATTTAATTCACTGGTGAATGAGGTACTTTGGCAAGTAAAACTATACTGACCCCATTCCTTGTTTAATATTAATTTTATTCATTTTACTAAACTTTTTCTGGTACTATTTACCATCTCCCTTCAGTAAGTGAACGATCAATGCTCACCAGAATTTTTTTTTCATTTGTAAGCAAATTTTGTCTTTTTGCTACCTCTCCCGATCCCTGTTCTGCCATCTAAGCTCGTTAGGTAGGTTATGCCCTGCTTTCTTGTCTGCTGTTTGATTTCAATATGTTCTGTGGGTGTCCAGTTTTCTAAGAAGTCTTTCCTCATCATGTACCGTTAAAACAATTCTGCTATAACTTTCTGGTGCTTTGTATAACTGTCATTTTTTTTCTAAAAATCGATGCTGGAATGTTGTGTCCATGGTATTCTCAGCATCTTTCTGTAGATCCATTTTTCTATTGCGTCAAGTCTCTTCGTCATCTGTGTAGAGATTGTCCAGCATTCACCGCCACATTCCTTATTTGTTTCTAACGAAATATTCATGTTTCTTAATATTTGTCGAGCTTTTAGATGAGCCCTCGAATAAACCCTCGGGTTTCGGTATTGTATTTTACGCCCTCTTTAAAAGCCTTCTAAGATATTTGGATTTTATTTTTCTTACTGGATTTTGGGGTCACCAATTTGTAATTCTAAGGATCGAATGCTCAAATGATTGTTTTATGTTAAGGTTAAAGATTCCTGAAAAAGGTTTTGATATTGACCACTCTTCACCTATAAATAAACTAAAATTTGAACAATATATATATATATATATATATATATATATATATATATATATATATATATATATATATATATATATATTAGATCATCCCATAAGTTCTGTCCGAAGTTTAACTTTTTGTTAAAATAAACGAAATTTAAAGAGTATTTTATAATATCTAATGGAGCTGAACATTATTTTTATGTTTAGATGCATTTAAACTGATCAAATTTTATTTCAGAGAACAATAAAATTAAATTTTGTTTGATTAAAACCCTGCTAACATGGAAGTACCCAAGAATCATTTGAGGCACATAATACTTTATGAGTTCAAGAAAGGAAACTCAACAGCCGAAGCGGCTAGAAACATTCACTCAGTTTATGGAGAGGAATTTGTGAATGAAAGAACTTGAAGAAGATGGTTTGAAAAATTCAGAGGTTGAGATTTCACCCTTGAAGATGAAGATCGAACCGGACGTCCAGTTGAGTTGATGAAAAGCTTCTTGAAGCAGCCCTTGAAGAAAATCCTGCTTTATCTGTTGAGGAATTGGCAGTGGTTCTCAGTTCAACTGTTCATCGTCATCTTCAACAACTTGGAAAAGTTCCTAAACTTGGAAAATGGTTGCCTCATGAATTGTCTGAAAACAACCTCAAATCCCGAGTTGACATCTGCTCTTCTCTCCAAATTGTTTCACCTTTTTTGGATAGTCCTGTGACTGGCGACGAAAAAATGGATCTTTTATCGAAATGTTAAGCGTCGTAGACAGTGGCTTGGTAAAGGGGAAGGACCCCAGCCACAGCCGAGAAGGGAACTTCCTGGGCAAAAGGTTCTTCTTTCAATCTGGTGGGATTGCCAAGGAATAATCCACTTTGAATTCTTACCACCTAATGCAACAATTAATGCTCAAGTGAACAGTGAAGTCAACACTCACAAGCGACATGTTGTTTCATGCTAATCGCAGTGATCAGGTCTGATGGTTGCGCTTTGCATGACAGCAATCTGTCGTCTTTGATTGTGGACTTCAAGGACTTCAAGGTTCACTTTTATATTTACATAAGCTCTATCTCTGATACTGAGCACTTTATTACATATTCCTTAAAATGTATATGTCTTCTCACACACACATACACACACACACACACACACATATATATATATATATATATATATATATATATATATATATGTAAAAGTCAAAAGTAAAACTAATCTTAGCTGACGCATTTCGTCTTCTGAGAGACTTTATCATGGCAACTGTAAGGATTTTATTTTGTGACAAGAATTTATGTACATGAGCCCCAAAATACTTTCGCTTATTAGGCATTGAACTGTATCACCTCACGTCCATGATCTTACTGGACGTTTCAGCTAACCTGATGAATATTTATGACCAAACCTATATCAAAAAATTTACAAAACAAATGACATTTTGGCGCTTATATATAGATGCTTGTCACAAAATAAAATACTTGCATTTCAATAGATTTAAGTAATATCACTAAGATATCAATTCTGTGCAAAAACAAGATCAGACAGACATCAATTCATATTTGTGAACATTAGCATTTATTAATTAATCAGCGATGCTATCTCAAACACTGTTCACGCTTTCAACATGAGACGACCATTTCTAAGTTGTTTGATACAAAAATTGAAAATTTAAACCAGAGAATGATTAACAATAATTTATCTACTAAAATATGAAATTGAACATTGGAAATGCATTTATTGAACCATAAAATTTATGAGTTTAGTAATTCTAACTTTTAACTTCCTCTGATCCGATTTTTTCTTATAAATAGCTTAGAGTGAATTTATTATTTCAGTTTTCAATATTTCTTGACCGGAGTATTGTTAATAATACTGACTCTGAGAACAATTGTTCACATACTCAAACTATATATATATATATATATATATATATATATATATATATATATATATATATATATATAAAAGTAGACATGGAAGTCAGCACTTAGAGGCGACAGTCTGTTTCATGCTAGTGCAATCGTCAGGCCGCATACTTTTATATTTACATACGCTCTATTTCTGATGTTGAGCACATTATCCTATAAATATGGCACATCTTAAAACTATATTTCTTCATTTATATATGCATACATGTAACTTTTATTAAAATCGACAACTTTTTCCCTTCGCAATTTGAAGAGTACTATGGAGAAATCTAATAGAAACAAAATGTCTATACTCTTTTGTTATATGATCCTGATAGAGTGATAAATTACTGACAATTAGAAAAACGTTTATGAAAGTATATATAAAAGGAACAATAGGATATTTCTCGAAACATTTTCCTTTCACGAACGTTTTTCCAGTAGTCCATAATATATATATATATATATATATATATATATATATATATATATATATATCGTTTCTTTTACGAAAGTTCGTTGATGACGACAACCGTCTACTCCATAAGAAATGTGAAGGAGGAGAAGAAATCACTGGTTGATTACATTATGTTGACATTGTTAACTGCGAAGACCAAACTGAGCTGTACATTGTCTTCCACTGGTCGGACTCTGAATGCCGACACCTGACGGCGCTCTCCCAAGCACTAGGCGATCATGAAGTTGTTTCCGACTAAATCCCTGGTCTTGAGTTCGACTAGTTTCAAATCTTTCAATAGGCTGACGACATAGTGCCCTCCGACTGTTGTGAATTGCTGATCTAACAGTTCCGCTGGATATATTTTCGGCACTGTTTTATCATTACTTTCATGTGATCTTTGAAACGATATATATATATATATATATATATATATATATATATATATATATATATATATATACTAGGGTTATTCAATAAATAAGGTGTATTTTTCGGTATAAGGACTTCTAATACAGATAAAAACTTACTTTTTTTTTCAACGTAGTCTCCCAGCCCTTTGACACATTTTTCCCATCTGTGCACACGCTTCCGTATTCCCTCAGCGTAAAAATCTTTGGACTGATGTCTCAGCCAGTCGCTCACAACACTTTTGACTTCATCGTCACTTTTAAACTTCGTGCCTGTCGTGAACGCTTTCAATGGACCAAACAGGTGATATTCTGATGGGGCAAGTTCTGGGCTGTAAGGGGGATGAGGGAGCAGTTCCCAGCCCACCTCGTTGGTGGTCTACACCGTTTGGGCTGCTGTGTTGTTTGTGCTCTGCAGTAAGCATCTTTGGCACCTACCGGCAGCTGACCGTGTGTGCTGTCCCAACAGATAAGCTCAAAGTCCTTGCAATGTCATCCACTGTCACCCTTCTGTCAGACTGAATGAGGTCATTGACTGATTCAATCACCTCAGGGGAGCTCACTTCTGTAGGACTCCCAGGCCTGTCTTCATCCTCAACACTGTTCCGTCTTTCTTTAAACAATTTTGCCTACTTGTAGACATTTCTTTGGCTGAAACATGTGGCACCATACACAATTGACATTCTCCTATGAATTTCAACTTGTTTGCACCCTTCAGCGACCAAAAACTTGATAACTGACCGCCGTTCAATCCTGGAGCATGTTTGTCGGTCGGCCATCTTTGTTAATCGCCAAAAAGAAATTAAACCCATGGGAAAAAGAAGTAAAACAAAAACAAATAAAAAAAAGTAAGCTTCTATCTGTATTAGAAGTCCTTATACCGAAAAAATTACCTTATTTATTGAATTTCCCTCGTATATATACACTAAAGTTCAAAATGTTAAAACAACCCCCAGAATTAGCATGGAATGAACTTGATAAAACATAGAAAAAAATGAAGAACTCTTAGAAATATTAAAAAGAAATAATGGACTCAGTCATAAAACTTCTACTTTGAAAAACTTTGGAAACGAATATTTGTGCTGCAGCAATCACGACTAGAAGAGGATATTTTGTCGAGAGCAAAATTTAATCATAAAATGTTTTTCACTTTTTGTCATAATAGAATTTATAAGTAAAGTCATGTCTCACTTTTTTCGTGTGCACTTTGAAAAATTTATAACTTTATTTGTATTTGCGATAGAAATAATTGGTAAAAAGGATTAGAAAGAAGTAAATCTATATTTTTCAAGTTTTTTTTTAAATTTTATTTAAGTTTCCACATGTCCTCCATCATTAGCAATACAAAGGGTAATACGATTTTTCAGTTCAAGGAAAATATTTGCCAAAAGATTTACAGTAATGCCTGAAATCTCATTAGTTATTTTAGCTATACTTAAAATTAGGTACATTAAACTTCATAACATTTTTTACAGATTATTTCTATCGCAAATACAAATAAAGTTATAATTTTTTTAAAGTGCACACGAACTTCATGGACACCCTGTATATATATATATATATATATATATATATATATATATATATATATATATATACACACATTTTTTGACATCACAGTAACGTGACTAGCGAACGGTAGTTTTCAATGCTTAAATTCATTATGTTCTTTTGGTTATATTGAAAACCGCACTCCCATGGTTACATAATACATTTTGTCTTTTTTATAAACAGGAATAGGTGTGTAGGTGCAATCCCTACATATGGAAATTTGAAATTTGTAGAGTGCAATTTTCGTGTTGTTCTTGAGAATTTGCAGTTTACACTTATGCGAGGAAGTAGTCTACTTAAGGGCTTGCATTGGTATTGGGGGCTTACGTTGCTTTCACTCTTCTGTGGAGCTCGCAGATTGGGATATGTGGTGATCTCATTGTCCTCATGCTTGTATTGACTGGTATAGTAACAGAAATGAAAATGTTGTACAAGATGTAATCGAATGACCCAAATCTGCATTTTCGAGTGCAGTGTGATGATTCTGTTTTGGAATTACGTAAATTCTTCAGAAAAGATCGCCTGTCCTGAATTTGCCTCCCAACTGCATGACCGATGCTAATCTCTGGAAGAGTAACACATTGCTCCTTCTCGGTCGAAAGTGCTCCCCTGATATGAATTGGAACGATTATATCAGCCCTCCTGTTAGGTGTCGAGAAAATTTGGTTCAATGTGTTAGAATTTTATTTCCCCACCCGAATCTGTTTTCCCCATTCATAAGTCTACAATTCGTTCATGTTCATTGAATATTGTTTCTACACCTGGCCTCTATGGATTTTTAATGCTGAAAACTTATTATTTTAAACGTAATATCATGGTTTCAACTACATATATTTTGAATATAATTTTACACCATCAGTGTTTTTTAGATATAAACACTCTTGTGTAAATTCCTTGAAACTAAGCGAATAATTCCGTTATGATTTGCTTTTTTATTGTATTTTTTCAATGAAACATGACACAGTGCACATGTCAGTACTTCCACGAAGTCTTGCCTTGACCACAAATTTTCGATTGGATTTAAATCAGGAGAATTTCCGAGTCGATTGATAGTACTTTGATAACCTCATTGGTAAGTCTTGCCATTGTTTTCGCGCAGCGTTAAAATTTTCATACGGTTCCTCGAAGTAAGGTCCATCGCAGACAATGGCCATATGACAACTAATCGACAAACGAGACAATAGTGTCTGGGCGTGATAAAAAATCTGATGCAATCACGGATGACGCAATATTTTTCAAGCCAAAACAAATTTCATCATACACCTCGAATAGAGATTCATATTACTGCCCACCACTGCAAATGACCTAAACTGGGGAAAAATAAAAATTGATCACGCCATGTCACTCCAATGGGTCTAAAACTGACCGTATGGTAAAAGAAAAGAAACTAAAGCTGTTGTTTCAACTAATTTGCACAAGGGTGTGTGTAAGTGTATAATAATTCTAGTTTGTCTATGTCGGAGTCAGAAGATAATGTTCACATTTACTTATAAAATCACTTTTTCTTTAAAATGTATTCGTTTTGTATTGTGTTACCACTATTTCTATTTGAAAGCCCGGTTTTAAACAGTTTTTTCGATAACAGTTATAGTTTCAGAGCGATGATGGAAGTTTTAGCACTATCGAAACATATTTTTAGTATGATGAAAGATATAATTTTAGCACTGTGTTAGACATTGTGTTCCTTGATAGACGTACATTTAGGACATTTGATACGTGGCTCATCATGGAGAGACAAATCTCCCGACTTGAATTTTCGAAACCAACGCCTAGCAGTACGTTCATCCACAGCACTATCCCCAAACGCTTGACATATGCGGCGACTTGATGCAGCTGCTGATAAGCCCACTTTGAAGTCGTAAAGCAAACAGCCCCGAACGAGATCTCTAGACACTTCCATCCTTCTCACAGCTGTCCAGCTTATAACTGATGGTCGGGCACGGTGCGCGTATTTTTTATAGCGTTTGATGTTCCTACTTCCGGCTGTCCAAATTTGAAAACAATTGCTACACGCATTTCGTATATATTTCAACTTCATTCAATGACTAATAAAAAAACGGAGAGAACTTTTTTGGTTACCTTGTATCAATAGCTAGGTCTGCTTCTAGCAAAGTTGCTTCACTGTCTCGTGTAAGATATTTTTTTCTCGTCAGAATCAACATTGCATATTTATAAATCTACTATTTGTCCATTCATTGAATATTGCTTTCACATCTGGTCTATTATGATTCCCGATAAAATCTGACGTCTGGACTTCAAACCATTTTAAACTACAGCGCCGTGGATTACCTGTTTTGTTGCCATAAATCTTTTTATGGCAATCGTTCTAATGACCTTTCATCACTGGTACTTCGATCGTATGAATGTAAGAGTACTAACTGTTTGGCAAATAGGTATCACAATTTCACTGCTGAGATAGCTATATGTAACTGTAAGTTCTATGCTAATAGTTTCTTCTCGCGTAAGTTTTGCTTGTGGAAATCTCTAGAAGCTTCATGCTTTCCTCTCAACTACGACCTTCAGAATTTAAAATGCAACGTCAATCGTCATCTACTGTTTACCTGGAATCTGTTATTTTATTGCTTTTCTCTTCACTGGCGTTTTCATATTTTTTTTCTTTCAATCTCAGCAACCCGTTACGTCTTAGAGGCATTATCGCCTTGCTTTAGGTGAAATGATTACGAAGACAGATAATTACCCCAGCACTACTTATCAGATAAAAACAATTCCTTTTCCCAGAAGGCTTTATGTATCTTTTGCGCGAATTACGTATATGTACTTATAGAATTTTTTGTTATTTGTTAAAAAATGCATTACCTATTTTGACCCCTTTTGCTGGGAAACTATTTGCCCATAGTATTTGCCCACAGCATTTGCCCATAGACCCCTTTTGCGGGGAAACTATTTGCCCATAACTATTTTTCTCCATAGCTCCCTGATAGGTGCTACCAACCCGGGTCACGGTGACCCTGGGGACACCAGCAATCAAGAGGTGGTTCCACGCTACTCAAATCAAAAAGGATGACTCGCACCGGTATACATCACACTTTGCTTAACTACGGTGATCGTACGAGAACCGGTGTTACAACGTGATAGTGCCGTAACCCTTCTTGGTTACTGCGTGCATACGCATATTTTTAGCGCAGTGTCAGACATTTTTGAGTGTGTTGGTATACATACTATTCGCCCATTGGCAGCCATTTTTTATCAACGTGCGAGACGAATGTTTCTAGGCAACTGCTGGGGTTGTATTATTTATAAATTGTAAAGGGCGATTAACACTTTGAATTTTCTTGTGAAAATTGATTGCCTTATTTGTGTTTCTGGTGGCCTCATATTTCGGGCGTAAAGTGTCATCGAAACCACTCGCCTGTCAGTAAACAGCGCTAATCAAGATTGGTTTGGTTTGTTTCGTTTTACGGTAATTAACCTCAATGGGTTATTTAATGCCGACAAGATTTTTATTGCTGTTAATATTATTTTCCAAAAATGTATTGCTAGTAATTTTTTTTCAAAAAAAGCATTGCTGGTTTTAATACCTATTTTGCACCTTTTGCTGGGAAACTATTTGCCGAAAGCATTTGCACATAGGCCCTTTTTGCGGGGAAACTATTTGCCCATAGCGTTTGCCCATAGATCCCTTTTGCTGGGAAACTATTTGCCGAAAGCATTTGCCCATAGGCCCTTTTTGCGGGGAAACTATTTGCCCATAGCGTTTGCCCATAGATCCCTTTTGCGGGGAAACTATTTGCCCATAGCATTTACCCATAGCATTTGCCCATAGCTCCCTTTTGCGGGGAAACTATTTGCCCATAGCATTTGCCCCATGACCCCTTTTGCGAGGAAACTATTTGCCCATAGCATTTGCCTTTAGACCCCTTTTACGGGGAAACTATTTGCCCATAGCATTTGCCCATAGACCTCTTTTGCGGGGAAACTATTTGCCCATAGCATTTGTCCATAGCATTTGCCCATAGCTCCCTTTTGCGGGGAAACTATTTGCCCATAGCATTTGACCCTTGACCCCTTTTGCGAGGAAACTATTTGCCCATAGCATTTGCCTTTAGACCCCTTTTACGGGGAAACTATTTGCCCATAGCATTTGCCCATAGACCCCTTTTGCAGGGAAATTATTGGCCCATAGCATTTGCCTATAGACCCCTTATTCGGGGAAATTATTTGCCCTTAACTATTTGCCCATAGCAACCTGATAGGTGCTACCAACCCGGAACAGGCTGGACCTGGGGACACCAGCAATCAAGAGGTGGTTCCACGCTCCTCAATCAAATTGATCAAAGTTTCGGAGAAAATAATAGTTTATTGATACAAGTCTTACTAATTAACCCATAGCTACGGGGAGAAGAATTGGATTCATACATTTTCCAAGGGTATTTGCGCATAAGAGAATATAACGAACCCGATTGGAATTGGAATTCGGCTCACCGCACATCCAAGCTGGCATTCCTTAGTGGTCACCCATCTAGGTACTGACCAGATACGAGGTTGCTTAACTTCGGTGATCTTATGAGGAGAGGTGCCGGCAAGTATGTCTTTGAAAAGAAAGGCATTAAGAATCCGTTCAAAGTTAACTGACAAATAAGCAGCAAACAGAAATGAAAAATATTTAAGAATTTGTTTTTTGTGTGAATATATTCTTCACGATGCCCACCTAGAGAAAGACGAATTACTATGCAAGAGAAAAGAAGAAAAAATATTCTTTGATCGAATAGTCACCATTATTTCGATTTGATACGACTTGGGTAGGAAATGGTCGATTCACTCGAGAATATGAAAAAAAAAATGCAATTTACAAAAACAAAAACATCAAAGGATTGGGTTATTAGTGATAAAAGTTTCCAGTTGGTTTGATATCAAAATTTGGTGACTGGGGCGTCGATTCTGTATAGCGCGGATTCACTACGGTTGGTAATTTGAGGGAAATTGCACAATTATCGCAAAATGGTCGGCAGATATTCACGGTTTCCGGATTAATTCCAAGAAAAGAAGAAACGAACATTTGACGCGAAACATCTGTTCAGGTATATAAATAGATATGGAGAGACTAAGATAGATAGATAGATAGATAGATAGATAGATAGATAGATAGATAGATATATAGATAGATAGATAGATAGATATGAACGGACAGCGACAGATAGATATGAACAGAGTGCGATAGATAAACAGACATACAGATATTAAAAGACTATATATATATATATATATATATATATATATATATATATATATATAGGTAGATAGATAGATAGATAATGATAAGACTGAGATAGATAGATATATAGATATATAGATAGATAGATAGATAGATAGATAGATAGATAGATAGATATGAACAGACAAAGATAGATAGATAGATAGATACATAGATAGATAGATAGATAGATAGATAGATAGATAGATAGATATGAACATACTATGATGAGAATTATCCATTTTTGTTGGGTAGGAAGAAATCCCAGCATGCATCTGTAGGATTTTTCTATAAATTTGGCAAGGGGAATGTTATTAGCAGTTATTCCTTAGCAGTTATTTCTTTGGAAATTTATTTGCTTTTTTTTCTTCAAATTTAAAATAAATGTCAAGTCTGTTGTAAGGGGTAAATAATTTTTAAAAAATGTTATTTTTGTCTCTCTCTCTCTCTCTCTCTCTCTCTCTCTCTCTCTCTCTCTCTCTCTCTCTCCATATATATATATATATATATATATATATATATATATATATATATATATATATGTATATATGTATATATGTATATGTGTGTGTGTGTGTGTGTGTGTCTTGTGTGTGTGTGTAATTTTAAATTTGGATGAAAATCTGATAAATATATAACATATATATATATATAAAAAATGTATGCAAGACAGGACTAGGCAAAAAAACACAGGAATAAATGTAAAAAATTTTAGAACATTAGACATGCATAAAGGATAAAGTCAAGTGGTTATAATGTTCTGACATTCAAGACAAGGAAGACAATATGTGAGGTGATGAGACTGAGAATTACCCAGTTTTATTGGTGAGAAAGAAATCCCATCATGCATCTGTAGGATTTGTCTATAAATTTGGCAAGGGGAATGTTATTAGTAGTTATTCCTCTGGATTGAAACCAACAATAAGATTTACTCAAAGAATTTTCTTTAGAATATTATGTTGGAATTTCCAGAAGGACAATCGCGTATGAATTACCATAAATGTGGAGTAATTCGTGTTGGGCTTAATCTATAGGACTGACTGCAAAAATATCTTTCTCCCGAAATCTATAGATAAATCTTACAGGTGCATGCTGGGATCTCTTCATATCAAATAAAAATGGACCACTTCTCGATCTCATTCGCTATATTCGCTCATTTTTTTTTGTCTTGAAGACTAACGTTACAAACACTTGACTGTATCCGTTTTGCGTTTGAACACTATTCTAATCTTTTCCACTTGCTGTCTTACTACTGTTGCTTTGCCTAATTTTGTCATCCATATATATTGTCTGCTTAGAATTATTTTCCCTTGTTCTTTCACGTCCATTTCTTATTGTTTATTGGAAATTTTCTTCAGTTCCGTTTGTTGGTCATCTTTTACCAATTACACTTCACCAGGACCAATTACTCCACACAAAACGCTAGTTAGTTTATAAGCCAAAGACTGATATTCGGTAATGCCTTCAAACGTATTTATACGTCGACAACAGGCTAGGTGAATATCCGTGAAACTTATTAGTACGTCGTTAGCAGCGGAAGTGTTAATGATTCCGATTGAGTCAAATTCGCTTGAATAAGTGATATTTATAAAAATATATGTATATAACATCGTTTTTTTTTTTGTTGTTTTTTTCGAAAACTATTAATTGAATATCTATCAAAAGAGTCATGTTTAACCTTTCTGCTTGTTTTAAATAAGATAATCTCGGAAAAGATTTTTTTTAAATGAATAAATAAAAAGAATAAGCCTAAATAGCTATGTGCCATATTTACTAAAATTACATTTTAAAAAAAGAATGAAATAAAGCTGACGCACACAGGATAAAAGAAAAGAAAATAATCGGGAGAACGAAAATGAAAAGATCGGGACTAAATGATACATTTAGAGCCACGGATCGAAGAAAGATATGACACCCGCACCCACGCAGCCTGGGTCCTTCCTCTGCCTCGCAAGTCGTAATGTCAACTACTTTGTCATTGATCAAAATGTTTTTTAATCGGTACGCTCTATTGACACCAACACTGACTTTCGTTTTTGGAAGCTAAGAAATTCTTTCGACTTGGTTCTTGTCATATCAAAGATTAACGGTTGAATGACTCACCAGTGATCATCCAAGCCTACGTAAAACAGAACCACACATACATAGAGATGCATATATAAAAAGAAGGGTGAACAAAAACGCACACACACACACATACACACACACATATATATATATATATATATATATATATATATATATATATATATATATTACTACTTTTATATAAATATATATATATATTACTACTTTTATATATATATATATATATACACATATACACCTTATATATATTACTACTTTTATATAAATATATATAAATATTACTACTTTTATATATATATATATATATATATATATATATATATATATATGTATTACTACTTTTGTATTGAGAAGTGTTTTTTGAAAAATAAAGACAAAAATACTAAAGAGCTTCGGATTATTTACCTAATGAGTTCTTTCCTATTTGTCTATATATTTGCACACACACACACACACACACACACACACACACACACACACACACACATATATATATATATATATATATATATATATATATACAGGGTGTCCATAAATTTCGTGTGCACTTTAAAAAAATTTTAACTTTATTCGTATTTGCGATAGAAATAATTTGTAAAAAGGATTAGAAAGAAGTAAATCTATATTTTTTAAGGTTTTATTGAAATTTTATTTAAGTTTCCACATGTCCTCCATCATTAGCAATACAAAGGGTAATACGATTTTTCAGTTCACGGAAAACATTTGCCAACTGATTTACAGTAATGACTGAAATCACATTAGTTATGTTAGCTATACTTAAAACTAGGTACATTAAACTTTATAACATTTTTTACAGATCATTTCTATCGTAAATACAAATAAAGTTATGAATTTTTAAAGTGCACACTAACTTTACGGACACCCTGTATATATATATATATATATATATATATATATATATATATATATATATATATATATATATATATATATATATATATATATATATATAGGGTGAGAAAGAGAGAGATTGTCCATATCGTGTAACAATATAGTTAACCATCCTGCAAAATGTTTAATCTTGAAAAAAATACTCTAAACTAATCTAGTTTGTTTGTTTTTTCAAGGTTTTCAGATAAGACGTTTAGCCATTTTAACACCCTTTGCCGTAAAAAAATCAGTGAAATCCCGTATGAATTATTCAGCTAGAAAGAGAATAGGTTAAAAGCGGTTTGTGTCAGACCCACTATATTCCCAACTGAGCAATGGTGAGAGGAAAATATCATTCAGGCCTTTAGTAATGGTACCAACATTCATACTCTGGCTTCTATCTTCAAAGTCAATTCAAGAACCATCAAGAGAACGGTGATTAAGTTTTAAAAAGATGAAACAGTAAACAAAAAACCTGGATCAGGAAGTCACCACAGGAGACTTACAGGTAAAGAGATCAATTAGAAAAGATCCAAGACAATTCATAAGACATTTGGCACGTGATAGAGGAGTTTCATCTATGCCAGGTCAAAGGGCAGTGAAAAAAGACGTGAAAATGAAATCGGACATTAAACCTGAGACAACTTGTTACTCCAAGACAGAAAGTTAAAAGTTTAGAGAAAGCGGAGAACATCTTGAAAAAACTGGGAAATTATCCTGGAATTATTTTATATATATATATATATATATATATATATATATATATATATATATATATATATATATATATATATATATATATATATATATATATATGTATGTATATATATATATATATGTATGTATATGAACTTTATTTCAATCCTTCATGTGCTTCCAATCGCTAGCTTCATTAATTAATGAAGAAAATGTCATTTTAATTTATTATAGATTTCTTTATGATTCTTCTGTTAAGCACGAAGAGTAATTATACATTCTTATTACTCACAATAGAGTCCAATAGATTTATAAAAACCTCGCAGAATTCCAGTAAGATATCTTTAATTATTATTAAATTGCAACAGTCCAGAGCTTAATCTAACAATCTAACAATTAGACAATTTTTCTTTCAAACGATTTGGTCAATTTTGCTGTTTGAACCGGTATATATATATATCAAATGTAAACAAATGACGTCATATATTTTAGAATTGGACATAGCCCGACAATTTATTTAAAGACATTTATATTATGTTAACATTTGATACGCTAGAGCAGATATGAATAGAAGAGATTCATGGAAGATTTAAGTTTAAAGATAGTAAAATCGACCTTGCTAACCAGACGCTGCTCTGTGGCCGAAAGGTTAAGGCACATCACGCGAAATGATGGTTCCGTATAGGATACAGGTTCGATTCCTGTCGGAGAGCGAAAATTTTCTATGAAAATTTCTCGGACATTCAGGCCGGTAAATGTTATTTAAAACTGTTTATTATAAAACAGAGCATTTGCTTAAATACATGTATCTATAAAAAGAACGTTAAACATAATATAAATGTCTTTAAATAAATTGTCGGGCTATGTCCAATTCTAAAATATATATATATATATATATTTCTGGTTTCTATATATATATATATATTTAAGACATTTTTATATTCATACATTCTTTTTATAGATACAAATATTTAAGTAAATGCTCTGTTTATAATAAACAATATTAAACAACATTTACCGACCTGAATGTCCGAGAATTTTTCATAGAAAATATTTGTCCTCCGACAGGAATCGAACCTGTATTCTATATAGCTTGACGTGCCTTTAACCGATTGGGCCACAGAGGAGGATTCGGTTAGCAAGGTCGATTTTACTGTCTTTAAGCTTCAATCTTCCATGAATCTCTCACGTACATTCATATCTGCTCATGGCGTATCCAAATGTTAACAAATGACGTAACACATTATGAAATGTACAATTATTTTAAGATATTTTTATGTTTATACATAAAATGTACAAACATAAATATATATATATATATATATATATATGAATAAACATATGTGTATATTTATTTTTTTTCTTAAATATTTGTATCTATAAAAAGAATGCATAAACATAAAGCTGTCTTAAAATAATTGTTGGACTTTGTCCATTTCATAATATATATATATATATATATATATATGTATATATACATTTATGTATATATATATATATATATATATATATATATATATATATATATATATATATATATATATATATATATATATATCACCTAGTAAACCAGGGGTTACAGAGAGTGAAAGTAAGAGAAAAAACTGGGTATAGGGGGATTGGTGAATATAAAAAGAGGAACGGGGATCAAGTGTAGGCATCAAAGGATATCGACTGACATTGCATTTCAATTTTTGAATGTTATAGATATCAGGGAAGCAAGTAAGAGGAAGGGAGTTCCACTCTCGGGAAGTGAGAATAGAACAGGCGGTTACATTTAACTGTTCGGCTGTAAAACGGTGGGACCGAGATGCCAACCTCGTAGCACGCTGGAATTCATGCAGTCGGGCCAACAGTGAAAGTAACTCATCGGAGCAGATACCATGAAAATATTTATTGAAAAGACAGAGGGAAGCCACACCATGTCTTTGCGAGTGACCGGAGTCAAGATGCCAAGTCAGGGCCGATCACATTGCATATCCGTCTTTGGATTTTCTCGTGAACCTCGAGGTGAACAGCGGGGGCACCAGACCTATATGGCAATAACATTCAATGCATGTACGAATGATAGATTTGTAGATATGACGGATGGACTCAGACGAGGAAAATCTCCTGGCGCGAAACAGAGAACCAACTTTCGATGCGGTAAATGCAGCTATTGCTTTAATGTAGTTGTTCCACCTCAGGTCAGTGGGACCAAGAAGGCGCAGTGTGGGGCTCTCATGTAGAAGAGCATCAACTATGCTGGGATGAGGCAGCATGGAGGCTTCTCTATGGAGGGTACATGAGAGCCGTTTCGTTTTGGAGACATTAAAATTTACAAGTCATTTCCAGCCCCCGTCAACCACATATTGAAGGTCGTTCTCGAGACCAACGACCAGGTTAACTTTGTCAGCAATGCCGAATTTACTATTGATACAGGTGTAAATGGTAGTGTCGTCTGCGTAGATAACTGTTTGAGAAATGATGGCATCGGAATATCATTGATGAAAATTAAAAACCCTCTAGGACTAAGATTAGAGCCTTGTTCATATGGATGGATCTATATAAGGACCCGTTCAGGACGATCTTCATTTCACGGTTTGACAGAAATGATTGGATTAAATAAAATAATCGTCATGTAATAACGTATCCCTGAAGTTTACGTAGAAAACCAGCATGACAAATCCTGTCAAACTGCTTCGAGATATCTAGAGCAACAGCTCGAGCTTCGCCGTTTTTATCAAGAGCTTGGTAGACGTATTCAGTTATGACCGTAAAAACATCGTCATTATATCGGGCAAAGCGGAAACCATATCGTTTGTCCGAGAGTAGATCGTGGGAGGAGGTGAGATACTTAACCTATTTAGCATTAAAGCCTCGAAGACTTTTCTGAAGAGTGGTTGGAAACTGATGGCGCAGTATCAGTATCATATAAAATAGATCAGAAGGATCTCCAGTGTTCTTAAAGACCGCTACGATAGAGGAGGACTTCCAACAGGCTGGAAAACAAGAATTCGGCGAGTCAATACTTGTATAGTTGGAAGACAACTGGAGCCAGCTCAGGAGCACATTACTTTAGGACTACGGCCGGTATCCCGTCGCGGCCACTTGCTTTATGAAAGTCGAATTTAGAGATGATGTCTAATACCATCGACGTAGCTATGCACATCTCACTCAGTACAGACTCTGTTCTAGGAGGATTCCAAGATTTTCAATATAGGAGTGTTTAGCCCCCATTAGTGTCTTGATATTAAAATTAACTGATATTTTGGGAATGGGCATCATTTCAAGTAATTTACCTAAGTTTAAATTTCATATAAATCTAACTGAAAAACATTTGAGGCGGGGTTATGTCAGAAAGGGGGACCCCATTTGATCAGAATACTATATACTTATACATAGCTTATTACATCCACTCTCATGACGAAAATCTGTTCCAAATTTCATAAAATTCTGTCCAGTAGTTTTGGAATTCATGGATACATTTATTTCAAGTGGTAGGTTGCGGCATTTGATCCCCTCAAAAATATATCAAACGTAGCTCATTACATTCCAATTTATGTCTAATATCTATTTTCCAAATTTAATGGTGTCAGTGAAGTAGTTTTTTCTCCCTACAGATGTACGCAGACGTCCATCTTTATATATATATATATATAATTCATGTATATATATATATAACCGCTAAGATACTATATTTTTAAAATTTCTCTTTTATCAAGATGATCATCAAATGTTAAATTAAATTATATATTCATTAAAAATCATTTATAAATCAATTTCAACTTTCAAAAAAGTTTTATCAAACTGGAATAAAATTATTAATTAAAAAGAGATAGATAGACATACATGAACATATACATACATATATATATATATATATATATATATATATATATATGCCTTTGTTATATATATATATATACACACACACACGCACATATATATATATATGTATATATATATATATATATATATATATATATAACAAAGGCATATACATAATTAGATATGAACTAATTAAGTCGAGTTAGCTAAAATGCACTCTTAGACAAAAGATTCACCCATGAAATAAAAATAATTGTTTGCACGGAAAGTCAGGACCTACGTACATCAAATTGTCTTAAGAGGCTACAGAAGATTTATTGTTGATATTTTAAAAGTTAAGCTTAAATATTAATGCAATACTTGAAAGCAGCGATGAGTTTTGTGTATTTCTTTAGTTTATTGTTGCCTATAGCATCTACACGTACCTATTGTTCTAAAGGTCTAATCAAGAGCCGTTCGCAGGAGCTAGGTTAAATACCTTCCTATACGACGTCTTTTAAGCTAGTATGTCTATATTTCTGACATGAGGTATTGTAACAATTTCCACTACTTACATTTTTCGTGCTGTTGTCCTCATTTTTGTTGTCATAGTCATGAAATTTCGGCCGTTATACACTCAGGCTCTAGTCAGGGCATTGGATCGTCGAACAGAACCCTTTATTTATTCCACAGGGTTAAATTGATTCAACATATTTGGTTGAATAATACTTCTTTCCATCTAAATTTTATTAACTTTCTAAAATTTGCGAATAAGTTCATATTTATTATTATGTTATTTTTCCTGAGTACTTTCGAATGTTACTACATTCATTTTCAAAGATTTTGTTTTGTGTATATCCATGCTTAGAGAATTGCTTCCATTTATGGCCCGGTCTCTTTCAATGGTCAGCCATCATCAGTATTCAGACTAACACCTTTCATAAATCATACATATAACAAACTATTTCTAAGTCTAACAGTTAAAATATAATCCTTGAAAATGGCTAAATGTATAGCCGAAAGCGCGCGGATAAAAATAATATTCGGACAGTTTTTATATTTATCATCCGAAAAGAAAAATATTATTAGATCGCATGAGAAATTGTATAAAAAAACTAAATAAAAACACCTTGTCAGTCGTTTTTAATGAGATCTTTGTTAAAATCCATTGAAGAATAAGCAATATTATTGGTCCTGTTCTGGCAGCTTGGCTTTAGTCACTTTTCCACTGCCGTAAGGTTACCTCTCTGAGTCTTTGCTGTAAATACTTTCATGGTAATTTTTCCTATGAGTTCTTCGATATAGTACCTAGACTTATTTTAATTTAAGCGCAATACTAGACAGGTGTCGAGATCACATCAACTTACAGTTGAACTAGCTAGAGGTAACCATAAATTCTGTGCTATCAGTTTGTTTTCTCGCACCTTTCCTTTATAGAACACCGATCCGGCTCCATGCATTCCAGTGAACTTTAATGGGCAAAAATTGAAAGCAATGTTAATTGCTCTATACTCTCCTCCTGATTATTCGTTTCCGTTCCCGCTCATTTTTAATGTTTCTGTTCCTAATTCTTTCACCCACTGCAACCCCTTTTGTCTTAATGGCTTTACTGCCTTATTTAGGGTGATACCGATTAAAAAGAAATATTTATATATTTCTTTTTGGTTAATTCTGGTGTTCTTACGTTTGCTAGAACCTATTTCCAGTTAATGAAGGTGACGTCACTTAAACTGAGTTTTTTATATGCATTTTGTTTTACTTTTTATATATACTGCAAGAAATGAATTAACAGTTTTATGTAGGCATTGTCTAAATTTTACATTTAAATATAGTTAAAAGAATTCTTCATAAATATTCTATGCATTACAATTACATAGCCATTATTTTATAAGTGTATAATGGTCCACTTAATTTTCGTTGAATTTTTCCAACTTTAATATTGCCTTATTTTACTGCATATTCAATATATTTAGCATCGTATAGTAAGGTTCTATTAAAAAAATTCGTTAACTTTATCAATTCGGTCCCTTTAAGAAGTTTCCGTAGTATAAAAAATTTTGAAAAATTCTTAAAAATAATATTTTTGTTCAAGAAAATTTCTTAAAAATAATTTTTTGTTCAAGAAAATTCTTAAATATAATATTTTTGTTCAAGAAAGAATACTTAAAAATAACTTTATGTTCAAGAAAAATTCTTAAGAATATTTTTTTGTTCAAGAAAAATTCTTAAAGATAATTATTTGTTCATGAAAAATTCTTAAAAATAATATTTTTGTTCAAGAAAAATTCTTAAAAATAATATTTTTGTTCAAGAAAAAATTCTTAAAAATAATATTTTTGTTCAAGAAAAAATTCTTAAAAATAATTTTTTGTTCAAAAATTTCTTAAAAATAATTTTTTGTTCAAGAAAAATTCTTAAAACTAATTTTTTGTCAAGAAAAATTCTTAAACATAATTTTTTTGTTCAAGAAAAATTCTGAAAAATAATTTTTTGTTCAAGAAAAATTCTTAAAAATAATATTTTTGTTCAAGAAAGAATACTTAAAAATAACTTTCTGTACAAGAAAAATTCTTAAAAATAATTTTTTGTTCAAGAAAAATTCTTAAAAATATTTCTTTGTT
>OZ038505.1:73944323-73991823 GCA_964036315.1 Acanthosepion esculentum
CAGAAAATATTTTTAGATTGTAAGAGTTTTGGGGGAGATAATAATGCTCTAGTGATACAAATCTTACTGATTAATCCATAGACGGGAGGAGAATATTTGCTTTCATGACTAATTAGAATTTGATAAACAATCAAGAAATTTTATGTGAATATAAAGTGGGGGATCTATATTATGTTAAATTCAATATGTAATCTGATCTCTCATCTTTGTGGCCATATTAGTTTCTATTATAAGAAATAATGTTATATATATTTTTTTTTAATTTACTTGAAACTTTGCTAAAGAAGCAAGATTTTTGCTCGTATGTTATTCGTAAATAAGGATAAATCGAGGGTTTGATGAATTTACTATTTGTAGCATTGTAACAATAATTCTGACTTCTCGCTCTCACTGATATTCGTAGATGGGTCACCTCGATTTCTAGATGTTTAGCCAATGGAGCTCTTCATATATTACTGGCGTTTTGTGTCATACATCCCGGCATCTGATTAGGCGTTACATCTATTGTCCTTCTTATATATTATGCTTTTAAATTCCTTGAGGAACATAGGACCGCAACATATCGTTGCGGTTTCTGTAAAAAGCTAGTTTTTAAGTGAGTAGGTTGCTAGTCTACTATACAACTTGTGGATCAGGTTTTGAATTCAGAGTTGTCCTTCTTCTAAACCAGTTGCCGCCCAAAGCTATAGAACCCGCTCTGTCCTGCTATTTACCCATAAGAAGAGAATCCATACCTTGTCCAAGGGTATGAGCACATAAATGAATATAATGGATTCGGCTGGAATTCGAACTCGGCTCTACGATTCATCACTCCGAGCCACTATCCATTACTCCATCCCTATCGTTTTTCTTTTTAACTACATCTCTAGTGTATTGGATGTGGAAGTAAAGATTGGAAATACCTAGTTTGTTTTCTAATTTTCACCGGGATAATAAGAACTCGATCTTTGTTCGTTTGTTAGAAAAGCTGAGAAAGATTGATTCATTCATTTTCTACGGCTTTTCAACCCCTTGCAGGTTATTTAAGGTCAGAAAATATTTTTAGATTGTAAGAGTTTTAGTGGGAGATAATAATGCTCTAGTGATACAAATCTTACTGATTAATCCATAGCTGGGAGGAGAATATGTGCTTTCATGACTTATCAGAATTTGATAAACAATCAAGAAATTATATGTGGATTTAAAGTAGGGGATCGATTTTATGTTACAACCAATATGTAAACTGATCCCTCTTTTTGTGGCCATATGAGTTTCTATAAATTTATATTCCAGAAAATGTAAATCAATCTAAAAGACATGCCTGTGTAGCTAATCATTTTCGAGCCATTATCAATTACACCACCCACACATCCAAGCTTACAGCCCCTGTAGTCCCGAAAGGTCTTCCATCTAGGCTCGATGTTACTTAACTTCGGTGACCGTACAGGAACCGGTGTTTCAACGTGATGTGGACATAAGTATGAACTTCCGACTAAAAATTATTCAAAAAAACTCGTTCATTGATGTAACAGTGATTAAATTAAATGTTTAAAAAAATAAAAACAGTGGTTATCACTTTTTCTTTGCAATCTTTATCACGAGTCGAAAGTGCGCATGCAATTTTTCGGTAGCTGTACCTTGAAAAATCTATATGACCTGCAGTTAATCTCTCTTCTGAATATCAACGAACCCAACTGGAATTATAACTCGTCTCTACGATCAGCAATTTGAGCCATTATCCAACTCTCCATCTAAACTTACAGCAAGCCTAAGCGGTCACCCATCTATGTACTGACTAGTTTCGACGTTGCGTAATATCGTTGAAGTATTGAAAGAGGTAAAAAAATAAAAAAGATCATCTGTTGGTTCTTAAAATAGTGATCAATGCGAAATAATAACATTTCTGATTTGTTTTTATATTTTTTTTTTTTTTTTAAAAAAAACATAAAAATCATTATTCGTCGCCCTAATATTTTCATTTCATACCCTTGCCCACTCACATCTCTGTATTTTCCAAAATTCCATCTGTTTATGCGTGAATGTTCAAAAATCATTTTACCCTCGACTCCTGCTGATCATGGATAAGAAGTAGTACAAGTAAAGCTAAATTTGTGTTTTAAATATGCGTTGTGAATATGGTTGTGAAATGAGAATAACAGTCAGAATAATGTAAATAATGTAAATAATCATAATACCTCTTCTCAAAGATATGGGCAGATATTGAAGAAACAATGAACGAAAAAAACTTGGAGAGCTAAAAAGAAATAACTGAGACATCTGGAAGAGGCATGACACGTCGAACTAGAACATTCTACCCCAGTGGACGTAATAAAGTGGTTCGGTTTGAAATTCCAATCTCCCGAAGAAGACTGGATAGCACAAGGGCTGAACCGTTGTGAATATGGCAATGAAGATGAGGATAACAGTCCGAATAATGTAAATAATGCAAGTAAAATACTCCCACTATTTTTAAAAAAAGAATTTAATGATTAAAATAACAAATAGTTATTGTTGTTTTGCATATGTTTTGTTTATGTTTTAATTCTGATAAAATATAAAGCACTTGTAAAAATATTTGAGAGAGTTCCAAATGGACAGAGGAAGCGATAACTTCAACAATACTAAATACTGATAGGATTTCAAAAGAAATCTAGTGCATTAAAAATTCTATAAATAGTTCGTTACTTGACATCAAACGTAAGTGTCGCCTTTGGGAGACTTTAAGCAAGTATTCTTTAAATATCAAAAGGACACGATGTTCTCCTCGAAAATTACAATAATTCACCAGGAAATTTCCAGGTGGTGTTATACTTTCCTTTACCTATAACTGTTCTTCTTTCAACTAATCGTTATGTATTTACAATCATTTCTTTTCTGTTTTCACCTCAGCTAAACCCGTCCAAAAACTCGTATCTGCTTAGCAAGCGTCGATTTTTCTTGCTGCCAGAGAACTTGCCGATCCATACATTTGTTTGACCTCAGCCTCGATTTTGTTATCTCCCGCCAATAGACACTTGACACGAACTGAACGTCTTCTTTTGATATAAAATCTGACGACACCGGCAGCCATATTGGACAATGGACTCCTTAATACTTCTTAGCTGGCTTCGGTATGTCTCATCTGATAAGCCTTAAGATTGTTAGGAACGCGGTTTAAAAGCAACCGTATCAGTGCGAACCATTGTGGCCGTTTCCACAGATGTTCCTGCTATTGGATGTTCGAGTTTGCAAAAACATTTAGAGTTAGAAAGATGGCTTATAAATCGATCATTGGATCGAGTAAAGCTGGTTTTGGGCATTTGATAGCGGGCTTATCGAGAGATTTGATTGATCAGGATTTTGGAAGAAAGTGTTTGCAGTAATACCTGTACTTGTGATAAATTTATGGGATTAATCAGGAGAAATATATATATATATATATATATATATATATATATATATATATATATATATGTTATACGATGATAAAAAGGATTTATTTTGTAAAGTGCAATGTGGAAATCAAGGTAATAAATCAGAGGAAAGTACGAATGTCTGCGGTGAACGAAAAGAGAAAAACATTAAAGACGGTAAAAACAAAGAAAAATGAAATGGAACAATGAACGAAAAAAAAACGTGTAAAGACAGAATGATAAAATGAAAGAAAAGAATAAAAGAATGCGAACAGAAAGCGGAAAATAGAAGAATACGAAGAGAAAGAGAAACATGGAAGAATGTGATGAAAGAAATTAAGCGGTAAAAATCAAGGAAACAAGACAGAGAAGATGAGTAAAGGAAGGAGGATAAAATGAAGGACAAAAATGCGGTCAAATTAAATGGAAGAACGAAAGGTAAATTAAAAATGATAGGAGATGAAAGGAACAACCGTTGGGGAACGAAATGGCGGAAAAGCAGGACGATTGATAGAAATAAAAATGCAGGAGATATGAATGAAGAAAGAGGAGAAATAACTAAAAAAAACAATAATGAATGGAATTAAGCACTGAAAATAAAGCGGAGATAATCCGACAGTGATTACAAACTGTATAGAAATAAGAATAATATGAAGTGAAAGAGAAAAATGGAGGATTATGATAAAAGAAAGAAGGCGGTAAACAAGACAGAGAAAATGCTGAAAGGAAGGTCAAAATGAAGAAAAAAATGGTCAACTCGAATGGAAGAACGAAAGAATGATGGAAGATGAATGTAGAGGAATGAAATGGGGGAAAGCAGAAGGAAAAATACAGGGGAGAAAATGAAAGAAAAGAAAGCGAAAATGGCTAAAAAAAAGGGAATAATGAATTGAAGTAGGCGAACTAATCAGACAGTGAGTAAAAATATATAGGAATGGAGGGAATAAAATAGCAAAATGCATGAGTGTGATGAAATGTAAAGCAATGTAACTGAAAGTTAAGGACAAAATATGGTGGATGAGAAAAATGCGGGAAATAAAAGAAAGATGACAATGCAGAAAACAAGATTAATAGGGTTAGAAAACGTAGGAAAGTAAACGAAAATTAAAAGATATAAGGTTATAAGAAAAGGAGTAAACTGTTAAATTAGAAATACAGGAAGAATAAAGGAAGAAAGGACGAATGAATACAGGGAAGACAAAGGGGAAAATAAAGAAAAGAAATAGAAAAAATACAAAATTGAATGAATCTCTATCTATAAAAGACAGGATGTGTGTGTGTGTGTGTGTGTGTGTGTGTGTGTGTGTGTGTGTGTGTGCGTGTGTGTGCGTGCGCGCGCGCGCGCGTAACGAATGCACAGTCGCAATTTTCGACGGATTTGCACCAAAATTTACATGAACATGCTCTAGTTTGGCAGAAATGCCAAGACCGACTTTGCATTTCCCAACTCCCATCGATAGTGGAAACAATCGATTTTTTCATGCTTCTACGATAGTTTTCATGTAGTTTGCGGCCATTTTCTACTGGCCAGAGTGAGAGCCTATAGCTGGCTGCCTCGAATAGGCAGGAAGATTCTATTGGCCAGCGTGAGAGCCAACAGCTGACTGACACGAATATTAACTAGCATGCTAGCATGCAAAAAAAATATCGATAGCTGCATTCGTCACAAATGGGAAAAATTTAAATCTGCATGACACTTTACTCCAATTGGCTCATTCGCTTGCTTAAACTCAACGTTGATTCTGATTCCGCAGAACTGGGTTGGGTGTTAAAAAGTATTTGTTGTTAACATCCTTTTTTCATTCGGTTTTTCCAGTTACGAGTCCTTTTTTAAAGCTGATCGTTTTGTGTCCATTTTGTTTAGTTCTTTTTTCGTAACAGATTTAGTATTTAGTATAGAGCTTAGAAAAAATTCGCAGTGTGAGATAGGCAAGAAGTAAGGCATGTAGCAACATCAGCATGGCAAAGGGCACTCCTTTAAAGGCAAGGAAGGGCAAAAATATTTTAAGTCAAGTGACGGCGATTGCTGTATGAGTCGTACGATTTTTGAATCAAGCACGGGCAACGCCGGGCCATGATGCTAGTGAGGCAATAAGAATGAATGAAGGAAAGGAAGCGAAAAACAAGAAATATGTTTAGAAAAAGCGGTTGAAAGTTATTAAATAAAAGAAGACATTACGGATGAATGAAGGAAGGAATTATGAATAAATTAACAGCAGGAGAAAGTAAAAAAATGTTGAAAAAGGAAAGAAATAATGCATAAAAACTGTAGAAATGACAGCGAAAAATGAAAGAAATGAATCAATAAAAATAAATATATAAGAAGGAAGAAGGCGGAAAATATTAAATGAATAAAGACAGAAAGAACGGTGGATAGAATGAAGAAATGAATGAAAAAAGAAGGTAAGAACAGAAAAACGCTGAGAAAAGTAAAATGTAGGAAAGTAAAGGGAATAATACAGAAAGGATAAATGAAAAAAAAAAGGCGGAAAATTTTACATAAATGAGACTAAAAGAATGACGGCTGAAAGGTTAAAGAAATGAAGACGAATAAAAAAAAAATGTAAAAAAAAAAATGAAGGTAGAAACAGGAAGAAAAAAAAAAAACAAAATGAAGCGAAGACAACCGGATATGAAAGAAAGCGTTAGGATAAAAATGAAGGAAAAATACGCGAATAATTAAAAAAAAGAAAGAGAAAATCAAATGGAGACAATGAAGAAGAAAGAACGAGAAATTGAAGGAAAACAAAAGCGTAAAAATGGAAGAAAGAAAGTGGAATAAATACACTAAAGTAGCAAAGCGGAAGTGAAGGAGAGGAAGTGAGATTAAAACGGAACAGGTCCGAAAGCAATGGAAATAAAAATTTTGGAGCAGCAATAAAGAAGAGTTTTGTCTGAAGAAGAAAAAAAAAGTGCGTGTAATAATAATAATAATAATAATAATAATAATAATAATAATTTTATTTTATTCTTTATAAAAAGTGATCAGTGGAAGATGTCATGAAGCCATTTTTGAACTTAAGTCTCTCATTGAGAACTGAAAGGAAATGTGTATACAACAGAAATCCAAAGAACATATAATAATTATTATTATTATTATTATTATTATTATTATTATTATTGTCATAAAAGCCTAAGGAACGGCGAAAACAATTTGGAAAGATGAATGCTTCCAATGAAGCTGAAACAACGAAGAAAACAAGAGGGGAAAATGAACAGAACATGAAAGAAAAGGTGGCTGGGAAAATGGAAACGAAAAATATGGAATACCCAAGGGAAAATGGCAGAAAAAAACAATAAAAATAAAAGCAATTGTTTTTGCTTTTATTTTTATTGTTTTATTTCGAAAGGAAAGGAAATAAAAGAAAATGTCGTCGTTATCAAAAAGAAAAGCAATTGAAATGAAAAAGAAAAACTTCAACTCGTTATGAGAAAGACATGAAATTATAGAATTACGGAAATAAGAAGCAAAGAATGGTCAAATAGGATTATTTTCTGAAACTCTGTTATTGACTACTTTTCATTATTCAACACATTTTTATACTATTATTTTCCCTTTTGTTTTTATCACATTTTTTCGACTAATACAATAAGGCCTCGGGTTAAGAAGATCCGACATACGGACAATTCGTACTTATGAACAGATTACCGTAGAGCCTATCATATTAAAGATTGGGTTCCATAAACTAGGTAATTAAAAAGAACAGACGCACTACTTTGTGAAGCTTAGTAAAACATTGCGCAGCTTCAGCGGTTCGTCGGCTTCAGGAAGGTGTAGTTTGTCAGCTATTGTTAAGTTTGATTTCGTTGCTGTTGATGTTTTTAATACGTGACATTTTTTTTTATTTGGCATAACGTTTTCTCTTATCTGTTCTTTTAACGATAGTCTCAGTTGTAATGTGCCGGTTACTTAGTTCAGTTCAGTATCTCTTAGAGTAAGTCCAGAGGCAGATTGCTACTGCATTTTTTCAGATCACCGCTAAATAAGGCTTTTGCTGTCTCCTCTCCCCACCCTTGATTGTTTCATGGCTCTTTTAAAAGTGTATACACATTTTTCTGTGCATTCATTTGATCTCAGGTGTTTTGGTGGCGTTGTTATATGTTCGACTGTCTGTTCTCCGCAAAATTCCTTGAATTCACCTGCTGTAAACGGCCTAGCTTTATCTGTTACTATGGTACCCTGAATTCCAGATCTGGCAAACAGTTCTATGTATTTTTTTGCCTGATATCTATTCCAATAGTAAAAAATAAGACTTTTTTTTTACAGGGAGAGATGTCTTACCCGGAGCGACAAGTTGGACTCGCCCGTACATGTATAAATATAAGAACGCAACGTTGGACTAAGGAGATACAACAAAACCGCTGAGATTGCTGGTGCTCTGCTTGTCGAACTCTCTGCCAGCGAGGAACCCAGAAGAGGCTATGACGAAGGGCAGAGTCTCGTAAAGAGAAAGTAGATAAACTCGACCCCGTCATTACGGGGTCTACGAGGAATTTTCGCCCGGGCCTACGGGTTTGGAAAGACCCACATTAAACCGGTCTTGCGTCACATCACTCTCTCGATGAGTTCGGGTAAATACCTAGATACAGGAAAACCTCTGTGTTTCCTGGTGCTCTGTTTGTCGAATTCTTTGCCCGGCGTTAGAGAAGAACCCAGACAAGGGCAGAGGCTCGTCTGGGGAGGTAAACAAACCCAACCCCACGTATACAGGGTTAAAGGGTAATTTTTTCCCTGAGCCCATCAGGCTCGCAATCGTCCCACGTATAAACTGGCTTTGGGTCGCATCTTACATCGTGGGGAGGCTAGGTAAATATCGATAAAGCAAAAGACGTATGTAGCGGGCGTCTGAGAAAATACCCCAGTACTCTGCAGCTGGTCTTACTTTAAGAGTGACTGTAATAAACTAAGTAATAGAAATATTGTTATACATGTTCACCGTAGTCTGAATGTAGAATCCACCGTAGTAAGTAATTTATTCAATGAAACAACACCAATATCTAGTAGCAGCTGTTCAATAATTCTTAAGGTCTTGCATATCAGAGGTTGGTATTGAATATTCGGAGAAAGTAGCAGAGCGTAGTTCAGTAGTTCTTCTGGTCAACGATACCAGAGGTCGGCAGTGGATATTCGGAGAGAAAACAAAATAGCCGCCTTTATACACGTCGGATTGAATATTTTAAGTCTTCTGATTGGTTAAACTTCTATTGGCGAACTATAAAATGAGTCAGCTCATTTTGGTTGGCTCACTTGTATCTAGGGTACTCAAAAAACTGTAACAAATATTACAACAGTTCCAAAGTGTAAAGTACATGTAAGCCGCTGGTGATTCAGGAAAAAAACAAACAAATGAACATGATTGAAAATAATCAATATAAAATAAGGCGTTCAGAACGGCATCAAACACCACTCTGATCATTGAAGAAAAGAGTTAAGTTACCGTCGCTCAATAACCAGAAAAAAATAGGTTAATTGATAAAACGTAAATTACAGGGCCTGTGAAAGATCCTGATTAAACGAAGACTACAACTATAACGAAATAATGTAGTGATATTTTATTGAAAAGAAGGCTATTTTACATTGTGTTTCAATCGATTTCACCACAAGCAGTAAAGCCACCAGGAAACAAGAGGTTACTGGGTATGGAAGATTTAGAAAATAGAATCATTACTGTTATATAGGAATAAAATGTCACTGCCAACACTTGAATTTGAACATAGATCGCCAGTGAGCAAACACAGGCGATCCCATAATTGAATTAAGTAGACCACATGACCATAGACTAAACGTAGGAAGTTGCATGAAGTCTAAATGATCGCTATTTCTAGTCGATCCTCGATACTATACGGCTCGCTATTTCTACCCTATTACTATTTGGATCGCTATTCTCTACTCTATTCACTATACTATTTCTCTATTCGGATCAATATACGGATTACTATTCGAACGAGTATTATCGAGCAAGTACTATTAGTGCGAGTGTCAATCGAAGGCGTCTGACACCAGTATTGTTCAACGGCGTTACCATGTTTGTATCTGCGATTACAAAGTCTCTACTACAACGAGCATTTGTTGACATTACAAAAGTGTCAAACAAGAGTTCTTTGATATCACAAAGCAAGGATATTGTTAAAGACGATTTAAAAATCAATGCCTGGGGAGCATTCTCAGCAGCAGGAGCTGGTAATTTGTAAGGGAACCATCGTCCAGCATCAATAAAACAACATTCAACGAATTCTATTACTCGTTTGTCTTGGTAAAAATACACAATTCGACTTTCTATGCATAGGTCCATTTCTTTGCCTCGCACTATATATATATATATATATATATATATATATATATATATATAGAGAGAGAGAGAGAGAGAGAGATAGATAGATAGATAGATATATTTTAAGACATTTTGTTTTTTCACATTCTTTTTATAGATACAAATATTTAAGTAAATGCTCTGTTTATAATAAACAGTATTAAACAACATTTAACGGCCTGAATATCCGATAAATTATAAACAGAGCATTTACTTAAATATTTGTATCTATAAAAAGAATCGTAAACATAAAAATGTCTTAAAATACTTGTCGGACTTTGTCTATTTCATAATGTGTGACGTCATTTGTTTACATTTGATACGCCATGAGCAGATATGAATGCACGTGAAAGATTCATGGAAGATTGAAGATTATAAGCAGTAAATTCTACCTTGCCAGGCGAGCGATCCTCTCTGGCCGAATCGGTTAAACAGGCACGTCAGGCTATCTGACTGTTCCGTATAGGATACAGGTTCGAATCCTGTCTGAGGACAAATATTTTCTATGAAAATGTCTCGGACATTCACGCAGGTAAATGCTGTTTATTATATAAAGAGCATTTATTTAAATATTTGTATCTATAAAAAGAATGTTAAACATAAAAACATAAGGAATGGCCTGTTAATTTGAACACTTCCAAAACGAAACTTCTCTCTATTGATCACCTGAAAGACCCCTTCCTGCCTCACAGCAGCTTGGTTGATGCTAACCTCTATGAGAGTGACTCATTGTTCTTTCTCGGTTTAACTTTTCCCGCTGATATGAAATGGAAAGACAGTATTAAATATATTGCTAGGTTTGGTGCTAAAAAAAAAAAGTCGTCGGTTCATTGTGTCGTGCTAGATAATTTTCTTGCATATCCATTCGTCGTGCTTCGAATATTGCTTCCACACCTGACCCGCTACCCTGCTATATATCTTTAGAGATTCTTGATAAGATCCAAAGAAGAATCAGCAATATTATTGGTCCTGACCTGGCGTTTCGGTATCAGGCACTTTCCCAACACCGTAATGTAACTTACCTGTGCCTTTTCTATAAATACTTGGCAGGTGATCTAAAAAATTAACCTACGGTTTGTTGTTAACTGGGGCAAGGAATGGCCCGTTAAATTGTACGCCTCACAAACGAAACTTCTCTCCATTAATCATCGGAAAGACACCTTCCTGTCTTACAGCAGCATGGATGATGCTAACATCCACGGGAGTGACTCGCAGCGCCTTCTCAGTGTCACGTTCTCAGATGATATGACGTTGCAATGCTATAATAAATATATAACTAGGTCTGCTGCTACGAACGTCGCTTGTGTCGTCCTAGATAATTTTTCTCTCCATAATTTATATTCGATATTTATGACTTTATCCTTCGGCCATGCTTGTAATATTGCTGCCACATCAACTCCGATAGTCACTCTGCCTATTTGGAGATCCTTCCTGAAATCTACAGAAGAATCAGCAATTTTATTGGCCCTGACATGGCATTTCTGCTTCAGTCACTTTCCCACCGCCTTAATGTAGCTTCCCTCTGCTATTTTGTTCGTAATTATTCGGAGGAACCCTTCGCTATCCTACCTAGAACTCATGAATTTAAGCGCAGTACTAGATTGACGGCAAGGTCTCACTTGAAATAGCTAGCTGTAACCGTAAGTTCTATGATAACAGTTTCTTCTCTTGCACTTCTCATTTGAGGAACTTTCTTCCGGTTCCTTGCTTTCTCACCAACTTTAGTTATCAAATATTTAAATGCAATGTCTATTGCTATCTTCCGTTTTTGTTATTACTCTTCTATTGTTCTCGCTGTTTAATAATGTTTCTGTATTATTAATTATTTCACATCCAGCAACCCCTTGTGTCTTAGTGACCTTACTAACATGCATGGGTTGATATAATTTTAAAAAATTATAACTGATTAAAGCCATCCACAGATTCCTATTTTAATTATCTTTGACTTCATACAGCTACTTGGGAAACAAATGGGAATCCTCTCAAATATGTTTGAGAGGTTTCCCATTTGTTTCCAAGAATGTTACCACGTAACAGAAACCTGATGATGGCCAGAGGTAAACAGCCGAAAAGTGTAACGTAATTCGTTAAAATAAAATAAAATGTTTGTTGTGATTTAGTTACGTTTGTCGACGTTTTTGTAAAACGTAACGCTACTCCAGGACGTAGGTGATCACGGCGCTGTATGGCTTTTGTTTAATATGGATAAATCTTCAAGATCATTTAAGAAAGAGAGTACGTTTTTTTCTTTAGTTTTTGGTTCTCAAAGGTTAGAAATTCCGGGATTTACCTGCAATGATAGGTGTAAGGTTCCAGTTTACACTACTATTTAATCAATAGCTCGGAAGTGTTTTCAGAGAGAATGGAAAATATGACATCGAAATCCGACAGTACACTGGAATAGCAGAGCATGCCTTCCAAAAAGTAAGCAAAATAGTTAAAAACGGGAAAATGTCTTTAGAAACAATGAAAAAAGGTTTTCTGAATTGCTGTGCAATAACGGTCATTCTATATGACAGTGAATACTGGACTATTTCATTACAGAGGACTTGCAGCAAGAGAAATTTGATTCAACAAAAGGATGTTGACAATCAATGTAATCAACGAAGTCCTAAGGATAATGAAAACAAGAAGGATGCTTATACTTAGAATCAGAGAGAAACAGTGTAAAATTCTGAAGGAAAACTGCACTTAGAATACACGTCCGACTTGCCTTAGATACCGAAAAGGTGGGAAAACTGAGACGCTAGAGTCTCAAATATAATAAATAAATAAATAAGCAAGTGAATATTCATGCGACATTATCTATCTATCTCGGTTTGTTCATAATCTATCTATCTATCTATCTATCTATCTATCTATCTATCTCAGTCTGTTCATAATCTATCTATCTATCTATCTATCTATCTATCTATCTATCTATCTAATACTAAAAGTTTTGATTACGTGCGTGTTTGCGTGGTGCCTCCGCCCGGCGCATAATCATTTAACTTAATCTGATTTAAGTGAATAAGACTTCAAAATATGAGTTGTTTATGCAGTAAGTACTTTTTTATTTAAACGTTCTTCAAACAATTTTTAAATTAAAATATTTTTAAGTTAAAGACAGACACAAAGAGATCCCGATTTGCTGTTTCGTCCAGTTGTTTGTAGTATAGTTATTTATATTTCAGCTTTCTTTAATCTAACAACATTCTAAATATTTAAAAATATTTTTAAGCTAATCTGATTTTAAAATTATTTTAAGTGAATAAAATTTAAAAATAGGTGTTGTCTATACAGTATTTTTATTTTATATTTAAGAGAATATAACGAACCCGACTGGAATTGGAACGCGGCTCTTCGCACATCCAAACTTACAGCACCTGGTATCCCCTAGCGGTCCCCCATCTTGGTACTGACCAGATACTATGTTGCTTAACTTCGGTTATCATACGAGAACAGTTGCCGGCAAGTGTGTCTTTGAAAAGAAAGACATGTAGAATCCATTCAAAGTACAAAAAGGAATGTCGAACTGAACCCTTTATTTCGCTCACTTGGGTAGACTGTTCTAGTTCTACGTGCCATGTTTAATGGATGTCAGTTGTCAGTTATCTCCTGTTAATTTTCCTCTGAAAGTTCTCCAGAGCACAGTGGATAAAGGCTTTAGTTAGATCCAGTGACAGGACCCAAAGAGTGTGAGTTCAATACCCGGTTAAGGCAGTGGAGAACTTGGGGAGGGGAATTAACAGGAGATAACTGATAACTGTCATCCATTAAACAAAGCACGTGGAACTAGAACAGCCTACTCCAGTGAGCTAAATAAAGTGTTCAGTTCGACATTGTGACCACCTGAAGAAGGCCGGAGCGTACAACGGCCGAAACGTTGTAATAAATATGGCGACAAAGTTGAGGACAATAGTCCGAATAATGTAAATAGTGTACATAATACCTCATCTCAGAAATATAGACAGATACTGAAAAGCCGAAACGTTGTAATAAATATGGCGACAAAGATGAGGACAATAGTCCGAATAATGTAAATAATGTACATAATACCTCATCTCAGAAATATAGACAGATACTGAAAGGCCGAAACGTTGTAATAAATATGGCGACAAAGATGAGGACATAGTCCGAATAATGTAAATAGTGTACATAATACCTCATCTCAGAAATATAGACAGATACTGAAAAGCCGAAACGTTGTAATAAATATGACGACAAAGTTGAGGACAATAGTCCGAATAATGTAAATAATGTACATAATACCTCATCTCAGGAATATAGACATACAAAAAGTTAACTGACAAAATAGGAATGAAAAATTTTAAAGATTTTTTTTTATTTGAATATGTTCCTCGCTATCCCCATCATATTTTCTCGATAATAACATATTTTAACGCGATGTTAGAAATTTCTGAGCGCGTTGATAGACAAACATTTGTCCATTGGCAGCCATTTTTATCATCGTGCGAGACGTAGGTTTCCAGGCAGTGTTATATCATTTATAATTTGTAAAGAGCAATTAACATTTTGAAATTTCTTCTGAAAATTGATTTCCTTCTTTGTGTTTCTGACGGCCTTACTACAACATTTCGGTCGCAAAGTTTCATCGCAAACACTCGCCCGTCAATCTACGGCAAACACTAAACAGCGCTTATCAAAAATAAATGATAAGGCTTCCAGGTATGACTCAAACCGGTATACATCTTACTTCGAGATGTCTGTCGCTAAGGTTAACGATCCATCAAGAACGACAGAAAGTTAAGAAAGGAAAACGTAATGCAATACAAAAGCTTAACACTGAATGAAACGTTAAAACAAAAGAAAAATAACAAACGAATAAAAGGCAATGGAGGAATAACAACAAAGCGAAGAAATTAAGAAAAATGAAAAAAAATCTAAAATGAAGGAAAAGAATGAAATAATTTGAAAAATGTTGCTTCTTTTCCTTCATCTTAATTCTTGGACATGTGGGAGGTTAAAAGTTTTTGGAAAATAAACAGGAAAAATTCGGAGACAATAAGAACAATTAATTGTTGGTGACGAAATGTCTGGAAAATTCTGGAGAAATCTTCATGGAATAATCTTGACATTATTTTTTATCTCCTTCAAAGTCGTTGCCTTTCAGAATTGTGAAGTATTTATGTATAAGGATTCAGTCCGTCCATTTTTCTCATCTGCCACTTATGGGTTGGCGGATATTTTGAGGAAGAAGCTATTTCTCAAGAAAATCCGATTATAACGACGACATACATTCTAGAATAAATACACATGCACATATAAACAAATATACACATACACATCTTTATGTACGTACGTGCACAAACAATCTATCAGTCTGTCTATCTATCTATTTATGCACATAGATAGATAGATAGATAGATAGACAGACAGACAGACAGACATGGAAAGACTGAAATAGATAGATAGATATGAAACAACTGGCATGTATAGATATATAGGAAAAGACATATATATATATATATATATATATATATATATATATATATATAAAACATTAGGCAGCATGTATTTTATATACAAAGAAATAATCACGCATAGAATCAATCAGCAATATTAATGCGATTATTGGCGCTATCACATCGCTAGCAGAATATAAAATACGCATTAAAATACTGTTAATCCATAGAATGATGTGATCCTCATATTCGAAAGTACTAGCATTTAAAAAATATATAAACAGGAAACAACGGAGAACAGTTTTATGAATGAGGATCACATGTAAGCAAATGACGTCACACATTATGAATGTTAAACGAAAATGTCTTTAAATAATTGTCGGACTTTGTCCATTTCATAGTGTGTGACGTCAATTGTTTACATTTGATACGCCATGAGCAGTTATGAATGTATGTGAAAGATTGCTGGAAGATTGAAGTTTTTAAGCAGCAAATTCGACCTTGCTAAGCGAACGATACTCAGTCGCCGAATCGGTTAAAAAAGGCACGTCAGGCTATATGACGGTTCCGTATAGGATACAAGTTCGAATCCTGTCTGAGGACGAATATTTTCTATGAAAATTTCTCGGACATTCAGGCCGGTAAATGTTGTTTAATACTGTTTATTATAAACAAAGCATTTACTTAAATATGTGTATCTATAAAAAGAATGTTAAACATAAAAATCTCTTAATATATATATATATATATATATATATATATATATATATATATATATATATTGAAGAAAGACCAACAGAAAACTTATTAAAAGAGAAAGTAAGTTAAATTATCTCATTTCCTAAAAGTTATGGTCATAACTACGTTTTCAAATTTAAAGGAAACGGTTGAATATAAAAAGTATTATTTGAAATATATAATACATAAATTAATCTGAAAATAAAATAATATAAATGATTATATGATGAAAATTTTAAAAATTACTTTAATTCACCTTTTCTTATTGGACATTAAATTACATCGCGTAGCTTCTTATATAATGTCACTTGACTTTCAACTTTGGCATGTAGTTTATTTATAGGGTTCTTTACATTTAACAATTTGGAAAACTGACGGCATTTATACAGCTGTTGCAAAATAAAATCTTTATATTTGCCTTGTTTAACAGGAGACGCAACGCCTCGGTTAAAATAAGTTTTCCTTTTATCTATCTATCTATCTATCTATCTATCTATCTATCCTGATCCGATCATCATCTATATATCTATTTATCTATCTATCTATCTATCTAACTCTCGCTCTCTCTCTCTCTCTCTCTCTCTCTCTCTCTCTATATATATATATATATATATATATATATATATATATATATATATATATATATATTTACATATGTGTGTGTTTGTGTGTATGTATGTGTGCGTTTATTCAGGTAGATGTATTGATATGCAAGTGCTCCTCCACGCAAATAGCATGCACCCCCCCCCCCAACAAAGCACAAATTCGATGTCTGTGGAGTAATCGCGTTGCAAGGACGGTAATGTGATTCTGCTACACGATTCAAAGCATGCAATGGTGAGCCGCATTTTATAAGTTTTCCGATACCTTGATAGCCTTGTGCTACAGAGTTCACGATCTGCATCCGTAGAGGAGAAGTGATGGAAAAACCAATAAATAAGTTCTGATTTGTTGGTAGGCGTTTCAGGTTGAAACCTGTTACGGAATCTTCTCATGTGTGTGTTGCCCGTTTCGCTTATTCAAACAATGTTTCTATTTCCAAAGTAGCCGTGATGGGAAGGTTTACGTCTCCAGCATTTGAAATTCTTAACATTTCTTAGCTGCATCGAGTGCGATAGATGATACTGGGTTAGATAAAAAACAGACCCAAAGAAGAGAATTCATAGAAGTATATAACAATAAGGAAATATAACAGGGGGAGCAAAAGGTTGCTTAAATGGTGCCTACTTAATTTTAAACACCGTGTGGGAATACCAGACAGCAGATGGAGATTTTTTTAATTATTTCAGCTGGAACAAAGGGAAATGCCACTAGTACGCAGGGGGTTACTTGGAGTGAACTTGAGAAAAAAAGACTATAAAAAAACCTGTCCTATTTATATATTCTTATTCTCTCTCTCTCTTTCTCTCTCTCTCTCTCTCTCTCTCTCTCTCTCTCTCTCTCTCTCTCTCTACATATATTGCTGGTATTTTTACTATAATAATGTAGTTTGGTACTTCCATAGCGTATTGACCCCAGTGTGGTTGTTAACTATTTGCCCATAGCTGAGACCCTAATACGTGCTATCTATTGATTTTGTTATATGAAACCGAGTAGGAAGAGACAATATCATCTTCATAGATCATCAACAATTGTTTTGCTCTTAACTTTTCTTTTCCCTTTACCAGTATCACTGCTAGATTTCTTTGGGGCCATGACCGAGGACTAATGAAGAGAGAGAAAAAAAAGGAGAGTACAATAAAATTTGAAAAAAAAAACACATCACAACACACGAATATATACAATCCGGCGGTCGACTAAGAAATGATTCCGTTCGGGTTAACTCGGTTCAGCTCGGTTCGACAATGTTGTATTGAAAACCGATATTTTGTTTGATAACCGAGGTATTTTCATCTTGAATTTTCTGTTCGAAACCGATTTGTCCGACATGTGAGACGTTCGAGAATGAGGTTGCTCTGTATGTAGAAAGCAATGCCAGTTGTTAAATACGATCTTTATTTTAAAAATTCTCATTATAATTACATTAAGGCGTGCAGTTATATGTGGTAAATATTAAATTCAGAACCTTCTATTAGCTCTTATAATTGATCCACAGAAGCTTGATTTAAAATGGCATTATACTTCTCGGTCAAGAGCGAATACTGAAAAGTTCTTGGACATACCGACAAGCAATTCCACATCAGTCTGATACTTGGTCATTTCGTAAGACGAGATTGATTAACTGATTTCTAATTTTCTAGTTTGTTTGTTTTTATTTTTTACGGCTTGTCAACCATTTAAAGCTTAAAATATATTGTGGATTGTAAGAATAATATTTTTGGCCGAGTGAATATTACATTAAAATGTTTCAAAATAATGATTTTCCTAGATATACGTTTTACTATTTAACTCATAGCATGGGGAATCAGATCTCGAAACGTTTACGTACATACACACACACACACACTCACACATACGTATGCACTCGCACCCACACATATAGACCTACGGCTATATGACGGTGAAACACTGGTTCTCGTATGATCAACGAAATTAAGCAACGTCGAGATCGGCGAGTTCCTGGGTAGGAGGCTGCGTGAGAATACCAGGTGGTGTAACCCTGGATGTGCAAGTGGTGCAATAGATAACGGCTCGCAGTTGGTAATCGGAAAGCCGAGTTCGAATTGCAGTGGGTTTCGTTATATTCACTTACGCGCAAATACACTTGGGAAAGGAATGAATCCACATCTTCTACCCCGCTAGATATGGGTTAATTAGTAAGGCTTTCATCACTAATTCATTATTATCCTCCACTTGAAAAATTTCTGGCTTTAAATATCTCGCAAATTTTGACAAGCCTTAAAAAGAAATCAATCAACCAATAAGACATACACACTTCTACACATACACACACACACACACACACACACACACACACACACACACACACATATACATATTTATATATATATATATATATATATATATATATATATAAAATGAAGAGGTTATTAAAAATAATTAATTTTTTTCTCTTATGTTTTTCAATGTTAAATATTCTCGAAATGAGACATTCTCTGTTTTTGTGTTGGTCATTCGAATGTCTTTCTTTAAATGGGAATATTTAACATTGAAAAACATAAGGGAAAAAAATTAATTATTTTTAATAATATGTGGAAATCTCCACCCTTTACCTGAAGACGGTCGTGGTACCAGAAACCCGTGTTGTAAAAGTATGAAAAATAAAGAATAATATTTTTTTAAAAACCCACATTACAACCCAAAACGTTTGCGGTACCTCTCTTCTTTTTAATATATATATATATATATATATATATATATATACACACACTTTTAAAACTACATCTTTATTATCTACACCCAAAAAATTTCTTACAGTCGAAAAATATATTCTGGCTTTATATAACACTGAAACGTTCGATAAGCCTTACAAAACAAACCAGTCAACGATTAACGCACACACACACACACACACACACATACATATATATATATATATATATATATATATATATATATATATATATATATATATATATATTGCATGAATCATTCATACAAAAAGCAGATAGTGAAGTTAATGATATAAA
Organism: Acanthosepion esculentum; assembly: GCA_964036315.1. Taxonomy (NCBI): domain Eukaryota; kingdom Metazoa; phylum Mollusca; class Cephalopoda; order Sepiida; family Sepiidae; genus Acanthosepion; species Acanthosepion esculentum. Next base: position 73,963,739 of record OZ038505.1, read on the forward strand.
TGGCATGAATCATTCTCGCAAACAATTTTTAATAAAATACATTAACCTCGAACCCGTTGATGAATGTTATGATCCCTGTTTATAAATTCCAGGTGTATAAGGTCTTTTTTTACTACAAGCTTTCGATTCTTCATACAATCATCTTCAGGTATAGAAATAGATATGTCTTTTTTACATCCAGGTAATAACAGGGCAACGAAAGTTAAAATGTACTCCGAAATATGTTTTTTTGGAAATGTGTAATTGTTAACTATGAAAAACTTTCTGGAGCGTGCGGTCGCAACGCTGAGGTTGAATTTTTTTCAACATTTTGAATTATGCGTTTTTTTACTAATATAGTAATATGAAAATTCTTTTGTAGAGGTAGGTTTCTTCAGTCAATATGCCATGAATTAAATTGTTCAATAAATAGAGGAATGTCACCGTTATTATAAGAAATTTGCACATCGGATCATTTATTTTAATATCAAGTATTGATTCATGTATTATAGATTGAACTGCACCACATACTTGATATATATATATATATATATATATATATATATATATATATATATATATATATATATATATATATATTTAGATATTTTTGTCATCCACAGACAGACTGTTTCGCTGTTTCACAGCTCATCAGTGTGGCTAGACGTCCGGTTACCTCTAGCTAGGATCGAAATCTGACTGAATTTGCGTCAGTCGGAACTTCTCCCACTAAGCCGTCGGCGCACGGCAGGAATGAAGGTGTATTTTAGCGTGTTTATTTTTAGATTTAGATAAACACACAGTGACTGACAGTGACTCAATTCTGCCGAAGAGTCGTGCAATATTAGCTTAAATAGTCAGTTGATTACAAACTCGCAACAGGTATTTATATATATATATATATATATATATATATATATATATATATATATATATATATATATATATATGTATATATATAGCACTTTATGATTAAATTTCGCTCTCGCCTTGATTACTGCAGCACAAATTTTTGGCATTCATTGCAAAAATTTCTCAAAGGGAAAGTGTGACTATTGATTCTGTTCTTTATTCAAAGATTTTAAGAACCGTTTTTATTTATTTATTTTCAGTCTTCTGTCAAGTTCATCCTATACTAATTCAATTCACACACACACACGCACACGCGCGTGCGCAATATATATATATATATATATATATATATATATATATATATATATATATATATATATATACACTAATTATTTTATATATATACATATTAATTATCGTGTGAATTAAAATAAATCACTTACATTAATGTATGTATATATCTATATATATATTAATATAAATGATTTATTTTAATTCAAACGATAATAAAATTGAAAATAAATAATCGGTGAATAAATCAGTGTGATTTTCACATTGAAAAAATGTTAAAACAAAATGCAAATTTAGTGCTGTAATAAATATATTGACTGCTTCGTAAGTTTGGTGTGATAGTTATTGATGAGGAAAATAAATCGAAAACGCCCAAAGAAAATAGTGAATATATATAGAATGCAAAATATGATTTATGATATTATTATTTGGAAATTAATAAAAATAATATATAATTAAATTAATAATAAAATTTTATCAGGATATGTAACAAGTATCTATTTTAATTTTATTTTATTTTATTTAAACGACAGAAAGAATCTAGAAGAGGGATCCCCATACGAAAAGTGCGTACGAAGGAACTATTAGGATAAAACTTACGGTTGCATCTTGCTGTCTCAATAATAACATGGTGAAACCTAGCTGCCAATCTATTAATGAACTAAATGCCATGGAGACGAGGTACCAAATAGCAAAGGTCATCAGAATAATAGCCATGATAATATCTACAAAAAAGACCCCGGGAAGCAAAGTTACGACGGTGGAGGATACCAGGTTAGGGTCGATCACTGACAATAACCAGGCAATAATATTAAGTGCAGGGAGGAATGGATGAATTATAAAACTGCAAGACAGATTCAGGTGAGAAGAATTGTCAAATACGACACAGAGGTCCTAGTCTTTCCTAGCAGTAGATTGACTGACGCAATATAATCGAGGAGGCACGGTGGGGCAATGGATAGCGGCTCAGTTTGAGGGATCGAAGACCCGAGTTCGAATTCCAGTCAAATCCATTACATTCACTTATGTTCTAATAACCTTGAGAAAGGTATGAATCATCTTCTTCTCCCCCCACCAGCTATGGGTAAATAGCAAGACAGACAGAGATCTATAGCCTTGGTATGAATCCTCTTCCCCTCAACCCCCTGCTATGGGTAAATAGCAGAACAGACCAGGTTCTATAGCCTTTGATGTTGAGTGGTCTACCACAGAAAGAAAGGGCAACCTACTGCGGAAAAAATCTGCCTCGTCAGTCATTTATCGAAAGATACATGATCGCTTAAGCGTGTATCACGAATAACATAATATATATATATATATATATATATATATATAAGTATAACGCATAACATCATATATATATATATATATATATAATGCAAAATATGATTGATGATATTATTTGTAAATTAATGGAAATATAGAATTAAATTAATAATACAATTTTATCAGAATACGTAAAAGTATCTAAAGGTATGAATCCTCTTCTCCTCCACCCCCAGCTATGGGTAAATAGCAGAACAGACCAGGTTCTATAGCCTTTGATGGTAACTGGTCTACCGCAGAAGGAAATGGCAACCTACTTCGGAAAAAATCTGCCTCGTCAGTCATGTATCGAAAGATACACGATCGCCTAAGCGTGTATCATGCATGGCATAAAACTGACTGATAATCGTTCCACTAGACATCACTGAAAAGGGATTGATTGACAAGGCGCAAAGAGTTAATCTATTTTGTGGTAACATCAGCCATGCTGACAGAAGGCAAAAGTTTCTCTAACACAATTCGAGATCAGCTGCCAATTCAATTTTAATATTTATCGTATGAATTTAATTTCATTGTATTGTGTTAACAGCATTAATAATGTGTTGAAAACTGATGTAATTTATTCAAAAATAGCAACAAAATTGTAATTCAAACAAAATTAATTAAAAACAAAATATACCTCTTATAGTTTTATATGGTTGATATGCAAGATTAGTTTCCATATATGATTGTCGAAAATATATGGAAATACATCCAGCTGAACATTCTGTCTCTAAAAGTATCAAAAGCATCTTACATAGGATATATAGCCACAACCCTTTCTTGTATTCTCACATGGCATAATACCGACCAAAGCGCTGTACGACAGCGCATGATCCTAAACATAAACATTATAATAACATAAGACAGCTTCTACTGAATACGGCAATAATACCTAACAAAAACAATTTCTAAACAAATATTACATATTTTGAAGTTTTATCTCTTATACTTTTATGTTTTTAGGGGTTGATTTGTAAGATTAGTTTCCATGTATGGGTATCGAAATTATATGGAAATACCCCCTGCTGAAAATTGTATTTTAAAGTATCAAAAGCACCTTTTCTTAGGATATATAGCCACAACCTTTTCTTGTATTCTCACCTGGCGTAATATTGACCAAAGCGCTATACGACAGCGCATGATCCAGAAACATAAACATTATAATAACTCAAGACAGCCTCTTCTGAACACGGTAATAATGCTTAAAATTTTTTAGATATATTTAAGCTATCCATATTAAGTTAAAAGTAAATCATTTAAGGCTAAAATAAAGCCATACCACTGATCAGCAAATCTAAAAAATGTCCGCAGAAATATCCCAAACTTAAAAGTTCAAATCATTCCCAAGATGCAAACAACCACACGGGCTGACAATACTATCGCATTTCTTTCTTGCTCGCTACAGGGGCTAGTCGTAAAGCTCTGAAACTTTACAAAATGTCGCACCAATTCTGTATTGTTCCTTTAGGCATTCATTAAAAAACACAGAAACTAATCCACTAAGAAAATACTTATTAAATATAAATATACAGGGTTATTAAAAAAATAGAATGAACCGATTTCATGTGCATTGCTTCAGTTCTTAAGCATCGACATGGAATTAGACAGTGACCATTTGAAAGAGGAGTTTTCTAACATTTTAATGGCTGCCACAGGGATGCTGTAGTCGCGTAGTATCTCCGACAACGTTCAGTTGTTTGTTTGTCCCCGGAATGGCGAGTCCTCAGCAAAAGGCGTTCTGCGCTTCTTGACTTCCCGAAAACAAATACGGTTGTCACCGTACCGAGTGCTTTTCGATGGCAATTCGACTTTAATCCACCCTCTCCTATGAATATTCGACGGTGGTTTAAACTGTTTCAAGAGAGTGCGTGAATGTAAATGGAAAATTTCCAGGACAACAACGACTTTCAGAGGAACAAGTGGCGAGAATCCGTGCTGCGTTTGACGTGAGTCCACGGTAGTCAACAAATCGAGCTATCCGTAAGTTTGCGATCATCTTAAAAAGAAAGAAAGAAAGAAAGAAAGAAAGAAAGAAAGAAAGAAAGAAAGAAAGAATTGTAATGTCAGAAATGAATAAAGAAAAAAGAAAAAGGAAAGAATTGGAATATAGAAAAAGAAAGAAAGAAAGAAAGAAAGAAAGAAAGAAAGAAAGAAAGAACTGGAATATTAAGAAAGGCAGAAGGGAAGAATTAGAATATAGAGATAAAAAGAAAGAAATATAGAAATAAAGAAAGAAAGAATTGGACAATTAAGAAAGAAAGAAAGAAAGAAAGAAAGAAAGAAAGAAAGAATTGCAATGTCAGAAATGAATAAAGGAAAAAGAAAAAGGAAAGAATTGGGATATAGAAAAAGAAAGAAAGAAAGAAAGAAAGAAAGAATTGCAATATTAAGAAAGAAAGAAAGAAAGAAAAAAGAAAGAACTGGAATATTAAGAAAGGCAGAAGGGAAGAATTAGAATATAGAGATAAAAAGAAAGAAAGATCGAAATAAAGAAAGAAAGAATTGGAAAATTAAGAAAGAAAGAAAAGAAAGAAAGAAAGAAAGAAAGAAAGAAAGAAAGAAGGAAAGAAAGAAAGAAAGAGATTTGGAATTTTAAAAAGTAAATAATAAGAAAGAAGGAACGGAAGAGAGAAAGCAAGAAAAAAAAAGGAAAGAATGACAGAATTGGAATATTATGAAAGAAAGAAAGAAAGAAAGAATGAAAGAAAGAAAGAAAGAAAGAAAGAAAGAAAATGCTACTAAAATAAAAAAAATGAGATGAAACAAATGAATGCACATGAAACGATAAAGTTAAAATCAAACCCTGACGTTAGCCAACATTGGCTTTTTAGGAAATCAGTAACAAAATTTTACATTCTTAAAATGTTGTCGATATTTAATGATCTTTTTAAAAGATAAACAAATGGTCGTTCCGGGCATCCTTTCTTCCAAATGTTCCGTCTTTTTTCTGTCATCAGTTATCGTAATTCTTGAGAGCGCTCACCATGTTGTAAATGTATTGATTGATTCGTTTTCTGTGGCGTATCAAACTTTGACTGTTTATTTAAAGCAAGAAAATATTTTGTCACAATTTTTGACATAATAATGATTTAATTATACAAGTCTGGAGGAGAGTAGGTTGTTTAATACCTTTCCCAAGGATATTTGCGCGTAGGTAAATATAACGAACTCTACTACAATTGGAACTCTTCGCCGTCAGATTAACAATTTGGAGCCGTCCTCAATTACAGCTTAATGTACCTGGTATTTCAAAGTGGTCACCCATCTAGGTCGTCACCACGTTGATTAAATTCGAGGATGGTACGAAAATCTGTGCTTCAACATGATGTGGCCGTTAGCGCATTCTGGAAAGCGATGAATATAAGAACCTGAAGCTTAATATATTTTCTAGATCAAAAAAGACCTTCTGGCGTGTCCTGCAAGTCGAATTGGGATTTTCCAAGTCAAATCGCCCGATTAGTGACAAGAAGGAAGAGTTGCTTCGAATGAAGTTCAGACGGATTAATCATTTTACTGCCTTCGGCAGATTTATGGCATTAAATCTTCTGCGATAGGCATCTAGAATTCCCTTTCGAACCGCCTCTTATTTGCCGTTTCATCCACAGACGTCAGCCTCTGGCCGATCACGTGACTTATGCAGCAACGTTTAGACGACGAAACCTGCAACGATGCGTTTCTTTCTTAATTCTGATTAGAACCCTTCCTGGCATCTGAGGTTCAATCCGTCTCAGCAACGTTTTCAGTGACCAGTTTTTTTAACGCCGGTCAATTTTCTAAGAGAAGACTGAAGAAAACAGAAATATGGTTCTACAGAAGGATGCTGAGAATACTATAGTGGCAGCGAGCAATCAACGAGAAAGTTCTCTTTATGGCAACAGTATTATCAGCCATTTCCTTATATGCAAATATTCGGCATACATTGACCGCACATCATGTGCGATACTCGGTTGAAATATATTAAATACTTCTCTTAAAACTATTTTTTCATGAAAATAGACTTCTCAAGTCTAGTCGCTGTTAATGATCTTTCCAATATGGATGGGGGTTTCCTTGCCTTTTGATTATGTCATGACCCTCTCTCCAAGTTACATTTTGGTTGTCGCTATTGTTTAAATGTCAACAATTCCCATGTTTTCTTTATATGGTGTGGTTCCTTTTTTTGTGATTCTGCAACGATATACACAAAATTCGATGAAGAATGGCCCTTTCTGAGACGGAAGCAAAAAGAATATTTAGAATGAGAAAGAACCACTTGATATTTCAGGGACAAATAATGAGGAAGGTTAATTTTTAAAACTTGACACTTTCAGTCTGCCGTCAATATGACTGCAGCTAAATTCCGGACGAGCTCTACTCGTTGTTGGCCTCACGTTTTCCCTTAATGTGAAGTCAAGCGACTATATGAATTGCTACGTCTACTGAAAGCAAAGATGGTTCACTGTGCTGTGCCAGAAAATCTTGCCTCTTACATACTTCTAAATCTACCATTCCTCTGTGTATTGAATACAGTTGTCATATCTGGTCTGGTGTTCCTGCTGTACATCTCGAGATTCTTGACAAAATTCAAAGAAGGATCTGTAATGTAATCGATCGTGACTAAGGATCTCGATTTCAGTCACTTTTTCAGTGACGTGATGTGGCTTCACTCTACCTATTCCAATCTGTTCTTATCTATCTATCTATCTATCTAGTCTGTTCTTATCTATCGACCTATATATATATATATATATATATATATATATATATATATATATATATATATATATATATATATATATATATATATCTTAGACTGTTCTTATCTAAGTCTGTTCTTATCTATCTATCTATCTATCTACTTAGTCTGTTCTGATCTATCGACCTATATATATATATATCTTAGACTGTTCTTATCTAAGTCTGTTCTTATCTATGTATTTACTTAGTCTGTTCTTATCTATCGACCTATACATATATATATATGTGTGTGTGTGTGTGTGTGTGTGTGTGTGTGTATCTTAGACTGTTCTTATCTTCTGTATATCTTTCGATCTATCTATATTTCTTTCTATCTCGACGGATTGCCTCTAACAGGTTCTGTAGAGTGGGATGTGCGGATGGTGTAATGAATGGCGGATGGCAATTGTAAATCTTTAAGCAGCGTTTCAATTCCAGTTGGCAACGTTATATATCACTTACGCGCAAACAACATTGGGAACTGTATGACTATGCGTAGAATACGTGGACATATATTGGTAAATCATTATTATTTCAAGAAGTTTCTTACAATCCAAACAACCGTAATGAATTAATGACTTAAAATATCTCGCAATGGTTGATAAGCCGTAAAAAAAACAAATGAAACCATCTATTAAAATATGTTCATATTGATCTAAATAGCTGCATCTATTGCAAGGAAATTTAGGTCTCTGTGAATTTCTTCTCTCGCCAGAATCTCTATTGCACACTTCCAAATCTACCATTCGTCCGTGCAGTGAATACTGTTGACATATCTGGTCTTGTGCTCCTGCTGTACATCTCAAGATTCTTGACAAAATTCAAAGAAGGATCTGCGATGTAATCGATCCTGACCTGCTATCGTTACTTCAGACACTTTCTGAACGAAATGGCATGTCTTCCCTCTGTCTTTTCTACAAATATTTTCATGCTACCTGCTCTGACAACCTTTTTTATTTTATTAGTTTTATTTTCTGAAGAAGAGTCGACCCCATGTACATGGCATAGCGGATGTTAGGTTTAAAGCTCTAGACGGAATATTTGTCATGAAAGCAGTGATAGTATAGCGAGAAGATAGCAACGTTTCGTCAGTGTGAATGAGGTTGCAAGGAGGAAAATAACTAAGCATCATTCCTCCGTGCAGTGAATACTGCTGCCATATCTAAGCTGGTGCTCCTGCTGTACATCTCGAGATACTTGACAAAATCCAAAGAAGGATCTGTAATGTAATCGATCGTGACTAAGGATCTCGATTTCAGTCATTTTCTAATAAGGATAATGTTAAAGATAATATTAGAAAGGTAATAGCGATAGAGTAGCGACAGGCTTGAAACGTTATACCTTAAAAGACCTAGTAAGTTGATGTTGAATTCTTTATCAAGAATGGGAGAAAAGATTGTACAAGTCCGGCCCAGATATGACAACAAAACTCCATTTTGTTCTAATCTGAGTATTGTAACAATAAAGCATGGCTGGAGTAATAGTACGGGGTGGTCCGAATATCTTCTCACCCCTACAAAAAAACTAATGAGAACAATACAAGAACAAGTATTACAGTAATAAAAAGCACAGGCACTGGATTCAGTTTATTCACTTTCATTAACGCTGTCGCACATCGACAAGGTCTGCATGAACACCATCATTTTCGTGTAGGAATTTTCTGTCAGCCATCTTAAATAGACAATTACATTATGTATGGGTGATAAGACTTCCGCACGACCCTTTACAATAAGTCGGTTAGTTTCTAGTATCTTTTCAAGGTATGTCCGTCCTGGGAATGGCGATAGACTACATCAGCATCCTGGGTAAGACGATAAACTACATCTAACAGCAAGGCCTCTGGTGGGGCGGTTTTAGGGAGCATGAAACCACCTGTTAATTGCTGGTGTTCCCAGGTCCACCCTGATGCGGGGTGGTAGCACCTGTTTGGGTAAATAGTTAACCCCTTAACTGGGATCAAAACACTACGAAAGTATAAAAATTGGTTTTAATACCATCAATACATTTCTGTAAAAGATTATTATCAGCAATTTTATTTTTAATAAAAAATTATTACCAGTAATACATTATTCTCAGTAATACATTTTTGAAAAAATATTACCAGCAATGAACATTTCAAAAAAAAATTATTACCACTAATACATTTTTGAAAATAAATATTACCCGCAATACATTTTTGGAAAAAATATTACCAGCAATACATTTTGGAAAAAAATATCACCAGCAATACATTTTTGAAAAAAAATATTTCCAGAAATACATTTTAGAAAAAATATTACCAGCAATACATTTTTTGAAAGAAATATCACCAGCTATACATTTTTGAAAAAAAATATTTCCAGAAATACATTTTAGAAAAAATGTTGCCAGCAATACATTTAAAAAAAAATATTGCCAGCAATACATTTTGCGGAAAAATATTAGCTGCAATTTCTAACAATTTATCTTGTACCGTTCTAGTACTAAAAGTGCTAATCACCTCTGAATTGGTTAAGCCTTTTCTTTTAGTCAATCAATGTGGCTTTCGCTTCTCTATGACAACCGTCTCTAGGTCAAACTTTAGATAAAAGTAGCGAAGCTCAAGCTGTTGTTTTAAATATTTCGAAGGTATTTCACAGTTTTTGGGGTGTTGGTATTCTCCTCAAGTGTTATCAGGTTTCTGGCAGATTCTTTGATTTGATTCAATCTTTTTTTCTATCAAAACTTAACGGCCACTCCTCTAGACCATATAGCTTCGCGAGGCTCGTTCCTTAATTGAGACGCAATCGCGCCAATCCTCCGAAGTAACGCCATCGAACGAGGGCCAATAACCCCTGAAGTCTCCACAGCCACAGGAGTAAAAAAAAAAATCTATCAGCAAGAGAAGAATATTTAACCGCGGACCTGATCAAATTACCGGCTGTGTTAAGGAATATGAGAAAAAATAACTCTTATTAAGTACAATAAAAATGGCAATTAAGAAGACAGAAGATAACGATTGGCATTGCATTTAAAATGCTGAGTATCATTATTGACTGGGAAGCAAGAAACCTGAAAGGACTTCCACAAGCGATAAATGTGATAGAAGAAACTGTTAGCATAGAACTTACGGTTAAGTCTAGCCATTTAAACCTTAAATTGATGATGCATTTTCCCCAATCTAGTAATAGTTTAAATTCATAAAATCGATGTGCCTTAGAGAAAAGTTCATCAGAACAATTATCATAAAATTATTTATAGAAAAGACACAGGAAAACTACGTTACGGTGGTGGGAAAGTGACTCAATCCGGGATGCCAGGTCAATACAAATAACATTGCAAATTCTTGTTTGGATTTAACCAAGAATCTCTAAATAATTAGTAGAAGCAGCAGGTAAGATGTGACAACAATATTCAAATTATGGTCGAATGGTAGACTTGTAAATATGTAAGATAGATTCTGGCGAGACAAATTGTCTAGCAGGGCACAGTGATCCAACTTTCCTAGAAGCAAACCTAGTAATTGATTCAATAAATTTGCACTTCAAATAAGCAGAGAACGTCACCCCAAGAAGCTGCAATAAGTCACACTTCTGGATGTTGGCAGTGGACATGTTGATGGAAAGACAAGGAAAGGTTCTTTTAGACGAATAATGAAGAAAAATGTTTCGATGCACTCTTGGTTTTCATCAGAGAAAGCGTTCTCACTCAAATTGTGTTGCACTGATTGAAAAAAAATAGTAATCGACCAGCGTAAGGTTAGGGGAATATGGCGTGTTGTGTATAGCATACCAATCGTGTTTCGATTTTTTTTATCCTTGCTGTTTGTTGTCTTGCATTCACACGAAGATGAACAAAATATTTCATTTAATCCACTGTGTACGCTGACACGGCTCTACATAAGGCTTTTTTTTTCAACAGCCACTTATGTTTAGTAGTTAGGATGAATCCATACTGTATATTTTTGGAAATATTTTCTGTAAATAGAATACCCGAATGCTTTCATCGGGCAGAACAGAAATTCTTCTCATCTGTTATATGCTGACAAATGTATCCTCCAGTGTATATATCTCAACCTAAAAATCCTTTCAAGTTAAATCCTGATTATCTGACAGGATTCCTGTTACTCCCTGGAGAAAAGCCTTTTTAGTTGGTCCATGCTGAGTCACTTTCAATTTTGTCCTCCTCAATCGAGCAGTATTCGCTGTGTGTCTTACATGAATAGCCTCTCAGGGGATGATTGCTCGTACGACGAAACTGAAATTGACTTTTTGGTTGATAATTGCTAACTCACACGCCACGTAGCCAGCCTCAGTCTGCTATGTATCTATTTTACGAAGCCATTTAGAATTGTTCCTCCAATATAAGTCCAAAGAGCCACTCAAGCTAGATTACTAATAAATGAAGTTGTATGAATATAAGTGTGAGTTAGAAGTGTAGATTATGAGGATACGTAGGAAAGATAACGGTTGGCCCTAGACTTGAAGAGTTTAAGATTTTAGATATTGGGAAGTACCCCCTCGGGAGTCTCTTCCACAAAATAGCAGTTTTAGGGGAAAGCAGTCTGAATTAACTGCTTTGCTATGGAATCTGAATGTAATGTGAATCATTTGCTCCAGTGTATATAGTATGGTAGGTATTAATTGCAATGGTTAGATCTGTTGGTATTAACGAATATAGATTTCAGAAAAATTTCCATGGAAATATGACTGAATAGAAAGGAGGCTATCAATGACTCATCTGCTCGAAAGGCGTTGTGGAGTGGAAAGCAATTAATGAACCAAAAGGACATGTAGGCTTTTTTTTAACTCGATCAAGGCCGAGAAGTGAGAACTGGAAAAATACAAACCAGCAGTACTCCAATTTGGGTTTGATCTGACCCTTGTAAAGATAATGCGTGGCAGGAGATCAAAATTAGAGAGTAATAAAAAGGGGCAAATATTGTACCAGAATCCTTATCGTATATATGACTTCCACATGGCGTGAACTTTTGTCCCAATAGTCACACATCGATCCTCAACGAATGTATTTGACCGTTTGGTGTATGTTGTTTAGCGCCATATCAACCCCTGTCTGGTTTATTTAATGCCGAAATCGAAATATTTCGTGCGTAAATTTAAGGCTCCATTTACATATATTTTGAACGCAATTTTAGGACTTCAACTAAAGATATTTTCTACATAATATTATACTTTCAGGGCAAACGTATGTTTTTAGTTATATGCTTTGTGAATGATAAACTGTATTGGTGGTATTTTTTTTAATATATTGCTGGTAATGTCTTTATAAAGATGTATACCTGGCAATTTCACTACAAAAATATATTGTTTGTAACTTTGATAAAAACGTATTCCTGCTTTTTTACTATAAAATGTATTACAGCTATTTTTATGGTAAAATGTATTACTCGTACTTTTAGTATAAAATGTATTGCTGGTATTTTACTATAAATTTATTACGGGTATTTTTACTATAAAAATGTACTGCTGATATTTTTAATATAAAATGCATTGCTGGTATGTTTACTAAAAATGCATTGCTGGTATTTTCACTATAAAATGTATTACTGGTATTGTTACTATAAAAATGTATTGCTGGTATTGTTATATAAAATGTATTACTTGTCTTTTTACTTCCAAATGTATTGATGATATTATTTTTCTATAAAGCTATTACTGGTATGTTTACTATAAAATTGTATTACAAGTATTTTTAATATAAAAATGTATTACTTGTATATTTAATATAAAATGTATTACTGGTAATTTTACTATAAAAATGTATTGCTGGTATTTTTACGATAAAATTTATTACTGGTATTTTTACTATAAAAATGTTTTGCTGGTACTTTTACTGTAAAATGTTTTACTGTTATTTTTACCATAAAAATGTATTGTGGGCATTTTTACTATAAAATGTATTACTGGTATTTTAAGTAGATTGTATTGCCGGTATTTTTACAATAAAAATGTATTGCTTGTATTTTTACTATAAAATGTATTAGTGGTATTTTTACAATAAAAATGTATTATTGGTATTGTTACTATAAAATGTATTACTGGTATTTTTACAAGAAAAATGTATTTCTGGTATTTTTATTATAAAATATATTACTGTTATTTACTACAGATTACTATTGCTGGTATTTTTACTATAAAATGTATTACTGGTATTTTTACTATAAAAATGTATTTTTACTATAAAAATATATACTATATTATTACTAAATATATATATATATATATATATGTGTGTGTGTGTGTGTGTGTGTGTGTGTACATGTATATATATATATATATATATATATATATATATATATATATATATATATATATATATATATATATATATGTACTATATTGGCAGATTGTGTCTTATAGTTCCATCAGTCTACTGCAGAACGTACCGGCAACCTAATGCGGAAAAGTCTTCTTAGTCAGTTATAAATCGAAAGAAACATGATCACCTAGCTGTATATCCCGTATGGCACTTAACTGTCAAACCGAATGTTTCGATTTTTGCTTCGGTGTTCACTATTTGCCCATAGCTGGGAGTATAACAGGTGCTAACAAACAGGTGGAACTTGGAACAACAGTAATTAAGAGGTGGGTCCACGCTCCTCAAAACCTACCGATCAGAAGCCTTGCTGCCGGATCTAGTTTATCGTCATACCCAGGACCATACCGCACATCTCAGATGCTTTATTGCCTTGCTTGGGCTGAAATTATTTTTTTTAAAAAAGGGCCGAAGAAAAGCATTTGCTTCCAAAATTTATCACTATTTTAATTAAGGATGTTATTTTCAGAAGCTCATATTGTATAGTTCTGTTTCCATGGGCTATATCCCTGCAGAAAATAGGTGATTATGGCTCTCTACAATTTCCTGTCTTTTGTATCCCTTTATAAATGTTGTCTTGTACTGTTGCTTTGGTATGTTAATTGAAACTTCAAAATTAAACAAGTGCGTCAATTAAAATATCAAGGAAATGATTTAGGACAGCACAGTACCTCTGGAACAGAAATCCGAACGTGTTTTGGAATAAAGGCAAATGCTTTCCAAATACTAAAGAAACTCTTAAAAAAGAGGAAAATGTTACTAGCAGAGGAATGTGTGATTGACCGCTACCTAACATTTAATCCCAATATAAGATAGTAATTCCTGAATAATTTTCTCATGGTGAAGAGGAAACCTGAGGCAATAGATGCGGTTCTACCGAAAGATTCTGAGAATACTGTAAATGAAAGATCTGAGTAATGATGCAATTATAAGAATTAGAAACAAAAGAACAGATATTTGGAATCTTAAAGAGACAATTTTAATCACTGGAACACATAATGAAGAAAGAGGGCTTTGAGAATTCGACACTCACCCGATATACTGAAGGAAAGGAGAGACGGGAAATAGCTAACGAGCTTCTCGAAATATGTAGTAGAACCGGGACCGGGGGGTATAGTAAGTAGATAAGCATTATTTAGGGCTATAAAAGTAGGGTGAATAGAGAGCCACCATCGGCCACGTCCTGAATACGACGGCAAACAAAAGATTGCTTACTGAAATACCACTTTGGATTTTTCAATGCGTATCTCCCGATCAGGAGTCCCAGAGACACTAATGGCTTACGGGAATTGTGATCATGAGTGAACCAAAACGTATTGCAGGGGCGTTTTCTGGGCAATATATACTGACAGTATGATTTTGGTATCTCCAATTTGTAATTTAGATGGTGGGTTGTTCTCTTTGCTGAGAACTATGCATTCTGTCTTCTTGCGATTGATGTTTATTCCTTTATTCTGCTTTCCTTTGCGAGTTTCCTTTCTGTGTCTGCTATCAGCATTATGTTATTTGCGCATCTTATGCTATTAAGATTATGGTCGCCAATAATGAACCCTTTTAAAACTTCTAATTCTCTCAGAATAGCGACACTTCAGACTCGTTTGAATAAAGATTTTTCATAGCCATTCAGTTTACACATATTGGCGGAAACGTAGAGAAGTGATTACATTACATAATTGAATGTAAGGAACTCGACTGGAATACGAAATCGTCTCCCCAATTCCTCAATCTGAACCACTATGCATTGCAACACCATGTTTATCTATTCGAGATCTAATTCTGCGCCATTTTATTGATGGTGTTCTTTTTTCTTTTTTTTTTAAATGTTTTTTTTTTCCAACAAACACCGCTGTCAGAGTCATTGAAATGTATTTTAGAATACAGTCTACAGAACTGAATCATCATAACTCATTGAAAGCTATATTTATCTGTCGTCAAAACCTTTCCAACTATTTTCAATATTTAATGGCAATAAATAAACCAATATATTCGGTTCTTTGTAATTTTGCATTTATTTTTATTTTTATATATTTCTTTAATGCTCGGGGAAATTAAATTTTGGAGGATAGATGAAAGAAACATTTCACCATTATAGAAAAAGAGGTTTAATTTTTTTAAATATTTTAAAGACATATTGACATATCTTCCCAGCCTCGACAGTATTCAAAACTTTTACGCGGCCTTGTAGGCGATGAATTCTATTCCACCCTTCAATCCCCTTCCATCTAACACAACGTCGTAAGCCTATCGCTACTCTATCGATATTTCGATGACGAGCTATATTCCTTATTTCCACCAGTTAAGACCATCACACCTCAGATCCGACACACCATTCACGCAGACGCGCACCATTCACATTCCCTTCTTATTCTATTGATTTGAAGGATGATTAATTCGGAGAGTTGTGTCCAAAGAACCTCTTCTTTGTGGAACAGTCTCTGGAGTGAATCGTTTCATAATCATTACAATCTTAACCTCTTCAAAATCAAAGGTCAACCATTGGATATCCTCATTATCTTCACTTTCTACTTCCTCTTCTTACGTTCATATCACAGACCTTATTCAATCTTAGCCCTTCTTTAGTTTGTCGCAAACGCGGTCTAGCTGCTGGCAATGCACTTTAGCGGTGATAGCGTCACCGTGTCGAAAATGCAGTACTCCTTCGAAATGTCACCAGATAGAGATCAAGATTTTTTGTTTTCTTTCCGCTTCCTTAGTTAGTCAGGACATTCTGGTGAAGCTAGAATTAACAATCTTAGTTGGTCATAACTGCGGTCATGACTCTAGCTGAGCAGACAGTTCCATCTCTGCCAATTATCAAGATCAGTTTTTCCAATGTTATTTTGAGATCTTACAACTGGTAGACTTTTCTGCGACATGATTTGCCACAGAGAATGTGTGTCTTACTCTGGAACTGCTCTTAGATGAAAACACCATCACTCATGCGCAACGCTACTGTTTATTTCCCTCAGAATTTTGTCAATCACCGTTGCTCAGTGTATACATGGTCTCTCGGCCCTCTCCAAACGTGGATGCAACAGTTTTGTGTAGATATAAAACACTGTGCCTCCTCTGTGGTGGGTGTTTATACATCTACTCATCATCGGTTCTTCCCACCTGTGCACATTCCAAAAGATGTTATTTTTTTTCTAGTCGTGCACATTGCAGGCTGAATCGCGGAATCACCTGTCAGGGGCAGCTACAGATATTCTCTGAGGTGCTTGGCACATGGTAGCTGGAGGTAACGTCCCAGATCAATCAGTCTTTACTTTTGACTTTCTCTGTGCCGTCTTCCTCCAGGGAGTAGGTGATTATGGCTCTCGGCTTCCCCACTATCGCTTGTAGCTTTCAATAACTTTTGTCCCTTTGCTACTTCCCACAGGCCATCCACTTTCTTACGCCCGCTAAGTATGTCATGCGTTGCTTTCCCTTGTCTCTTTTCCCCTCTATTCGACCTGTGAGTATCATATTCTCCAAGCCCTCCTTTCTCCGTATAAGCTTCCTCCTTGTTTGAATCCTCTCCATAACCTCATCGTTGCTCACACATGCGGTCCATGATATCTTTAGAATCCTCTGAAGAACCATACCTTCCCTGCTTCGAATCTCTTCTTAACCCTAGAACACTAACTATCAATTAAAGTTACAACACTACTAACCATGGGTATATCAAACCCGATTTTTAAAATATCAAAAAAATTATTAAACATAAATCGATATTTGAAATGTTTTATATGCAGGCGTTTCAAACTTTGTACTTTGAGTTAACATTAATAGGAACTGAAAAAACATATTATTTAGGTAAGAAATTCAGGTACTAAAATTGTAATTAAAAATAGAGAAAAAATTGCGCTTGGTACTATATACCCATGGTTAGTGTTCTAGGGTTAATCTTTGACGAGACCGTCTAAAATTCGCTGCCTTAAAGGAGGACAGATGTCACGTAGGAGTTCAGTAATCTTTTCTTTGTTACCAATAAAATCCTCCTGTCGCGTAATACTCTGCCTAGCTTTTGGAATGCGTCTCTGGCCATCCAAAATACGTCTTCGGATCTCAGCGTCGCAATTACCATCCTCCGTTAGAACACTTCCCGGATACTTAAATTTCCGTAGTGACTTGATTAAGTGATACCGATCATTAAATCGCATTTCGGGCTCATCCTTTTACGGATGACCATACATTTTGTCTTCTTGTAGTTTATACTTGGTCCTTTCTTCTCGTTCTCCTTCGCTACCTTCTGTAGGGGATTTTGTAATTTCTTTTCCGTGTCTGCTATCAGTACTGTATCATCTGCGTATCTTATGTTGTTAAGATTGTAGCCGCCAATAACGAATCCCGTTAGTACTGCCAATTCTCTCAGAATTGTCTCGCTGTATAGGTTGAATAAGTCCGGTGAGAAGACAAAGGATATTATGACCAAAGTCTACCCCGGCATTATTTGAGATGATTCAGACATTGCATTTTAAATTTGATCGATAATATTCACCTAGGCACTTGGAAAGCGGACAGGAACGTTATGAAGAATATGGCAGCAATTTTCGAGACTTATTTCCCGCCAAAATTATTAATGCTAATCAATTGTTTTATTTTTATTTTTTTAGCTATGACTTTTAGAAATTTGCCATTCTTTCAACCACTCTTAGTCAACTGGATTGAAGGAGATAATTTTTTGTGCTATTCACCTTTGACCATTCATTTCCGCCGGAAGTAAATTTAGAAACTACAGAGACAAAATGTTTTTCTTTTTTTCTGGATATATTTAATTAATCTGTAAATCGTTGATTCGATTAGTTTCGTCGGCATTATAAAAAATGAGTGGCAAAAGCTTCTCTTTCTTGATTTTTTGTTTTTGTTGTTTTCTTGTTTTTTGTTGTTTTTGCTTCTTTTTTTTTTACTGTTCTTTGTCTTGTTCGTTTGTTTGTTTTTTACTCAAACATATTTGAAATACGTCTTCTTTCCCAAGTGTCTTTGATGAGGATAACCAAAATGATTTTAAAATTTGTCCTTGGGATGTGGAACTATTCTTCGTTTTAATCTATTCAAGTTTAGAGTTTTAACCTTTTCTGCCGTTGTATAATTTAAAGAAAATGCACGCACAAACTTTCTTACACAAAAACACGCACACAAACACAGACATATTTTCCAAGCGTAACTTAGATGTGGCACAAGGCTGAATGTAGGAGCACCCAGTGAAGGTCGAACTCACTTATCAGTCGTAACTGTGCTAGCGAAACAAGGTTGCTAAACATTACACCGCCTCGAAGTGCCCCAAATGATTTTCTAAGCGTAGCTTAGATGTGGCACAAGGCCAAACATATGGAGCATCCAGTGAGGATCGAATTCACTATTCAGTCGAAATAGATTTAGCGAAGCAAGCTTGCTAACCATTACAACACGTCGAAGGGTCCAGAGATACCTACATATATGAGTGTAATTGGATGAAATACAACTTAATATATAACATATCAGAACTAATTTATTTAAACATACCAAAAGGTAACGAATTGAAACATGTATCATATTAAGGGTCTTAATGTCTAGTTTAATTATTTACCTAAAAATATTAATAAAAACTGAACGTCAGTGACATATAACTTACACCTATGTGAAAATTAAATGAAACAAAGCTAATAATTCCGATATTATTTACATTTTTTGCATCTTTCCAATGAAACATAACACAGTGCACAAGTTAGTACTTCGTGTGTCCATTCCACGAAGCCGTTCCTTGCAGAATGAACTCAGATTCACGATTAGATCTAAATCAGATTTTCACGGGACACTCATTGTACTTTGATAAGCTCACTGGTAAGGCTTGACATTGTGTTCGTGCAGGGTTACAATTTTCGTACGCTTCCTTAGTTTAACGTCTATCGCCGACAATCGACAGTCGAGACAATAGTGTTTGGGCGTGATGAAAATCAGATGCAATCACGGATGAGGCAATACCTTTCAAGGCCAAACAAATTTCATCATACATCCCGAAAATAGATTCATATTACTGCACATCACTGCAAATGACGTAGTCTGAGGAAAAAATGGAAATCAAACTTGTTCAGAGCAATGACCGTCCTGTCAGGACGTGGAAGAAGAAGAAGAAGAAGAAGAAGAAGAAGAAGAAGAAGAAGAAGAAGAATGAATGAATGAATGAATGAATGAATGAATGAATTAGAATGTTAGCAACAACAATGATGAAGGTAGAAAGCAGAAGAAGAAAAAGAAGAAGAAGAAGAATGAATGAATGAATGAATGAGTAAATGAATGAATGAGTAAATGAATGAATGAATGAATTAGAATGTTAGCAACAACAATAAAGGTAGAAAGAAAAAGAAGAAGACGGAGAGAAGAAGAAAAGAAGAATGAATGAATAAATTAGAACGTTGGCAGCAACAATGGTGAAGGTAGAAAGAAGAAGAAGAAAAAAAGAAGAAGAAGAAGAAGAAGAAGAAGAAGAAGAAGTAGAAGAAGAAAAAGAAGAAGTAGAAGAAGAAGAAGAAGAAGAAGAAGAAGAAGAAGAAGAAGAAGTAGAAGAAGAAGAAGAAGAAGAAGAAGAAGAAGAAGAAGAAGATGAAGAAGAAGATGAAGAAGAAGATACTCATGAGAATAATAGGAGAATGATCAAGAAGAGGAAGATCATCATGGTCTACATTAACTTAATGTTAATCATAAAAATAATCAGGAAGCAAAATGTCGGAAGAAAATAAATAGTAATGAGAAGAAAGTGCCCATTGCTTCCAGCTCCATAACGTCTATTGACTGTGGATTTTAATCGGCAAATGAGAAAAAGTCACTATAATTAAAAAATATCCTATTAATTCGTTGGTTTTGGTCGCTGTTAAGAGAAATCAATATGGCCATCTTTATTTCTCATACTGAATAGAAAGTTGGACACTTTCTGGATCGCTATGATCTGGAGGAAAATTATTTCGTGTTCAAGACGAACCGCTCAACACTAAAATGTGGTCTTCTCGAAAACTAAGCTTTGTGTCATTACGGTTTTAGGAAAAAGAAATCTCGACAGCACATCCCATGATTGGTCCACCGCTAATTTGACGGAGTCTAGAAGGAAATAAACCATTAATTTACATATAGACATCGTCTTGGGTATGACGGTAAACTACATCCAGCAGCAAGACCACTGATTGGTAGATTGGAGATTTTCAGGTGTGTAGAACCACATCTTAATTGATGTTGTTCTCAGCTCTACTCTTAGACGGAGTGGTAGTACCCGTTAGGATCCCAGCTATGGGCAGATAATCAACCCCGAAACAAAAGCAAATCGATATGGAAGTATACAAATGCAATTTTATTTAGTAAAAGGAGCAACAAAGCCTATTTATAGTCGAATGACCATCAATGCATTGCGTTCAAAATGTTTAAACTTCAGCATTATATAACACTTAGGGATTGATATGCTGGCTAAACAAAATAACCAAAAACAACACGAAAGAACTCTTTCATGATATTAATACATGCAATGCCCTACAATTTCGTAAAGAAATCAAACTGTATTCCAAAATGTAATTTCAAGAAAATTACCACATAAAATACAAATATCACCACCTAACAACGATGTCCACACAAATATGTATATGCCATAAAAGCTGGGTGTCATCTACCATGCACTCAGTTGCGAAAGCGAAACAACATGTAGCATATTTGTATTACTTCAAAGCATCCAAGAAAATAAAATTTCGACATTAAATGACCCATAAGCAATTGATGTGCCGGTAAACATACAACACAAAACAACCATTTAATTGCGTATTCTCATCTGACATTACCAACATTATATTACGCAAAGGGAATCACGTAACATATTCAAGACAGATGAATATAGGGCTAGAATGGTTTGACCTGTTGGCTGGGTTTGAGGTTCGTTCATGACGCTAAAAAGACACTGTGAGGTGGATGCTTGGTGCACAGCGCTGATATATGTTGAAATTTGACCAATGCATGGAACAATAATGCAACACAAAATGTACTTAGAACAAAATGTATTGAAACAAGAAAGTGTACACAATATTTACATATAGTCTTTTGTATATTCCTGGGAAGACCGTCCCTGGAGAATGTGTTGACTAAGTCGCAGTCGGGAAGAGTCTCTAGTTGAATCTCTTGATTCGCCTCTCCTGTCTTCCCGGTACCAACCATATTTATATAGTCGGTACTCCACTATGCAAATTAGGTGGATCCTACCACAACAATATACTACCTTGTCTTGGAGACGATTCTTTTGCATTCAGTCGTAACTGCTAGCCTTGAAAATATGACCTTGTATTAAACTGATTAGAGACCTATTTGGAATAACTGCTTCAGCCAGGTAATAGTGGTATTCATAATGGAAATTATTCATAATGGAATTTCGGGATTATATTTGTGTCGGGGTACTCTTCGTTCTATTTCAAGATTTCACAAGGCAAACTTATATGAACAATTTTCTCATTTTGTCACTAAATTTCGGCCTGTGCAAACTATGGTCTTCTAAGAGATGATCATGTAAATTATTCGCTTTTACATTTCTTTTCTCCTTCTATATAACGGCGTCCCTTGGGCACCTCGAGGCGGTGTAATGGTTAGCAAGCTTGTCTCGCTAGAACAATTACGACTGAGTAGTGAGTTCGATCCTCACTTGGTACCCCATATATTCGACCTTGTGCCACATCTAAGCTACGCTTAGAAAATCACTATATACCGGCTTCCTTCTATCCGTTTGGCCTTCAAAATGCCCTGTCAGTATCAAATTAACTAAGCCTCCCTCTCCTCATAATGTGTCAAAAAATTTCAATGTTCATTTTATGGTATGCTCAGCATCCTCCAATAGAACCATCTTTCTGGTGCCTAAATCAACTTCTTCATCTGTGAGATTTTCTTACGTTTATTCCCATATATATTGCCGACCGGGGCACCTCAAGGCGGTGTAATGGTTAGCAATCTTGTCTTGATAGAACAGTTACGACTGAGTAGTGAGTTCGATCCTTACTGGGTGCCACATACTTTCGGCCTTGTGCCACATCTAAGCTACGCTTAAAAAAGCACTATGTATTGACGACCGGTATTACATAACAGTTCAGTTTTCAATTCTTGTATTCCAACGAAATTTTCCTGTTTTTTTAATACTTTCTTTAGTTGCATTATTTACATTATTCGGACTGTTATCCTCATCTTCATTGCCATATTCACAACGTTTCGGCTGTTTTACGCTCCGGCCTTCTTCAGGTACAATAGTTGAATATGGCAATGAAGATGAGGAAAACAATCCGGATAATGTAAATAAGGCAAGTAATTATAACACCCCATCTCAGAAATGTAGAGAGATATTAGAGAAAAATTCCAATTACCTGAAGAACGCCGAACGATAATGATGAAAACTGGTAGGACCTCTCATTCACTTGCATTCCTCTTCCTGGTGTCATTATGAGCAAAAATATCGCTTTCCTCTTTTCAGTGTCTTTAACGAGACTGCGCTTTTTCTTTTCGATTTCTTGTCTAAACTCTATTCATCAGAATTAGTATATGGTTTTGTTACATGGTTCAATAACCTGATTCGGACAATAGTCCGAATAATGTAAATAGTGGAAACAAACAGTCGGTATACGGACAGAAAGATCAAATTCACTAAATACACAAGAATAGAAATGTACGTAAGACAAAGATGTGTTTTCTCGCCGGACTTATAGAACCTTTACAGTGAGGCGATCCTGTTTAAATGAGAATTCGTATAAGTTTTGTTACATAGTTCATTAGGTTGATTGTCAGATGGTGTTCACATTCGTTTGCACTTTACTTCTTAAGAAGCTTTATGAAAATGGATCTACTTGAACCTTCCGGCATATCATGACTGTCGTAAATATAATCCTGTAAACTTGTCAGTGCCGAAACCATTTAAAACTGACAGCATCTGTGTTACAATTCTGTTTGTTCCTGCTGATTTGTTTTTATTTAATTTAGACAATGTTGATTTCACTTCGGCATATCTATGATCCTTTGATATTTTTATGTATTGTGGGTCTTTCGTCGTATAAGAGTTCTTTGATGTATTCGTTACATCTTCGAATTGTTTTTTGTTCTTTATTATCATTGTTCGCTCCTTCCATTTTATGAGCACGTCTTTTGTTCTGTTGGTTCTCTCATTTTCTTCTTTGCATTTCTGCTCTGTCTCTGATGTCAATACTTTAGATTTCTGCAAACTTTTCGTTGAGCCGTTCCTGTTTAGCTTGCCAGCATTTGTTCCTGGTTTCTTTATGCGATTTCCTATATTCCGTGCAATACCTTGGCAATGTTGTCTGTCTCCTTTTCCATTCCTTTTTTTCCTTGTCTAATTTTCTTTTGGATTATCTTCGTTACAAAGGTCTAGTAATGTTTTGCACATCGAAATTTTATTGTCACTTAGTTTCATTGTATCTGCTTTTAACGATGTTTATATATTTCTCCTACAAATCTGCTACATTCCTTAATCATCAACAACCGTAGTGTCGCACTAACTTTCCATATTTCTGAATGGTGATCGCTTTCGCGGTCGGCACCTTTATACGTTTTACAGTGTCAAACCGCATTCCTTAACCTCTTATTGACGGTTATATAGCCGATTTGATCCTTCGTTTCTGCTCCTGGACTTCTCAATATCCATAAGCGTCTTGAGCATTCTTGAAACCAGGGTTTAGCTACTACCTCATCGTGCACTATGCACCAGTGGACTATTTTCTCCGCTTTCATTACGTGTTCCTACTCAAAAATAGCCAACAAATTCACCATCTTTCAACCAGGTCTACCATCAAGATTGTAATTTCCTGTGATTAGCATTGAGCCTTGTCGCTGAAATTGATGTGAGGCATACATGAATATTAGCAATAAGAAAGATGTAAAATGTACAGATATAAACACACACATACACGCACTACACACACACACAAAAACAGACGCACTACACGTACACACACATAAACACACACACACACTCATATACATATACATATACATATATATATATATATATATATATATATATATAGAGAGAGAGAGAGAGAGAGAGGGAGAGAGAGAGAGGTTTCGATGAAAAAATTGCCGCTATTTAATATTTTTAAATTTCGCGTTGCTGTCTTTAATTTTGTCGACTGCGCTGTGTACTAGGGTCAGTTGTGCACAGTCTATGAGAAAAAGAGCACCATGATGCAATTAACTCTGCCAGAAGTTTGGAAACTACATGCTTGACATTCGCGCCGGAAGCTCCAAGACGAACAATTTAGTGTATTTGGGTTCCAATCTTAGGACAGTGCAGGGGATTCGGAAAGGGTTGGATGAGTCTAATGATGATTTCGAAGGTATGACAGCTCGAAAAACTCACTCTGGTTGTTTGATAAGAAAAAGAACTCCCGACATTGTTGGTCAGGGCCTCAACACTCAAGACAATACCTAAATCAAGTGCCTGGAGGAGGCAGTGCTGTCCTGTGTCAAGAGGATAGCTGCTGGAAGACCCTACCAGGACTCTGCACGATGACATGCAAGCAGGAGTATCCAGTCTTGGTTGTCAGACAATTTCTGCGATCATATTCCCTCCTTACATCTGACCACCTAACTCCTCAGACTCTAACCCCATTGATTATTATGTACGGAGCGCAGGTGAGCGAGAGAACAAAGATGAATTGAAGCCAAGGATTCACCAACTAAAACAAAGTATTTCAATTTATTTTTGTGTAATTTTGGTAAATATATCTTTTAAAATGAGATGTTACATTTTTGCGTTATTTAGACGACAATTTATCCATCGCGCCCCTGCACATACATGGGTAATTGAATATATATATATATATATATATATATATATATATATATATATATATATATATATATATGTATATATATATATATATATATATATATGTATGTATATATATATATATATATATATATATAGGTTGTTCCAATAACTGGGACCGATTTTAAATGTGAATTAAGTTTAAGCGTCAAATGATTTTTTTTCTTTCAGATTTGGCAGATATTTGGACGTTATTATTTCTCAGCCATAATTGCCATGACTTAAATAACATCATCCAATAGAGAATTAGATCAATTTTTACCAATAACATTGATTTATTTACTGCTGATTGTGATCCGTCTTAATGAAACACCCTTTTACAATCGAAAGGAATGTATCTAGATTTAATATAACATTTATCACAACCACAGCTAAAACAATAAAAGATTTTATCAACACAAAACGAAACAACAAAAGGCTCATGAATTATTTCAAAATAGAAAAGCGGTCCCTCCTGACAAACCTAACGAACCAAAAGATATATTTTTCTACTAACCAACTCTATCATAAATAGAGGGTGTTCCAATAACTGGGACCGATTTTAAATATGAATTAAGTTTAAGCGTCCAATGATTCATTTTTATTTTTCATTCAGAGTTGGCGGACATTTTGGTGATATTATTTTTCACACGTAATTGTCATGACGTAAGTAACATGATCGAATAGAGAAATAATATAAATTTTCACCAATAACACTGATTTATTTACTGCTGACTATATATATATATATATATATATATATATATATGCAATTATATGCAATATATGTATATAATGTATATATATATATTATGAATATGTGTGTGTGCATATATATATATACACACATATATATGCATATTATATATATTATATACATATATTGCATATAATTGCATATATATATATATATATATATACACACACATATACATATATATATATATGTGTGTGTGTGTGTGTGTGTGTGTGTGTGCGTGCGCGTGCGCGCACGCGCGTTTGTGACTAGTTGCATATCAAGTACCTAATTTCCGGAAATTTAGATTGGGACCCTCTCAGATTTTGATGCAATTTTAGTATATTGTACCCACCTATGAGAAAATAACAATTCTAAAATTTAATATTGCTTAGACATATAGTTCAAGAATTATGGTCTCTTGAAATCTGGAGTCAATTTTAGCTGATTTGAAAATAGCACGATTTGCCAAACTTGGCACTTTGTATCTTGACATTCTAACAAGACGCCATATTGATATTCAGTAGACCAATAGACTTATACAGGGTGTGAATACTCGGGGTTTTATTTTATATCTATCACCTGTAGTTCTATAGTTATTGGCTACTAAACATAGTGAAAATGGCGATAAAACCAATGACGACATTATTAAGACAAATCCAACACTTTTGCCACCTCAAACAGGAACGACTACGACAAACATTCTTTGCGACAACGATAAATTACCACAAGCCTCCTCCAGAGACAGATTAATAAACTGATTTCGGTTGAGAATGCGGAGATCGGACCTTCAAACTCCGCTAACATGTGGGTGAGTAGTACTATGGAACGAGAAAGCACACAAACCGAACACTCCGCTAGCCACATGATCTCACAGATTCCAACTCCTTTATATATTTAATTCAACTGACTCTTCCATACTTACCCAATAAATACAGCATTAATTCAACGAAATATTCTAACCGAATAACGACATGATACCCACACTTGAATGTTTAATCACTAATATTCCAAAGAAACTATAAATCTAGTCCTGCAAAATGTATACGTCTATATTTCTGAGATGAGGTATTATGTACATTATTTACATTATTCGGACTATTGTCCTCTTCTTTGTCGCCCTATTTATTACAACGTTTCGGCCGTTCTACGCTCCGTCCTTCTTCAGTATCTGTCTATATTTCTGAGATGAGGTATTATGTACATTATTTACATTATTCGGACTATTGTCCTCATCTTTGTCGTCATATTTATTACAACGTTTCGGCTTTTCACTATCTGTCTATATTTCTGAGATGAGGTATTATGTACATTATTTACATTATTCGGACTATTGTCCTCTTCTTTGTCTCCCTATTTATTACAACGTTTCGGCCGTTGTACGCTCCGTCCTTCTTCAATATCTACCTATATTTCTGAGATGAGGTACTATGTACACCATTTTCATTATTCAGACTATTGTCCTCATCTTTGTCGCCATATTTATTACAAAATTGATATATTATAGATAAATAACACTATATCAAATATTAGGTGCCATTTTTCCAATCCTCATTTTAGTCTCTCTCTCTCTTTCTCTTTCTCTCTCTGTATATATATATATACATATATATATAGAGAGAGAGAGAGAGAATGAGAGTGAGAGTGAGAGAGAGAGACGATCATTATAAACGCCTGACAATGTATGATTCATTTTTTTGTGACTGAAGTTATGGATGAACTGTCTAAGGTTCATATTTTGTCATGTTTGTTCAATTACTTTCTACTTTCGCAATCATTATCAAGAATCGATGTAATGTCTGTGCAGTAGGTAAAATACGTTTGTTTGCATCCTGGCATTCTTTGGTAAGTAGAACGTTTTAAATACTCTATCGTTGATCTGCCACCTGTCATACTTCAGCGCAATCAGTGCACATATCAACCAGCATAT
The DNA here is from genome assembly GCA_964036315.1 of Acanthosepion esculentum. Classification (NCBI taxonomy): domain Eukaryota; kingdom Metazoa; phylum Mollusca; class Cephalopoda; order Sepiida; family Sepiidae; genus Acanthosepion; species Acanthosepion esculentum. The sequence goes on from OZ038505.1 coordinate 73,991,633, forward strand.
CAAGAACTACCAAAAGGCAACTATCAACATAAGACCAATATCAGTGTGTAACACCAAAATACTCGACAGCATCCAATGCAAGGAAAGAAACCATTATTCTAGAAGCAAAATTAAATCAAATATTATTCACCACAAGAGACGGTATCGTGAAGGGCATATGATATATATAATGCGCGCATATATTGGATTAG
>OZ038505.1:73994323-74001823 GCA_964036315.1 Acanthosepion esculentum
ATTCTAATAATTATTATATATTTTAAAAAATTTTAAATAGAAATTTGATACTAAAAGCTACCTAAAAAAGGTTGAATTAAAAAGAATTTTATATCTAACTAACGCCTTTATCCACTGTGCCATGTGACTTTGTAAATAGTTTACATAAGACCTCATTTAAGTGTACATAAGACCTCATTTAAGAAATATAGACAGATAATAAACTTCACTGTTCATAAAATAAGAAAAACACGTAGACCCACTAAAAAATCGTGTCTAGTATAAGAAATAATGTTATATCTTTTACAATTTATTTAAAACTTTACTGCGTCATGTGTCCTTGAGGTCCTCAGTGGGACAGTTAGATCCAGTGACAGGAGCCAAAGAATGTGAGTTCAATACCCGGTTAAGTCAGTGGAGAACTTGGAGAGGGGAATTAATAGGAGATAACTGATAACTGACATCCATTAAACATGGCACGTAGAACTAGAACAGTGTACCCCAGTGAGCGAAATAAAGGGTTCAGTTCGACATTCCAACCACTTGAAGAAGGCCGAAGCGTACTTTGTAATAAATATGGCAACAAAGATGAGGACAATAGTCCGAATAATATAAATAGTGTACATAATACCTCATCTCATAAATATAGACAGATACTGAAAGGCCGAAACGTTGTAATAAATATGGCGACAAAGTTGAGGACAATAGTCCGAATAATGTAAATAGTGTACATAATAACTCATCTCAGAAATATAGACAGATACTGAAAGGCCGAAACGTTGTAATAAATATGGCGACAAAGAGGGCAACAATAGTCCGAATAATGTAAATAGTCTCCATAATGCCTCATATCATAAATATAGACAGATACTGAAAGGCCGAAACGTTGTAATAAATATGGCGACAAAGTTGAGGACAATAGTCCGAATAATGTAAATAGTGTAAGAATAAATAAATAAATAAAAGAAGAAAATATTCGTATTAAATTCGTATTAAATAAATATTAGATGATTTTTTTTTAAATAGAATTATAAAAAATAATAATTAAATAAATAATTACTAAGGAAGTGAATAAATAAATGAGCCCAAATTAGCACGATATGGATGAATTATAAATAAAATTATATTGAAATATAGATTAAATTATGTATTAATATAGGTTTTGGATAAAAATTAGATCAAAATTTAAAGATTCCCTTAAAATTTAACATTTAAAGAGCTAACAGGCAGATAGTGGGGAGGCTTATATTTTTGTCATTATTTGTCATTATTTTCCCTATACGTTGTACTTTGTCAGAATTTTTGTTTTCTTTCCCGGAAGGGTGAAAAACGTAACATTTTTCTGACTCCTCGATATCCTTCGAGTCTTTCTTTATACTCAGGCATTTTTGGCAGTCTTCTGATAATTTTTATTGTGTTAATCCTAGCTCATTTTGCAGTTTTGAAAGCATTTTAGTAGAACTAGTAAAATATCAAAATGAACAGCAATTACAACTCCAAGAAAGAATGGAAGAGAAGTGGCAAAAACAATTACTACAAACGCAGAAAGAAAATCAAGACAAATGCAAAATGAAGAATGACAAATGCAACTCTAGGAACTAATATTAAATGTAGCGGGTAGCAAACAACAAAATATCGAAAAAAAAGCCGACTTTTTCCCAAGACAGCAGTGTGGAATATTCAAATACTCTCTAGAAGAGGATAAAAATTTAGGGGACTATTTCAGACGTCATGAAGACATCTTCAACATCGCTTGTCAAAACTGGACGGAAGCTAAGAAGATACGTCTATTACTCAGAAAATTGGGAACGGAGGAATACACAAAATTTGTGGATTACATTTTGCCAAAAAAGACAAATGATTTAACGTTTGACGAAGCAGTTACATGCCTTACGGAGCTTTTCAGTCGAAAGACGTCACTTTTTCACAAAAGGTGGAAATGTCTTAACCTCGTAAAGGTCCAAAATCAGGACTACTCCACGTTCGCCGCAATCGTGAACAAACATTGCGACGACTTTAAGTTGGCAGAATTAACACCGGACAATTTCAAGTGTCTTATTTTTGTACAAGGGTTAGTCTCTGCCAAGGATAGTGAAATGCGCAAAAGAATAGATTTGTATGAATAGAATATGTGTTCTTTGGTTTAGATTGATTTGGTTTATTTTGTTTTACGACATATCAAATTCATTGGATTATTTAATGCCAACAAATCTTTTTATTGCTGGTAATATTTTGTTTTGTCAAAAATCTGTTTCTTGTAATATTGTCAGTCAAAATTGTATTGCTGGTAATATTTTTTTCCAGAAACGAATTGCTGGTAATAGTTAACTATTTGCCCATAGCTGAAATCATTACACGTGCTACGACCCCGGGTCAGGGTGGACCTGGAAACACCAGCAATTAAGAGGTGGTTCCACAGTCCTCAAAACCTCCTGCTCAGAGGCCTTGCTGCTGGATGTAGTTTATCGTCTTACCCACGATGCGGATGTAGTTTCCACTATGGAAACGCATATATATATATATATATATATATATATATATATGGAATATATGTGTGTATGCGAATGTGTGGATATATATGGATATATGCGCATGTGTATATCTACATGCGTATAGATAGATAGATATGTGCATATATATGTGGATGCATATTGAATTATCTGTGGATATATATGGATATATATGGATATAGTCTTGTAAATGTATATATACATACATACGTTTATATATATATTAATATATATATATATATATATATATATATATATATATATATATATGGTAAATATGTGTATATGTATGTATATGTGGGCTCATGTGTATGTGTACATGTGGATATTTTTGGATATATGAGTGCATATGCGGGGATAAATATGGATATAATTGTGTATGTGTACATGTGGATATATACATATACGTTTGGGTATGTCTATGCAATGATATATATGGGTATATATGTTTATATGTGGATATATATGAATATGAGTGTGTCTGTGTATGGATGGGTACATATGTATATATGTATGTATGTGTGAGGATGTATATATATGGATATATATCTGTGTGCGCGAATATATATATGCATATATCGTTGACATTTTGAAACAACGATAGTGAGGTATGTGTGTGTCCGTGTGTGCGTTCGTGTAGGGGGAGAGTGGGGGTTTGTGGCTTTATCCCTAGTGACTGTCTGGTTTCCAAACAAATAAACATTATTTCTGTCTTCTGCTGAGAAAATAACTGGCCACAAGGACAATATTCACGGGTAGACATTACATTGATGACTTCCGGGAATGATGCGACTGACTGTAAGGAAGGTCGACCCGAATTTCAAAAATTCATGAGCTTAGAGAACCTAATTATATGCCGATCGAAAATAGCGGACATGTTTTGTGGCTTACCCGGTAATGATTGTGTTTTGTAACAACTAAAAACCAGCAACGAATATTGTTGGAGAAACGGATTTGAATAATTTGTCGTGTGCCTGCTGTTAGATATATATATATAGACAGATAGATAGATAGATAGATAGATAGATAGATAGATAGATAGATTATATTTATTATTGTAAAATATAATAATTGTGGCACATGGCCTAAAACGTTGGGAGTGGGTTTGAGGTTGGTCATCCTTACCTACCCTATACCTAGCTAACCCGATTCACGACCCATTATTCAATACAAACAAACCATTCACCGAAAGAATTCACCCTTCACCTTTTACTCCTATATATACCACAATACCACATCCACCAAGGGAAAAATTAACCCCATGGTTTAAAATTTCTCATGTACAAATGTTCATAAATATATATATATATATATATATATATATATATATATATATATATATATATATATATATATATGACGATGATGTGAAATGATGGGGAGGGTTCTAAATCCCAATACAAAAATTATATATAAAACAGAATCTAACAGAAAATAATTGATGTTAGTAGGACTCGTCTACCCCACAAAAAATCAGAGTTGCCGCTGTATTCTGTCATCAGAAAGAGGCTAACTCTCCAAGGGAATGGGGGAGGTGAAAAATAAATATAGCATGTGGGGAAATCAAAGACTGAACCAGTTGAGATGAAAAAAGGGGCCAAAACAAACTGGGGAGTTTGCGAATCTCAACTTAGCTCATAACAGAAGTAAGGAGCCAGGAACAGGCCAGGAACGACACTCACTCACATTAACTAGGTACACAAAAGAGGGTATATCTTAACTAGGGGCAGGGTTCGCAGGAAACTGCCCCATTGTGAGGAAAGTGGACTTAAAAAAGGAACTCAAGGATAGCCCCTTTCACGCGAACCAAGCCCGCTACTTTTACCCACCTTTCGTTGAAATCTGTCGCCACCAAACGCTTTCTATTAGTTCTGATCTTCACTTTCAGCTGATCTGATCAAAATTTGATGAGAATAGCGTTCCCGTCCAATATCCTCTCCTTACTCGTCATCCTGATCACCATTCTTGCCACGGCTATCAACGTTAGAAACAACATTCGTTACACCCCAGAATATGGGGGCGACAAACTGTCACACGCGTATGGGAGATCGATGAGCACAAGCTGATCGGAAGCGATACAAGCCGTCAGCCCATTGACATAGTCCCAGAAAAGGCGTACCTGAGGACAATGATAGAAGGCGTTCAAAGCCATTTCCACTAAACCAAGGTCACCCTGGTAACAATCGGTCAAATCCGCCCATCTGAAGGCCATGTCGTTGAGAGATAGCACGTTACGGATCAATCGCCAGGTAAGCGAAACCTAAGTGTCACTGAGGTAATTCGCGCTGGCGCCCTAGACCAGAAAGAGCGCAACTCGTCCACAGACAAGCCGAACCGATCACAGAGACGGTCCTTCACGACCCGCTACACTAATGCACGATACAAGACCTTTCGAGGCCGTGAAAGGTCAATGGGCCGAGGAAAATCCCTCAAGGACGCTCGAAACTCGTTGAGGAAAGTCGACAATTTCCCGGACCTACGACGGCGCTTAGCCCAGGCATTGGGAGGAGTGATAGTAAGGCTAGGGAAGGTGTCCCTAACACTCCTCACCAAAATCGGAAAGCCAAACTCAAGATGTTTCGATGACTCACCAAGTGAGGCAATCCCAGCGCCCCATGAGACAGACGTTGGACACAAGCTTCTTTACGTGCCTTTTGCTTACGCCCACCTCACAAGAGGGTGGAAAACAAGCGCTCGATCGCCTTTCTATGGCCCTTGCAAAGTGGAAGTACAGGCAAGCAGTAAAGGACGAGAGGAAAGACGTAAGTGGCACACGCCTCAGCTCTACCCATCAAGGACAACCTCCTTCGGAGTCAAGTCCGGATCGACGCTCCGACCTTTGTCTGTACTTCTGACCAATTTTTCTCCAGCTGGAGGCCGGTTCCAAAACACACTCCGATAACGCTGACAGGACCGTCCGTCCAACTGAAGGGTCTCAGAAGAGAGACCCCCTTCCAGGCACCTAACCGCAAGCCGGAAGACTTGTTACGGTTAATCTTGGCCCTGTGACCTTTTCGTACCGTTCAAGCGCCTTCTGTACCACCTCAATGTCGCTGCAGCACGACACGAAAATTTATGTCATCGGCGTACATGGAAACCCTGGCTCGAGCCCCACCAGGGACAGCGATTCCGCGTAGGGCCGTACAGCATGCCCCGTCTCTCAGCCGGCGAGGGAGAGGTCCCAACGCCAATGCGTAAAGTAGGGGCGACAGTGGGCAACCCTGACGTACCGACTGAGACAGCGCAAAAGCGCGCGACCGCTTTCCGTTCACCTGTACCATAGTACTGGAGGAGCGATACAGGAGGCTAATCCACTTGCAGAAATCGGGTTGGAACCAGAGGTCTGCAGGACAGCAGCCGGATACCGATGGTCGACCCTATCAAATGCCTTGGACTGATCCAAATTGATCAGCGCGGCTTGCTCGTCGTCTTTTACACACTCTAGGATCGTGCGGATCAGATGCAGGTTGCTCTGAATTGTTCGGCCCTTCACAGCACAAGCCTGATCGGGTCCCAACAGACTCTCGGCAACTGACTTCAAACGCTCCGTCAGGATCTTGGCCAAAATCTTTAAATCTGTGTTCAGCAGAGTTATGTGCCTGTAATCGTCTAAATCCCGCCCACCATCCTTGCCCTTTTTCAACAGCGTGATCACACCCCTGGTGTCCGACTGGGGATGGACCCCTGCCGGAACCAGTTGTTGAACACGACAGTCAAAATCGGCACAGAGATGTGCGACAGCCCTTTTCAATACCAAGTAGACGTCGACCTCTGTGATCTCAGATATCTAGAGTAGCACCCTATGTAGAGTCACCTTTGCCTTTCTTGTCCCCCTATATTCAGTCTGAAACCTGACTGTCGAAGTAGTTAGAATACAGCCTGCCAGCGACTTGGCTTTCTCTTCTGGCGGCAATATTGACTTACTTCTTGCTAGAATTTGGGCAGCAATTTGAAGACTTTTCAGCGCCTCCTCCATCACTTCCCTAGTCACGATATTTTTCTTCCAGGTCTTGGGGTCCACTGTTACTAACCAGATTGTCCTTGTATTTACCGTGTCCAATACAGATGACACCGGTAATCACTCATTTCCATTAACATATGGATCGAACTTTTCTTTTAAATTTTTGAAATATTCTGGCCCCTTTTGTGAGGGCCTCTACCTTGCCCATATCGAAGGAGTTACTTCTGTAGGGGAAGAAGGAAGAGATTCGGGCTCCGACATGACGTCGGTGTACCCTCGTCACCCCAACACAATTCGAAACAATACACACAATTCAGACGATTAAGACGACAAAGAAAGACAACAATGGATACACAAGATAATGGCGGGAGGCAAACAAAAATTACACTTACTCCGAAAAATATCCAACGAAAATGTCTTGTACAGCTCGCGGTAAACTCGGTAAGACAAAAAGTCTCCAAGATAGATAGATATGAACAGACAGAAAGATAGATAGGAACAGACTGAGATAGATAGATAGATAGATAGATAGATAGATAGATAGATAGATAGATAGATAGATAGATAGATAGATTGGAAAGAAAGAGATATCTAGCTATAAGTAGGGGAAAATTAATATATGAAAAAAATGTCAGCGATAGATAGATACAACATATGAAATGAAAAAAAAATTACAGTGATAGATAGATAGATAGATAGATAGATAGATAGATATTGTATAGATTGAGAAAGAAAGAAAGAAAGAAAGACGATACTGACTTTTATTAAGTTTTCCATTGTGTGCCTTTACATTTTTTATTTGAACTTTTTTGTTTTATAGATACATGTTTCTTACATGTTTTTTTTTGTTTTTGAAAGATCAGAATGAATGACAACCGTGCACTTAAGTGCCTTAACTTGTCCTCCAAACCCGAATCGTGAACGAATTAATTTCTAAGGAACTAATGGATTTAAATTTAAATGTTTAAGACATTATTACCTATATCCTGAAATCTTTTCTCTAAAAGGGTGACACAGTTTCGCAGTCTTGCAGAAGGAAGATTATTATTA
>OZ038505.1:74006823-74036823 GCA_964036315.1 Acanthosepion esculentum
CAGGTTTAATTGTTCGTAATGGTAATATCATACGATTCCTTAAAGGGAAACATTCGGCACCCATTGACCGAACAACTAGTGCTGCTCTAGTTATATACTTCCTTACTCGTTGGGAATCGATCTCAGATCAAAGCTTTTATCTGTTCAGCTTATCTCTAATGACTGGTAACGTGGATAGAGTAGAGAAAGTCTTGCCACGTTTCCGTTTGTGGGGTTGCGCGTTGTAACTGAGTGAAAATGTATCAGAAGGTAAATTTATGTAAAGCAAAGATTATGCGTGCTTATTATGCATTATCCCACAACACGTAGATCAAATAAAGAATATAAAGACAATTTGCATTGCAAGAAATTACTAAAAAACACAGTGGTTAGAGATCCAACAATAAAGAGATTTTTATATATACAATAAATATACATGCAAGGATAACAGAATGTTTGTTGATTGTGGCAATTGAGACAAGGTTATGAAGAATGTTCATGCAGAAATTTGGTCAATAATAGTTAATGGTTTTGATTTGTTAGAAAAATTAAAATAATTTAGTTTCTGCAAGGAAAGATCTCAAATGTGTTCATTTAAATACTAGTGTCTATGCGTGTGTTACTTGTTAGTTAGAATTTAAGTTGTGAAGAGTTGTCTGCCTTTAACTGATAGGCTAAATCGATAAATTGTACAATTACTGTTTGTGTAGTGAAAACATTCACTTTTTAAGTCAGTTGTAATTTGATAACCACGCGGGCAATGGTCGATTGAGTGCTGTGTTGATTTTGTTGGGAATTTTGAAGTGATGTTGAGTCAGTGAATTGACACGCGTGGAGTTTGGTAGCATCTCACGAAACTCGATGACTGACTGACTTGAATTGAGTCATGCGGTCGTTTTTATAGACTTTGGTATTTCACAATCGGCTCCAGGGATCTCGGTGGGAAAAAAAGAACTGTTTCGACTTTGCTACAGTTTAGTGTTTCTTAACCAATAGAAGATTGAATTTACAGAAACGAAGTGGTGATTGATTAAGGCTTTTTTTAGGGAAGAATACATCTTTCTGTTCTGTGTGGAAGGCTAATGTGGAAGATTCAACAGTGGTATATGGATTATGGCAGAAAAACAATTCACTCACAGGGCCATGTAGATGCTTTTGAACAAATCTGGACGACCAGCTCCTGCCGAGATATGGCAACAGTACTCCATTTTTGTTTGGCCGAGATAGATCCTACCATGTGGATTCGGGTACTTAATGGGAGATTGGTTATGTAGCTCACTAAACTGATTGTCGAGATCAGCGCTCTCTAAACTATGGATCGCGATCTCCAATGGATTCGCGAAGTGAATTACTGGGGTCGTGAAAATTTAATTCAAACACTTCAATTCTCTGAGGATTCGGTTGATTAAAATTTGAATTTAGAAAAAAATCTTTGAGTGAATTCTGGATCGGAGCTGAAAAGCTGAAATTCTCACAATTTCTGAAATGGCGTTACATGTTCTTTTTCATTTAGCACTACATACCTATGTGAAATGACTTTTCCAGCATTAACTCTTATTAAAACCGGATATCGTTTAACGGTGAAAAAGGTAGAAGATGCTTGACGTCCAGTGTGAAATATTACACCAAGATTTAATTTGTTATGGAGCTAAAAAAAGAAAGACAAAAAAAGCATAACACTCGCATTAATTTTTACTTTGGTTTCATTTTTTTTTACTTTGGTTTCTTTCTTTTTAATTTGGTTTATTTTTTTTTGCTTTGTTATTTTTTTTTTTGGTTTGATTTATTTTTTTTACTTTGATTTATTTTTTTGCTTTGGTTTATTTTTTACATTGGTTTCTTTTTTTACTTTGTTATTTTTTACTTTGGTTTATTTGACGATTGCATCTAGCATGAAACAGTCTGTCGCCTCTAAGTGTTGACATCTATGTTCAATTTTATATCTATCTATCTATATATATATATATATATATATATATATATATATATATATATATATATATATATATATAAAGACATTTTTAGGTTTAACATTCATTTCTATAGATACAAATATTTAAGTAAATGCTCTGTATTATATAAACAACATTTACATTTATAAAACAGGGCATTTACTTAAATACTAGTATCTATGAAAAACAATGTTAAGCATAAAAATGTCTTTAAATAATTGTTGGACTTTGTCCATTTCATTATATATATATATATATATATATATATATATATATATATATATATATATATATATATATATATATATTACTCAGTCTAAAGTAATTTAGCGAGAAAGTAATTTCGCTTGAAGATGAAAGAGAGCTTGGTACTTTAATTCAATTTAATTCTAATAATTATACCGAAGTTTTCAGCTCTTTTTTTAAAACATGAGAACTCTTATGTAGCGGAGGAATCATATTTTTAAATAAATAATTGTACATATATATATATATATATATATATATATATATATATATATATATATATATATATATATATGCGCGATGAGGGCGCTCCGACGTAATGTTTCATAGTATTTCATCGGTCTGAACAGATCACGCAATAATACATGCACACAAAGGAGAATAAACGCTGAGAATTGTTTTTAACTATATATATATTTTTATTTAGTTTCTCTTTGTTTATGTTTTTGGCACTTTTATCATTAAATTTCCCACATTTTCAGAAAAAAATGATCTGCAACTCTTCCAGTGGCCTAGTCACAGTCCTGACCTTAACCCAATTGGAAACTTTTGAGCGATAATATTCAAGCGCGTCTGTAATAGGAAAGACAACACAGAAGATGAGCTTTATCGCGAATTAAATGAATGCTGGAAAAATCTGGCGAAAGACGTTGACTTACTAAAGAATTCAGTCTATAGCATGCCACGAAGAATTAAAGCCCTTATTAAAGGAAAAGGTTACCCAACAAAATAGTAAATGATTTTTGACTTGTATAATGTACATATGTACACCTGTATAAATACTCTGTATTAATAGACGAATGCTATTACTCACATATTGGTAAAAATATGAAAACCGATTTTCTATGGGTGCATCCATATTTGCCTCGCACTATATATATATATATATATATATATGTGTGTGTGTGTGTGTGTGTGTGTGTGTGTGTGTGTGTGTGTGTGTGTGAGCATATAACATTAGAAAGATTTTAGAGTTCCATGAAAATAAGTGGATACAACGTTTACAAACGCACTATCCAGCCGGGCTTAAGCATAAAGTTAATAACATGGATAGTATTAATATATAACCCTACAAATCAAAATTCCCCACCCACACAAGACAGACATGCTACGGGGGTGTTAAGGCCTCACACATATACACACACCCACACGAATATACACGCTTACACACATCATATTCACTCACTCTGTAAAAGAACCAAATAACACACACACACTTAACAGAGATACATCCCCTTTCGTGGAATCAATTAAACTGTCAGAATGACCAAGGGAATTCAGAGCAGCATGAATCCATCCAGCTCTTATCTTAAATAACAACTTAAAAGAGACTGTTTGACCAACACAAGGACTGACCAAAATTCATGTTCAAAAAAATAAAAAAATAAAAAAAACAAATGAAAACTACTGATAAAAGTTCATTTTCTCCATCAAGACATTCATTCTGTAGTTCATTGCCACCTGAATTTTTTTCTCCTGATGATGGCCATGTTGGCCGAAACTAGTCGAGGAATCTAAATGAAATAATAATAAAAACGAAGGAATATCAATATACAACCCAGTGTGTCTGAAGATTTTAATTTTTTAATATTTTTTATTGTTCAATATATATATATATATATATATATATATATATATATATATATATTGAAAACATAGATGGGCACGTGCTTGGTTTAAAGTGAATGTTCGTGTGTCCATCGTTATGCTTGTTCTCGTCATTGTGTCGGCTGTACTCCTGTGTTTGGCTCCAGATGACGTGACGCGTCTAAAAGGATTCTCATCGAACACAATTACTGGCTCATGCGACTGATTCTCAGCCGCCTGGTGGGGAATATCGGAAACAAAGTGCAAAATAAAATGAAATAAATAACAAAAACAGACATACATAAAAGGAATCCGAGCAGAACGAAAGCCAGAAAGTTTTCGGAGGGGTTTTCGAAGAAAGTCGGAGTAAGGATTAAATATAAAAAAAAAAAGTTTAATTTCTATTACAAGTAAAGAAAAAAGAAAGCAAGAACTTTAAGATAAATTAGTGCATAATTATTGAAATAAGAATGGAAGGACGAAAGTAAGAAAGTAAAAATAAAGAAAGGAAGAAATATATAAAGAAATAAATTAAAGTGAATATACCAAAAAGAAAGAAAGAAAGAAATGAATGGATAGGAGCGAGATCAAAAGAAAGAAACAAACAAAAAAAGAAAGAGACAAGGAAAGAGTAAAACAAAGAAGCAAAGAAAACATACAATGTGGATCAAAGAGAGAAAGAAAAAAGAAAGAAAGAAACAAACGAACAAACAAACAAAGAAAAAACATACATGTACAGAAAAGAAAGAAAGAAAGAAAGGAAGAAAGGAAGAAAGGAAGAAAGAAAGGAAGAAATGAAGGCATTAGAGGAACAACAAAAGAAAGAAAGAAAGAAAGAAAGAAAGAGAGAAAGAAAGAAAGAAAGAAAGAAAGAAAGATGATACTGACTTTTATTAAGTTTTTCCATTGTGTGGAAAAGAAAGAAAGAAAGAAAGAAAGAACGAAAGAAAGAAAGAAATGAAGGCATTGGAGGAAAAAGAAAGAAAGAAAGAAAGAAAGAAAGGAAGAAATGAAGGCATTAGAGGAACAACAAAAGAAAGAAAGAAAAAAAAAAAAATAAAGAAAGAAAGAAAGAAAGAAAGAAAGAAAGAAAGAAAGAAAGGAAGAAATGAAGGCATTAGAGGAACAACAAAAGAAAGAAAGAAAGAAAGACGATACTGACTGTTAACTTTTTCCATTGTGTGGAAAAGATAGAAAGAAACAAACAAACAAACAAACAAACAAAGACTGGAATCTAAAAGGAAGAAAGAAAGAAAGAAAGAAACAAACAAACAAACAAACAAACAAACAAACCAACAGACAAGTGAATGGACGGGGAAAAGAAAGAAAGAAAGAAAGAAAGAAAGAAAGAAAGAAAGAAAGAAAGAAAGAAAGAAAGAAATGCATTGGGGGAACAACAAAAGAAAGAAAGAAAGAAAGAAAGAAAGAAAGAAAGAAAGAAAGAAAGAAAGAAAGAAAGAAAGAAAGAAATGAAGGCATTGGAGGAGAAAGAAAGAAAGAAAAAAGAAAGAAAGAAAGAGACCGAAGACAAAAATGTGAATCAAAAGAAAGTATAAAACAAAGAGAAAAGAAATGAAAGAAACTACATTAGGAACCAAAATAATAGAAAGTTAGAAAGGAAAGAGGGGAGGAAATAATAACATGAACAATATAATCCAAACCCTTACACGTAAATGAAGGCCATTAAAAAATACGAGGTAAAGAGAAAAATATCTTTGGAAGAATTTTGAGGCCAATGCAGAAAGATGAAAGAAAGGCCGACAAAAAAAAAGAAGAAAATACGGAAAACTCTGAAAATGAGATTTGCCAACCCCACTCACTAAACAATTTTCGTCGTTTCCTACGTGTATGCACTTTTCACTTACGAATTGGTCAGCGGAGGTTCAAAACTGCGCGTGATTTTATGAATGAATTCTTTCGCTGCACAGTGGATTTCTCTCCTCCGTAAGAAGTCCGTAAATGCTGATTGAAAATATCCAACAAATCGTCCAGTTATTCTTAGAAGTATATTTTTCTCGGTGTACATTCAATGGATGGCCCGTGATTTCGGGCGGATATCAAAGCGGATGTAATTCCCTTGTCAGTAGATCTCATCTTGTTCTGGACGATCTATTTTCTTTCAGCCTATCTTACGTTTTGTTATTCTTCCTTCCTTCTTACATTATATTCAGTCCTTCATTCTCTATCTGCTAATGACATATCTCTTCATCTGCTTAATCAACTAAGTAGTTCTATATAATCATACACCTATGGTTTGGGCTGGTTTTTTCATATCAGTTTCAGAAGCAGTTGATACACACAAACACACACACACACACACACATACACATACACACACACACACACACACACACACACACACACACATATATATATATATATATATATATATATATATATATATATATTAGGTCATCCCATATGTTCTGTCCGAATTTTAACTTTTTGTTAAAATGAACGAAATTTAAACAGTATTTTATAATGTCTAATGGAGCTGAACATTATTTTTATGTTTTAGATGCATTTAAACTGATCAAATTTTATTTCAGAGAACAATAAAAATTAAATTTTGTTTGATTAAAACCCTGCTAACATGGAAGTCGCCAAGAATCATTTGAGGCACATAATGCTTTATGAGTTCAAGAAAGGAAACTCAGCAGCCGAAGCGGCTAGAAACATTCACACACTTTATGGAGAGGAATGTGTGAACTTGCAGAAGATGGTTTGCAAAATTCAGAGGCGGAAATTTCACTCTTGAAGATAAAGATCGAACCGGACGTCCAGCTGAGTTTGATGAAAAGCTTCTTGAAGCAGCCCTTGAAGAAAATCCTGCTTTATCAGTTGAGGAAATGGCAGTGGTTCTCAGTTCAAACCATACAACTGTTCATCGTCATCTTCAACAAACGAAAGCTTGTAGTAAAAAAGACCTCATATAACTGGAATTTATAAACAAGGATCATAATATTCATTGTTAGGTTCGAGGTTAATGTATTTTATTAAAAATTGTTTGCGAGAGTGATCCTTGCCATTTATATCATTAACTTCACTATCTGCTTTTTGTATGAATGATTCATGTAATGTAAATTGAACTGCACCACATACTTGATATTAAAATAACTGATCCGAAGTGCAACTTTCCGATAATAACAGTGACATTCCTCTATTTATTGAACAATTTAGTTCATGCCACATTGACTGACAAAAACCTACCTCTACAAAAGAATTCTCATATTACTATATTAGTACAAAAACGCACAATCTTAAAATTTAAAAAAATTCAACCTCAGCGTTGCAACCGCACGCTCCAAAATTTCTTACAGTTAACAATAACATATTTCTAAAAAAGACATATTACATCTTATCTTTCGTTGTCCTATTATTACCTGGATGTAAAAAATAACATATCTATTTCCATACCTGAGGTTGTTTGTATGACACAAACGAAAACTTGTAGTAAAAAAAGACCTTATACAACTGGAATTTATTAACAGGGATCATAACATTCATTTGTAGGTTCGAGGTTAATGTATTTTATTAAAAATTGTTGGCAAGAGTGATTCTTGCCATTTATATCATTAACTTCACTATCTGCTTTTTGTATGAATGATTCATGCAATGTAAATTGAATTGCACCACATACTTGATATATATATATATATATATATATATATATATATATATATATTGATATATATATATATATATTGATATATATATATATATTGATATATATATATATATATTGATATATATATATATATATATATATATATATATATATATATATAAATATATATCAAATATATGGGACAGTTTAATTTATATTACAATGAATGATTCATACAAAAAATAAATTAGTAAAGTTAATGATATAAAATGGCGAATTCACTTCGCTAACTATAGTTTAAAGATGCATTAACCCACTAACCACTCGATGAATGTTATGATCCTTTTTATTTTTAAAAATATAAACTGAATTTACCAAAAAGAAAATAGTTTCCATGCCTGATGATGTAGGGAGGACCTGTTGAAAGTACTTGCATATTTAAGGAGCACCGAATACACCGATGTTCTTTTTGCCCCGTCCTCATATTTTCTCTCCGTGCGAATTGTGGTTTTTTGTTCGGTGAATGATTAACAACGTATTCTTCTGACGATGTGCTGTTCTAAAGGGATTCTTTATGAAGGAAAAATGCTTTACTGTGTGTTTTGTTTTTAAATCTGTGGCGTTCAGTTTGTATAAAAAAAAGTCATTGCTGCCCATATACGCAATTATTAAAGTACATGACACGGTAACCAACAAAGTAAGTAACATTACAATATAAAAAAGAAAAGTTGTTATATATTTCATCAGCTGAAAATGAAATCCAACGATTTAGATAATAAAATGCGGAAGAATAATGCCATACTAAAAATACTTCGACCGAACTTGAATATAATGAAGTACAATTCCTTAAAAGCATATGTATAATTAAAAAAAAATTGACGCCTGTAACGTTTCAGCCATTTTTAATAAAAATTTGTATAAAAGATAGATTGCTGCCCAAATACACAATTATATGCATATATATATATATATATATATATATATATATATATATATATATATATATATAACTATGAACCTCTTTAGGTTCATAGTTAGATTTGCTCTACTTAGTGTATTGAGAACTTTATTTAATTACTTTTGCTTTACTCGTGTTGGAGGTTTTTTCTTTGGACTCTGAGCTTGGATTCTGGACGATTGTTTTCGCCTCAATTACATGTTCTTAGTTCTTTCTTTTTTTATTCCTCATTTTCCATGGGTATTGGTTTGATCATTTACAAGCCAAAACACCTACGGTTTTTTTTCTGGAGAAGTATAATTACTTATATTTATAATATTATTATTATTATCATATATATATATATATATATATATATATATATATATATATATAAATCGAAGTAGGGTTTTTATCAAAGTTTTTTTTTCCAAACAAATCCATTTATTCAAATTTCATCGATTGTTTGCGAAATTGAACGAAATGTAGTATTTATAAATATCGACAAAAATGTTAACGACAGTTTCAACAATGCTAAATACTGTATTTCAACATGCGTCAAAATGATGCAAAAAGTTTCTAGTTAAATAAATCTCAAGTATACATGAACAGTGGGTACTTATATGTTCACTTATTATAAAAAAACACATTTCGACATTAAACATCAAAACCATGGTTCATACATCGTAAAGTCCACCAACCTAACATCAAATCGCGAACTGTTAAGAACTTTAATAATATTATGCTATTTAATCTCATTTTATCTCATTCCCCGTTGATTATTAACGTATCTATTACCATTTGATATCCTGCTCGACACGATGTTTCGGTTGGATTAACGGTAGTGATCCAGCCAATTCTGCTTCGGGACATAACAATTACCTCAATACGGGAGCTGTTTCAAACAGCGTTGCCAGCTGCGCATACCCGACAAAGTCAGGTAACCGCAAAAGGTCTTGTGACGTACAGCGATTCGTTGAAATCTTACTGAGTAAGCCAATCAGAAAAGAGTGGACTTATGCTGCTAGTGAGCAAATCTACAACATTAACAAAATATTTTATTACAATTCTGCTTCCTAAGTTTGCACGACCGTTACGCCCTGCCAATAGCACATAGATAATCGACTATTCCGTTGTGATCGCCCCAGAAAGACATATCAGGAAACGCTACTTGCATTATTTACATTATTCGGACTGTCATCCCCATTGCCATATTCACAACGTTTCGGTCGTTATACGTTCCAGCCTTCTTAAGGAATTTTGAAAAACGAACGCTTTATTTCGTTCACCCCGGTGGATTGCTCTAGTTTAACGTGCCATGCTTCTTCTGGATGTCTCAGTTATTTCCCTTTAACTTAATTCTCTAAGTTTTGATTCACCACTGCTGTGGCCTGGTATTGAACTCACAACTCTTTGGGTCTAGTTACTGGATGTAAACGACGTGTTTATCCGCTGGGCCATGCACAATCTAATTAAAAGAAACAAAAATATATATAGTTTCAAAACATATAATCGAGAACTGAAAGGCAGAAATATAAAATATTTGAATGAAAGCTTATTCTGTAATATACTTTGATCATTTTAATCATGAAATAATAATGCAAAATTAAATTTGAGCAGACGCTGGTATAGTAAGCTGAAGGTTGCACATCCTATACCAAAATATTACCATAGCACATAGGTGGGGAATGCGCCCACGTTACGAACTATTCCATTAAGCTCAAAATACGAAAAGACAATACAGCGACTTCGTTTGGTTTCAGTGAGAAAAAAAAGAGTTGCCGATAACGCTCTCATGCTTCAGTGAAATGGAAACAATTATCAATTTGAAATCTTTTCATTTGTATTTTCTTACTTCGTTAAATAAAGACCTGCATTCACACGTATGATTGTTATAATATTATTCAGTTAACTTTGTTAAGCTCAAATACTTAACGTCGCGAGAGGACAAATTCTACGCATAATTTGTTGTTCTGGAACAAAGAGATTATATACTCATAATTGATGAACATATAAGAAGATTCAAATAGAAAAACCGTGGAATTATTCGACGACTGTCCTCAGGGATAAGCTGAAGGACATTCTTGAAGTTTTGATGGTGGTCACTTGCCGTTAACACAAATTAGCTGTGCAAATAAAGAAATAAATATAACTTTTTTCTTTTTTCGTATTTTTTTGTTTTTATTTTGCATTTTGTTTTTCATATTTTTTTTATTTTTTGGGGCTATGGTAATGCTCACCAAAAATATGAGGGAACATTTTGAACGCTTTTTTGGCAGATTTCCTGACATTTACAAAAATAGTTAAAATGTTACTCGAATTTGTCAGTCATTGTAAAGATCTCAGAGCCGTTCCAATACAACCTTGCAAAATCTCACAAACAGCACGAAATGAATGTTAACACCAAGGGCATTTCCAGTAAACATTTAGAGTACAGGTAATTTCCGGTAGTACGTCATAGAAGGATAGATACTTTCAGATGCAACAAGAAAATATTTTAATATTAGGTTGGTGCAAAAATAATGTCGATTTTTGACGTTCAACTTCAAAAGATCATAACTCATTTCATAATAAACTTTATTAATCGAAATAAGAACCATTAGAATCGACACATTTTTGCCAACGAGAAACAAATTTATTTATCCCATTAGCATAGAAATCCGGAGTTCTGGAAGCGATGAAGTCATTGAAGGCCGATTCGGCATCATCTCGGCTTTTGAAGCATTTTTCGCGCAGGAAGTTGTCCAGATGCTTGAAAAAGTGATAATCGGTGGGCGAGAGGTCCGGTGAATATGGCTGATGAGGCAGAGTCTCGTAGCCCAATTCGTTCAGCTTCTGCAGGGTCAGTTGAGCAACATGCGGGCGAGCGTTATCATGGAGGAGAATTGGTCCCTTCATATTGACCAATATCGGGCGCATACGTTCGAGCTTCTGGTGCATTTCGTCAATTTGTCGGCAGTACTTCGCCGTAATCGTTTCGCCCGGATTCAAGAAGCTGTGATGGATGAGACCGGCCGCAGACCACCAAACAGTCACCATAACCTTTTTTTGGTGCAATTTCGGCTTCGGGAAGTGTTGTGGAGCTTCTCCGACATCCAACCACTGTGCCGAACGTCGTAGAGGATCCACTTCTCATCACACGTCACAATCCGCTCGAGTAATGGGTCGTTTTTGTTGCGCAGAAGGAGCGTAGAAGACACCTCAAAACGAAGATTTTTTTTATTATCGTTCAATTCATGCGGTACCCATTTATCCAACTTTTTTGACTTCCCTATTTGTTTTAAATGGCGAACAACTGTTGAGTGGTCGACCTCGAGTTCAACAGCAACTTCTCGTGTGGTTTTGCGAGGATCGGCTTCAATTAAGGCTTTTAAATGTTCGTTATCAACCGCAGTCGACCGGCCGCGACCGTCTTCATCTTCGAGGCTCTCGTCACCATTGCAAAATTTCTTGAACCACCGTTGTGCTACACGTTCGTTAGTGGTTCCTGGACCAAATGCATCATTGATATCACAAGCTGTCTCGGCAGATTTTCGACCTAGTTTGAACTGGAACAAGAAAATCGTGCGGATTTGAATTTTGTCCATGCTGTCGAAAAGCCTGCAAAAAAATGAATGAAGAGATTGAGAACGGTAACGAATAACACGATTCGATAGAGCGAAAAACGCGCTTCACAATGATATATAACATGGCTATATATATCAATGAATTAATTCAGAAATTATATATAAAAGTAACATATGTGAGAAAACGACATTATTTTTGCACCAACCTAATATATATGCATATATGGAGTTTCTGTTTCATCATATGGCAGAATAGATTTTATTCCTACTTCTGAATAGACAAATCAGACCAAAAACTTCCGAAGTCATTTTTTTATGCAAGCCAATGCTGGATTCGGATTTAAACGGGTATGCTTAAAGACATCGTATTTTAAAACAAATAAATAAATCTCTGTCTATATTTCTGAGATGAAGTATTGTAAATATTTACACTGTTCGGATTGTTGTCCTCAAGCCAATGCTGGATTCATATTTAAAGGAGTATGCTTAAAGACATCGTATTTTAAAACAAATAAATAAATCTCTGTCTATATTTATTCCATGTGCGTAGATTGTTCTAATGCCACGTGCCATACTTTGGGATATATCCGTTCCAGTTAATTCCCCTCGATAAATCTGCAATTTTTTTTTGTTCTCTCTGTTGTGGCCAAGTATTGAGTTCACAACTCTTTAGGTCAAGTCACTTTTGGATCAATCAACCAACGCATTTATCCACTGGGCAGTTAACTGAACTTGGCATATACAAAAAAAAAAAAAGAACTGGAATTTAAAAAAATCTACTCCCGTTGATTTGTGTTTTTAGGTTAATGTTTTATTTAGCAATTTTTGGAGTTGGATGAAATTACCTTAAGTGATGTGGCTTCTGGTATTTTGTACATTCCTTTTTTTTGTCTTTCTCTAATACTGATTCTAAATTTTCTTAAAGTTCTTGAGATCTTGTAGTCGGGTTCTAGTCATACATTTATTTTGAGGAACATGTCATTACTCTGAAAAAGATTTTATCATTTTTGGAACGCATCCTTCAAATAGTTTTTTCCCTTGCCACTTCCTGAATCCTGTGGGCAGCTTCAGAGCCTTTGATAGCTAGTTTTAAATAATTCCTCAAAAGAAATAGTGTCTCAAAACAAAATCTGAAATCAAAGCAAATATGTGAATATTATCTGCCAAAAAGTCTTGGGTTAGCACCACGTAAATTTAATAATTGATGACGACCACTGTACCTTGACGTCATGGAAAGGCGATCTGAAATCTAGATATCAAATACATTGGTTAGGTTGTTCATGGCAAACAAATACAAATTATCCGTGTGATAGTGGATGCCAAACGAATTATATATATATATATATATATATATATATATATATATATATATATATATATATATATATATATATATATATATATATATATATATATATATATATAAAAAAGACATTTTCTTATGTTTATACATTTTTTTTATCGATAAAAATATTTAAGTAAATAAACAGTATTAATAATATTTACCGGCCAGAATGTGCGAGAAAATTTCATAGAAAATATGCGTCCTCCGACAGGAATCGAACCTGCATCTTATACGGATCCGTCATGACGTGCTTTTACCGATTGAGCCATAGAGGACCGTTTAGGCTAGCAACGTCGATTTTACTGTTTTTAAAATAAAATTCTCCATGATATTCTCTCGTACATTCAAATCTGCTCGATGCGTATCCAAATGTAAACAAATGACGTCACACATTATGAAATGGATAGAGTCCGACAATTATTTGAAGATATATGTTTTATGTTTATACGTTCTTTTTATATCTATAAAAAGAACGTATAAACAGAAGAAAAATGAACAGATATCAATGTACGAGAGAAAATCATGGAGAATTGTAGTTTAAAAAAAGTCAAATCGACCTTGCTAACCGAAACCCTCCTCTGTGGTTCAATCGTCAGGCTATATGACGGTTCCGTATAGGATACAGGTTTCTATGAAAATTTCTCGGACATTCAGGCCGGTAAATGTCGTTAATACTGTTTATTATAAACAGAACATTTACTTAAATATTTTTTTATGTTCACTGATGGAACCTCTGTGGTGTGGCGAACAGACTCTACAACAAACTTTACTTCCAAGCACTGATGTGAACAACGAAACTACGAGATAATTTTATAAATTAGTGTCTATAAACCACAGAATTCAAGGTCATTCTGTGTCAAGCGGCTTCACACTGCGTACTTTAGTTCCGTTCCTGTTCTCCTTTAAACAAAAAAAAGTTAAGCAACACACTCATAAACGCAGGTATCGTTAAACAGTCTGTCACCTCTGAGCGTTGACATCAAAGTTTACTTTTTTATATATATATATATATATATATATATATATATATGTATATATATTTCTGTATTTGTATATATATATATATATATATATATATATATATATATATATATATATATATATATATATATATATATATATATATATATATATATATATTTAAATAAAAAGAAAGAACAGTAAGATATGTAATCCGGTGTTCTTATTGATATTTTTATTTTTTACAAAATAGTGCTCAGTGTATATTTACAGAGCATTACTATTATAAATTAACTGATTTAAAATGTTTTTTCTCTACACAGTAATAACCATGTTTCTAAAATGGAGGCTAAAAACTTCAAATTTAATTTTGTAATTAAATTAAAAACATTACTTCCATTTCATCCTCAAGTGAAATTGGGAGTAACTTTTTTTTGAATTTACAGAGTTTTAACTGTAAGGGAAATTCATAATTTACGGTTACCAAGGATACAGAGAAATCCAATCATCCAGACAAGGGGTGGTAGCGTGTTCATTTTTATTAACTTTTGTTGTATCAGTTATTTGTTACTTTCGAAAAAGGGGTTGAGTTTACGTATGGGTGGGGATGTATTTTTCAACGAATTCTGACATCCGTTCAATGCATGTCGTCTGGGTTTTTTGGGGTGGTTGGGGGTTATAAATTTTATTGTTAACGGCAAAATGAAAGATCTATATGTGTGTTCGCGTGTGTGCTCGTGTGTGTGTGTGTGTGTGTGTGTGTGTGCGTGCTCGTGTGTGTGTGTGTGCGTGTGCGTGCCAACACGTGTGTGTGTGCCCGTGTGTGTGCGCGTTTGTGTGTTTGTGCGCCTGGTGTGCCTGCGTCTGTGTTTGCGCGTGTGTGTGTGTGTGTGCCTGCGTTTGTATGAATCTGTGTTGTGTGTGTGTATCTGTGTGTGTGTATCTGTGTGTGCGCGGGCGTGTATGTGAATGTGTGTGTGTGCGCGCCCGTGTGTGTGTGTGTGTGTGTGTGTGTGTGTGTGTGTGTGTGTGTGTGTGTGTGTGTGTGTGTGTCAATTGATTTTGTTTTGTCTTATGGATTTATTTTTTCATATTTTGCTTTTAGAGCCAAGAATAAAATGAAGAATTGTAACGAAGGAGTTTAATTTTTTTTCAATATGATATTCTTTCTCCTGGTTTTTCAGAGCTTTATCTTCTAAAAGATCTTAGATAAAAAAAAACATAATCAATCTTGATTTTATTATATTGCCGCGATGGTAATAAAGTTAATTAGCTTTGATTTTATTTGTTTGTTTTTCATTTCCCACTGGGATTGTCTCCCCTGGAATATGTATACAAGAATAACCCTGTCATTGAAGACAACAGCCATTCTGTTTCGATTAATCTTTTGATCAAATATTAAAAATCATGGCTAATCCTTCTCAGATAAGGTGGAAATTCTGTGAGAAATTGTCCAAAGTTCATTTCAGAGGAAATATATCCGAAGCTTTCGACTTTCGACTCAAGTCATCATTACCGACCTGATGGTGATTTGAGAAAAACTACATGTTGACACAGCGCCATCTACCGCAAACTTTCTTAATAACTAAAAAATGAAACCATTTGCGGACATGTTTACATGGACTTTTGTCCTCGTTTTCGTGCGAGGAACCCACCCTATTGTAAGTTACCGTCATTTATTAAATATTTGTTTATACAAGAATTCCTGCTCACTTAGACGTCGTGGAATGTTTACCAAGTTTGGCTCCCTCGAATAACAACGATTGAGTAGGGAGTTGGAATCTCACTAATTGCTCCTTTATCTCGACCTTGTGTCACACCTTAGCTAAGCTTATTAAAGCACAATATAATTTTCACATATTTAGTTATATAAATAACCGTGGGCAATTCGATAGAATAGTGAATTCGATTCTGACATTGTACTTCAAATTCGGGGCCTTGTGCCACTTCAAATCTACAGTGAGTAAACCATTATAAGTATATATATTTAGTTATACAGGGAGACAAAAAAAAACGGGAACTTTTTAACAATCCAATAAAACCAAGAGTGATGGAAGAAAAATATTTAATTCATAGTAATTGAAACCTTAAAACATGCCATTTAAGAAACAATGATGGAATTTTCATTTTTTTTAAATTACGTCCTGTAGATGGCGTCCTCCTGTACGAATGCATTCTTGAAATCTGCTGTTGAGATTCCTCATTGACCGCTGCAACATCTCAGCTGGGATACTGTGAATTTCATTCCCGTTACTAAAATGACGAAATGTTTACTTGCTCAAGGTCACTGTCTCGTAGTGTTGCCCCTTGCTCATGTCTGGCAATACGCACTCCAAAAATTCCCGTTTTTTGGGGTCACTCTGTATAAATAAATCTTGACAGGGTTAGGAATATTGACAGGCAAGATAAATTACGACTGATTATTGAGTTCAATCCACATTGGGTGCTCTATGTTTGTGGCTTTGTGCCACATCAAAGCTAAGGTGAGTAATCAATTATAATTATCATATTTACACTATTTACATTATTCGGACTATTGTCCTCATCTTTGTCACCATATTTATTAAAACGTTTCAGTCGTTGTACGCTTCGGCCTTCTTCAGGTGGTTGGAATGTCAAACAGAACCCTTTATTTCGCTCACTGGGGTAGACTGTTTTAGTTCCACGTGCCACGTTTAATGGACGTCAGTTATCAGTTATATCCTGTTAATTCCCCTCTCCAAGTTCTCCACAGCATTAACCGGGTATTGAACTCACACTCTTTGGCTCCCGTCACTGGATCAAACTAACGCCCTTATCCACTGTGCCATGTGTCCTTGAGACCGAAAACGTTGTAATAAATATGGCGATAAAGATGAGGACAATAATCCGAATAATGTAAATAGTGTACATAATACCTCATCTCAGAAATATAGACAGATCATATATTTATTGTTATAAAAACTCGTAAAGATTTCGACAAAGTGTAATGGTTAGGAATATTGACAAACGAGATCAATTACGACGGATTATTGAGTTAGTTCCTCATTGGATGCTCCGTATTTACGGCCATGTGCCACACATCTAAGCTACGTTAAGTAAATTATGTCACTTCAATAAAACATCAAACGAAAACTGTTTTAGCAATACTAACAGCCTCAGGTTCAACGTACGAATTGCATACATCTGAAATTTAACTATCTGAGAAATGGTTTATCAGAGAATAGAAAGTGTGGCACCGAGGTCCAAAGACTCACTGGAATTAAGAAAGATGCTTTCCTAAATGTATGTGTCTATATTTCTGATATGAGATACTATGTACACTATTTACATTATTCGGACTATTGTCCTGATCTTTGTCGCCATATTTATTACAAGGTCTCGGAACTTCAGTATCTGTCTATATTTCTGAGATGAGATATTATGTACACTATTTACATTATTTTGACTATTGTCCTCATCTTTGTCGCCATATTTATTACAAGGTCTCGGAACTTCAGTATCTGTCTATATTTCTGAGATGAGAAATTATGTACACTATTTACATTATTCGGACTATTGTCCTCATCTTTGTCGCTATATTTATTACAAGGTCTCGGAACTTCAGTATCTGTCTATATTTCTGAGATGAGATATTATGTACACTATTTACATTATTCGGACTATTGTCCTCATCTTTGTCGCCATATTTATTACAAGGTCTCGGAACTTCAGTATCTGTCTATATTTCTGAGATGAGAAATTATGTACACTATTTACATTATTCGGACTATTGTCCTCATCTTTGTCGCCATATTTATTACAAGGTCTCGGAACTTCAGTATCTGTCTATATTTCTGAGATGAGATATTATGTACACTATTTACATTATTCGGACTATTGTCCTCATCTTTGTCGCCATATTTATTACAAGGTCTCGGAACTTCAGTATCTGTCTATATTTCTGAGATGAGAAATTATGTACACTATTTACATTATTCGGACTATTGTCCTCATCTTTGTCGCCATATTTATTACAAGGTCTCGGAACTTCAGTATCTGTCTATATTTCTGAGATGAGAAATTATGTACACTATTTACATTATTCGGACTATTGTC
Organism: Acanthosepion esculentum; assembly: GCA_964036315.1. Classification (NCBI taxonomy): domain Eukaryota; kingdom Metazoa; phylum Mollusca; class Cephalopoda; order Sepiida; family Sepiidae; genus Acanthosepion; species Acanthosepion esculentum. Next base: position 74,025,080 of record OZ038505.1, read on the forward strand.
CTCATCTTTGTCGCCATATTTATTACAAGGTCTCGGAACTTCAGTATCTGTCTATATTTCTGAGATGAGAAATTATGTACACTATTTACATTATTCGGACTATTGTCCTCATCTTTGTCGCCATATTTATTACAAGGTCTCGGCCTTTCAGTATCTGTCTATATTTCTGAGATGAGAAATTATGTACACTATTTACATTATTCGGACTATTGTCCTCATCTTTGTCGCCATATTTATTACAAGGTCTCGGAACTTCAGTATCTGTCTATATTTCTGAGATGAGAAATTATGTACAGTATTTACATTATTCGGACTATTGTGCTCATCTTTGTCGCCATATTTATCATAACGTTTCGGCCGTTGTACGCTCCGGCCTTCTGCAGGTGGTTGGAATGTCGAACTGAAACCCTTTATTTCACTCACTGATGTAGACTTTTCTCAAAGACACAGTGGATTAAGACGTTGGTTAGACGAAGAAAGCCGGAGGGTACAACAGCCAAAACGTTGTGATGAACATGGCGACAAAGATGAGGACAATAGTCCGAATAATGTAAATAGCTTTCCGAAATGTAACTAATAATAAAGAAATTGGATAAAATTCCGTTTGAATTAAGGAAAATAAAGCTGAAATGTTATGTAAAAATCAATCCTCCTCTATTTGTATGCTGAACTTTTTCTTCACAAATGCAGAACAGTTTGATAGTTTGATTCGTTTTTACGGTTTATCAACCCGTTGTAGGTTACTTCAAGCCAGAAAATGTTTTTTAAGTTGTAAGATGTTTTAAATATAATAATAATATAGTAATACAAGTCTTCCTAATTCACCCATAGCTGGAGGTGATGATGTGGATTGGTACTTTTTTCCCAAGGGTACTGCGTGTATGTGAATACAATGAAATTAATGGGAATTGGAACTCGGCTCTCTGAGTAACAATTTCGAACTATTATCCATTACTCTAACACCACAGCAAAGATTACAGCACATGCTAGTCCCAAACGGTCACCCATCTAAGTACTAAGCTGACACGACGTTGCTTAACTTCGGTGATAGTACGGTGTTTTTCAACGTGATGTGTTTGTCAGTCGACAGAAGAGACTGGATGTAATAGAAATGTAGTTTCTACAAAAGGATGAAAATAAATACCAAGTACGGAAGATATGGACACATAAGAACCTTTAAAGAAAATTGAAACAAAGAAGGGCGGTCAAAGTTTGTTTACCTTTTTTAAAGTATTTCATCCCAAGCAGGGCAGGATTGCTACCAACACGCAGCGGGTTACAGAGAGTGAAAGTGAGAGAAAATGACTGTGTATAGAGGGGGATTGAGGAAAAAAAATAAACAATGAACAGAGTTCAAGTCAGTAGAAGATGGCAGTTGAGGCTGCACATAAATTTTTGAAGATCACAATTATTAGGTTGGTGCAAAAATAATGTCGTTTTCTCACATATGTTAGAACGTCAAAAAACGACATTATTTTTGCACCAACCTAATAATTGCGAAGGCAACTAATAGGAAAGGAGTTCCACGGGCGAGAAATGGGAAAAAATAAACTGTCGGAGCAGAAATGGCGGTTAACTTTAACTATTTCAACAGAAAAAGGATGGGACCTAGATGCCAATTTAGTAGTAGCCTCAAGCACTAGTCAGAGCACCAAAGCACTATTCGGGGCACCAAGGGAAAAAAAAATCTGCAGAGCAGTTGGCATGAAAATATTTGTAGAAAATACAGAGGTATGCCACACGACGTCGGTGAGAAAGTGACTGAAGTCGAGATGCCAGGTCAGGATCAATTACATTGCAGATCCTTCTTTGGATTTTGTTGAGTTAGCATCATAAAGAGCCAGTTTAAATTTTTATGGAACATAATGAAAAAAGAAAAGCTTGGAGAGTTTGAGATTCAAAAATATACTGCAGGCGAACGGGACAGAACATAGTTGGTAACCTTCCTAACGAGTTTGTGTAAAAGGATGACAGACCAAGGACTGGGGGAGATAGTAAGCAGACAAATACTGCTTAGAGCTACAAATGATAGGAAGTTGTGGAGATACACGATCGCCTAGGTTTATTATTATCTTTATTGCATTGTTTTTTTATTATTTCTTTGACTTTTCTTTGTTATTTTGTTCTCCTCTTTCTTTCATTTTTGTCTGTCTCTCTCCGTTCGTCGCACTATTTCTTTCTTCCTTTCTTTCTTTCTTCATCTCTCTTTATCTCTGATGTTCTCACTCTCTCTCCTTTATTTTTGTTTTCGTTTCTTTCTTCCTCTCGGCTCATATGTCATATTTTTCTTTCTTTTTTCAACGATCATCATTTTATTATGTGAGTGCAAAAGCTTATGCACATTTCATAAAAGTTTTATTATTATTATTATTAATAATTTTCATTATTATTATTATTATTATTATTATTATTATTATTATTATTATTATTATATATTTCCTTTGATATCTGCCGTTTACACATTTCTATCCCGGTCCCGCCCAGGGACCTAAGGTTAGAAATTGTATCATGACACTTTCCACTGAAAAAAAAATAAAATAAAAATAATTATTACATGGATAAAGCCCTTCGTAAAGTGTACTTGACAGAATAATTTTTGTATCGTTTTGAGGCATGGACTTCCAGGAATCCCTTGAATTAGTCTACTGGAATCTTTTCCAACCAATCCTAAGCCTCCAACTACAACAGGGATTATTGATGTTCCCATGTGCCACATTTTTGAGAATTCTATTTCAAGGTCCTTGTATTTTGACAGCTTTTCGAATATCTTCAAAGATACATTGCAGTCTGCAGGGACTGTCATATCAATAAGGAGGCTTTTTTTGTTTGTGGTCTTTAATAACAATGTCTGGACGGTTGGCTTTGATTGTTCTGTCAGTGTGTATTGCGTAGTCCCATAGAATTGTAACAGGTCCAATCTCCGTAACCGGGTCTGGGTGGTGTTCGTACCAGTTTCTTTCAGTTTCCTTCCCATAGAAGTTGCAAATTTTCCAGTGCAGATTATGTCATGCCGGTTTTTATATTCAGTGGGTGCCAATATCGTGCAACCAGATACAAGATGATCAAGTTAACAAGCATTGGTCCTGTGCAGCAATGATAAAACCTTCAGTTTCAGCTTTCAACCCTGCACTACGTAGCCACTGATGGGCACGTTTTTTGTCTACGTCAGCTTGTTTGGTACGGGAAGAGTATTGGCCATGAAGCGGTTTATCTTGTCATTATTTCTGTATCTGGTCGGTTGCACCTGTCTTTGCCTTCTTTTTTAAGTATTTTGCAGCTTCAGCCGGTTTACCGTGCTGTACTTGTATTTCTGCGCCCATTTGAAACTCCATTCTGAATTTGCTGGCTTCTTTATTACGGAGTAAAGACGCTTACTTCTTTCATTATTATTATTATTATTATTATTATTATTATTATTATTATTATTAATTATTATTATTATTATTATTATTATTTGAGAGTGGAGTTCCCACTCCATTATTACATTCACTTACCTTTTGGAAAGATATGCATCCATCTCTTCCCCCCCCCCGCCATTCCAGTTATGGTTTTAAGAGCAGGACAGTTTGAGTTTTATAGCCTTGGTTGTCAACCAGTCTATGGCAAAATGAAATGTCAACCTACCGCGACGAAATTTTTCTGTCTAGTCAGTCTTGAACAGAAAGGGAAATGATCGCCTAAGCGTGTATCACTTTAGTATGATACTAAAGTGACACTGGATGTTACTATACGAGTGCGACTGTTATCAGGTAACAGCACGGATTACTTCATGGTCGCCTTATCGGTGACGAAACACCATTTCTGGTGGTGAAAGTGGGATGACATCCAGCAGGATTAAAAACAAGATCTGTCCTAAGGTGTGTTGATATTCTTTGCAGAGTCTATGACCACCTATATGAAATGATGGCCTGCATAGCTACAAACGTAGCCAGAGTGGTCATTACACGGCATCGCCTCGCGAAACGCTGCCTAGGCTGAAGTTAAGGGCTAGGACGGGGGACATTCCCCGATAGAATTAGAGGGACCAGTTTGTTTTTTGTTTTTTTGTTTTTTTATTAAGCTTATCACCCCAAACAAGGATGGAAGCCACTAGCACGCAAGGGGTTACAGAAGATTTGGAGTGAGAGCAGATAGGAGTGTTAGAGGAAAGGATGTGGAGAAGGATAGTGGATAGATCAAGGCAAGGGGTTACAGAAGATTTGGAGCGAGAGCAGATAGGTGTCAAAGAGGAAAGTATGTGGAGAAGGGAAGTGGTTAGATCAAGGCAACTGGAGATGTCGATTGACGTTACATTTGAATAGTTGGAGATTATAGTTGTCAGGGAAACAGGAATAAGGAAGGGAGTTCCACAGGCGAGAAGTGCAAGATATGAAGCTATTGGAGTAGAAGAGACGTCTACATCTAACAGTTTCAACAGTGAAAGGGTGGGAGCGGGATGCCAGCCTCGTAGGACGCTTGAATTCATGAAGCCTGGGAACCAGCGAAAGCAGCTCATCGGAGCAATTACCATGAAAGTACTTGTAAAAGAGACAGAGCGAGGCGACGGCGCGTCTGTGAGAGAGCGAATGCAGACGAGATGACAGATCAGGGCCAATTACGTTGCATACCCGTTTCTGGATCTTATCAAGAACCCCGAGGCAAACAGAATGGGCTCCGGACCATATATGGCAGCAATACTCCATGTAAGGGTGAATGGTTGATTTGTATATTTGAAGGATCGATTCCGGGGAGCAAAATTCCCTGGCCCGGCAGAGGGAGCCAACTTTCCTTGCGGTGGATGTAGCAATTAACTCAATGTATTTGCTCCATGTCAGGTCGAGCACTCTTGTTGATCTGAGCTGGAGACGAGTGGACTACGCCAGGTTTACTTGCCCAAGAGACGCTACGCATGAAGGAATAGCTCTCCAGCTATAAGACACATGTGAAAGAAACTGGTCAGGTGCTCAGCTACGCAGCTACCCTAAGACTCCTCCCAGTGATGGGAATGATGATGATGTAACGGCAAAATTTTCAAATCGTGTAAATTTGCCCAATTATTAGATTAAGCCGTGAACCGTTATAACTTAGAAATGATTAAGGATATCTTAGTGGAATTCTCCGAGGTTTTTATAACATTATTGGACTTTACTTTGAACAATAAGAATGTATAATTACTCCCCAAGCTTGAAAGAAAAATAGTGATGAAATCTATCATAAACGAAAATGACATGTTCATCATTAATTAATCAGAGCTAAGGATCGGAATTTCAGGAAGGATTGATATAAAGTTCAAATATATATATATATATATATATATATATATATATATATATATATATATATATATATTTGAACTTTATATTTTTAATATGTCTAGTAATATCAAGCTTCATACGTTTATTGCTGTGATAAAATTTTGTACCTTCAAAAATATCTTTAAATATATATATATATATATATATATATATATATATATATATATATATATATATATATATATATATATACTCTATTATTATTATTATTATTATTATTATTATTATTATTATTATTATTATTATTATTCCAGGATCATGTTCCAACTTATTCATGATGATCTCGCCCTCTCTAAATTTCTGTCCTGGAGTAACAAGGTCCATCACACATTTCACATACAATTTCATTTTCAAGTGTTTTTTCACTGCTCTTTGGACTGTCATAGGTGAAACTCCTCTTTCTCGTGACAAACGTCTTATGGATTGAGTGGTATCTTTTCTAACTGATCCCTTTAGCTCTAATTTAAAATGATGATCCCTCTTCCTGTTGTGACCTCCTGATCCAGTTTTCCTCTTTACTCTTTTAAACTTATTCACCCTTCTCTTGATGGTTCTTTGAAGGCGGAAGCCAGAGTATGAATGTTGGTACCATTACTGAAGACCTGAATGATTTTTCCGCTTACAATTGCTCAGTTGAAGAAGACATAGTAGGGCTGACACTAAACGATTTTAACATGTTATCTTATTCTACCTGAATAACTAAAAGGGTTTTTTCAGTGATTTTTAATACAAGTGGTGTCAGGATGGCTAAATGTCTTATCTGAAAATTTGGTAAAATGAAACTCAATTAGTTTAGTGTTTTTTTTTTTTTGGATATTAAACGTTTTGTGGGGTGGACAATTATGATGTTACATAATTTGGACAGTTTTGCTGTTACACCCGGATGTTCCTTTCATTTTCCTTTGTATTATCCATTTCTACGATTCTTATATTTTTTTCCAGCCTTACCTTTTCCGTTTAACCCGCTTTCGTTCTTTTCATTTTAGATTCTTCCTTTCTGTTGCTACTCTTTTTGTTAGTTTCTTTCTTTCTTTTCCTTCAACCATTTCATATTTTCCTTCTTTTTTTCCTTTCTTCATTTTTATTCATTTCCTCTTTCTTTCTTTCTTTCTTTCTTTCACTTCGATTCCGTGTTTTCAATCCTTGCATTCTGCTCATCTTTCCATTATTTTCCCTGCCCCCCCTCTATTTTTTTCTATTTTTTTCAATTTTTTCCTGCTTTCATTCATTGTTAGCTCTTTTCAAATTTACTTTTATTACCTCTCTTTCTTTTTTTTTTTCTTTTTTTTTTTTTTGGTTTACTTTTTCTCGTTTATTTTTTTATTTTCCTTTTCCTTTCATTGCTTGTCTTTTCCCGTCTTTCACTTTTCTATCTTTCTTTCGCACCCCCCCCCCAGCATTCTTCTCGTATCACTCTTTCATTATTCATTCATGCTTTTTTCTTTCATTTTCCTTCACATATTTCTAATACCTATCACTCATTCCCTTTCGAAATCTTAGTGCCTTTCTTTCATTCTTTGTCGTATTTATGTATATCTCCATTTTTTTTTATCTCTACTTTTCCCTGATTTATTTCCCCATGTAGCACCTTCATAATTCTTATTTTAAAAAAAAACACACGCTTTGGCTTCACTGCTGAAGCATCGTTTTATCACGTCGAACTCCGGTCCCCACATACATTCATTACTTCTAGGGAGCCTCCCAGAACGCAAGTCCACAACACAACCGGCGTCCCCAAATGTGCACTCATTTCATGACTTATGACTTGCTCAATTAAATCCCGTGCTCGTGATTTGGCACCGAACTTGTTTTGTTGCTGTCATTATTTCTACTTTCATTTTCACTTTCTTCGCTACTTTCGCTTTCGTTTTCCAAATTTATATAACTGTTCACTTTCCATATTTACTTTTACTTTTTAAAATCTCATCCTTTTGGTCATCAATGGGGGATGATGCTTCTTTCCAAAATTTACTTTAACTAAATTCGCTGATACTTCTCTCTAACTTCTGGTCATCATTATTTTCTTGTTTTATTTATACTTGATCCAAGATGGTTGGTTTCTGGTTGGATTTAAAGAACATATTCACACCACGTGTTGGTTCTACTCGGTGAAGAGAAAGCACTCAACAGATAGATAGATAGATAGATAGATAGATAGATAGATAGATAGATAGAAAATAGATAGATAGATAGATAAATAGATGTGTAAACTGAAATAGATAATATACAAACTGAGATAGATGCAACTACTACTAATAATCATAAAATACAAACTGAGATAGATAGATAGATAGATAGATAGATAGATAATTATATACATAGATAGATAAACTGAAATAGATAATATACAAACTTAGATACTACTACTACTACTACGGCTACTACTACTACTAATAATAATAATATACAAACTGAGATAGTATGCAAACTGAGATAGATAGATAGATAGATAGATATACAAACTGAGATAGATAGATATGTAAACTGAAATAGATAATATACAAACTGAGATAGATAATACTACTACTAATACTACTATTACTAATATTAATAATAATATACAAACTGAGATAGATAGATAGATAGATAGATAGTATGAAACTGAGATAGATAGATAGATAGATAGTATGTAAACTGAGATAGATAGATAGATAGATAGATAGATAGATAGATAGATAGATAGATAGCATGCAAACTAAGATAGATAGATAGATATAATATCCCAATATAAATATTTGTATGCAATCTCAACTACAGACATTTTCTAGAGATAGATAGATAGATAGATAGATAGATAGATAGATAGATAGATAGATAGATAGATATTACTACTACTACTAATAATAATAATAATAATAACACCTGAAAAGAATAAAACAATCCATTTTTGAAAAGAACGATCACAAGCGATGAGAGATGGATAGTTTATAGCAATATGCAGCGAAAAAGATACTGGAGAAAATTTTTTTTTCTTCTTTTTAATAATGGCTTCTATCACAGTTGAAACATTCATAAAATTGGGAGTACAGAGAGATATATGTGTTTTCGACGCGGATATTTAGTGTAAGAAACTAATCTTCAATAAAATGAATTACAAACACGGCCACGACGCAACGGTTGTATTTGGTAATACGTTTCAGCAACATTTGTACCATTTACAGCAGTAGTTGATTGATTGATCGGTTTTGTTTAGCGACATATCTAAAGTTAGATATCTAAAGTCAGATATCATAACTGAGATAGATAGATAGATAGATAGATAGATAGATAGATAGATAGATAGATAGATAGATAGATAGATAGATAAAATACAAACTGAAATAGATAGATCGATAGATATTAACCACCATGTGATATAATATGTCCCAATCTAAATATTTTGTTACGTAATTTCAACTACAGACATTTTGTACAGAGATAGATAGATAGATAGATAGATAGATAGATAGATAGATAGATAGATAGATAGATAGATATACAAACTGGGATAAATATCAGCCACTGTGAGTTATATAATATCCCAATGTAAATATTTTTTCTATGCAATCTCAACTACAGACATTTTCTACATAGATAGATAGATAGATAATGAAGATACTGACATAGATAGATAGATAGATAGATAGATAGATAGATAGATAGATAATGACGAGACTGAGATAGATAGATAGATAGATAGATAGATAGATAGATAGATAGATAGATAGATATGAGTTATATAATATCCCAATGTAAGTATTTGTATGCAATCTCAACTACAGACATTTTCTACATAGATAGATAGATAGATAGATAGATAGATAGATAGATAGATAGATAGATAGATAGATAGATAGATATACAAACTGAGATGGATAGATAGATAGATAGATAGATAGATAGATAGATAGATAGATAGATAGACAGGTATCAACCACTATGATTAATACAATGTCCCAATATAAATATTTTTTATGCAAATTTATACCTTCAACTTTAGACATATTCTACATATTTTAAGAATTTCAGAGTAACCTTATGTTTTTGTTAGATATATAGTTTCTAGATGATAAAATTTACCTCTGGTAGTTATATTATTAAAATGTGCTGTTGAAAATTGTATTATAAAATGCTCTGTTGAATTTTGTTTGGAAAGTTCACTTTTTCTCCATAGCTGTGACCACCCTGGATGAGGGTGAACGTGGAAAGTAGAGCCGTTAAGAAGTTGTTTTACACCTCTCAAAATCTCCAATCTCCCAATCAGAAACCATGCTTCCGGCTGTACATTATCGTCAAGATCGGACAATAGTATTTCAGACACCTTTTATTATAGTAGTAGAACATAAAATAAATCTTGAGAATTGCTAACATTTTAAACGAAAGCGCTCTTAACAAATAAACCTTTCAACAATTTTTCCATCGATCGATCACAGAAACAAAGACCCATGTACGTGTACAAAAAAACATTTGAAACAAAACTAACATAAAGTACGTTATCAATCTTGTCACACAAAACATGATTTACGTATTAAACATGACTCTTAAACATTTTTATTAACGTGATTATTATTATTTAAACATGATTATTAAATATTTATTTAACATATTATTAAACATGTATAAGACATGGTTGATATATTAAAAATGTATTAAAGAGAGATTAATGTATTAAACAGGTATTAAAGATGGTTTAATGTGTTAAATTTGTTTTAGAAAGAGATTAATGTATTAAACATGTATTAAAAAGAGATTAACGTATTAAACATGTATTAAAGATGGTTTAATGTATTAAATTTGTTTTAGAAAGAGATTAATGTATTAAACATGTATTAAAAGAGATTAATGTATTAAGCATGTATTAAAGATGTTTTTATGTATTAAATTTGTTTTAAAAAGAGATTAATGTATTATAAATGTACTAAAAAGAGATTAACGTATTAAACATGTATTAAAGCTGGTTTAATGTATTAAACATGTATGGAAGAGGGATTAATATATTAAACATTTATTAACGAGGAATTAGTGTATTAAGCGTGTATTAAAGGGGGATTAATATATTATACATGTATTAAAGACGGATTAACGTATTATACATGTATTAAAGAGGGATTAATATATTAAACATGTATTAAAGAGAGATTAACGTATTAAACATTTATTAAGGATGGTTTAATGTATTAAATTTGGTTTAAAAAGAGATTAATGTATCAAACCTGTATTAAAGATGGTTTAATGTATTAAACATGTATGAAAGAGGTATTAATATATTAAACATTTATTAACGAGCGTGTATTAAAGGGGGATTAATATATTAAACATGGATTAACGAGGGATTAATATATTAAGTGTGTATTAATGCGGGATTAATGATTTAAACGTGTATTAAAGAGCGATTTCAGCCCAAATGAGAAACTGTTTCTCCGCCTGCGGTAGAAAAAGTCTTAAGAGCCACTCAAGACAGAGGGTTATTAATGTGTTTGTTGTGTTTGTTGTAAGGGGTCCATTGGGGTTGATCAAGTGCTGCATATTATGTAGGATAGGTAACTTATGATCACAGACTTGAAAAGAGTAGTTGGTGAAACATCTTCTCGGTAGACCGCTCCACCCGGCAATACATCAAACCCGTTTCGACGTGTATAACATCCACAGATCATCTTTCAGATCCTTTTCACCCCTTTCTGCCCGCTGTATTTTCCGATAGTGATGGCTTGTTCTGGAAAAGATATTTCAATTCCACTCCCTCAACACCATTCAACGCAACTGACGGGAAACAGCGTCCAGCTATCTTCGGCTGAATTCCAGACACTTCAGTAGCCATTGGCTGGTCAGCTTTATATATATATTCATCGAACCGAATTCTTGAAACAGGCGCACCGATTCAATTTTCTGCATAATTATTTCTCGTGTTCGCCGTACAGCAGTTCCTTTGGAAATCCTACGAACTAGCCTCTGGCAACAGATCTGATGGCGCTCCCAGCTGCGCTACAAAGATGTCCGCAAGCATGATATGGAAGCTCTGGACATTAACACTTGGGAGCCGGGAAGATGCAGCAGCTAACCGCAACAGATGGTGCAGTGGCCTGTGAAAATAACTCAGGTTGGGTGGGAAGAGAAGATATAGAATTTAGCTGAGGAAAAGAGAGCAATGCGGAAAGGGGACACCTGCGCAGATTACCGCATATTCAACCGCAAGCGACGCAGTTCCAGATCCTTAACACGATTTGTCACTAGGGTGTATCATCCATAGACCTCATCGACTGACGCGAGGTCTACTACTGGTTCTCGGGTATTAAGAATAATGGTTTGGTTTAGTTTATTTTGTTTTACGGCATTTAATGCCGACAAAATTTTTTTATTGCTGGTAATATTTTTTTTTTTTTGAAAAAATCTGTTTCTGGTAATATATTTCCTTCAAAATTGTATTGCTGGTAATAATTTTTTTCAAAAAAGTATTGCTGATAATAGTTAACT
>OZ038505.1:74041823-74049323 GCA_964036315.1 Acanthosepion esculentum
TGCCGAAAATGATAACGTCTTAAGTAATAATAATAACAATAATAATAATAATAATATATATATATATATATATATATATATATATATATATATATATATATATATATATATATATAAATATATACCATTAATGCTAATTTATAATATATATATATATATATATATATATATATATATCATTACTACAAATAAAATATATCGCATAGCTGACAGAACTTTTTCATATTTGTTCGGTCCATCTCATTTTTCGAAATGTGTATACTTTGGCAGAATTATTTCATTAATACCCTTAAGATAGTTCTTTTTTTTAAGGATTTATGTTATATACTTCAAATATGATCAGAATATGGCATATTAATCGACAATATAATGTATAGGTTTTGAAACCAATGTATGTAGCGTTTGAATTATTATTATTAGATGAGCATTCTCTACGGTAGTAAATTAAATCCATAATCATTAGTATGTTGGTGTTCTTTTTTCTGTATTGTTGATGGGGAACATATTCGAGGTTATTAGGTTTTTTTTGGGGGGTGTCTTTTAGCAATCATTGATGAGTTTTAATTCGTCTGTTAGTTTTTTGTTCGTTTGGTAATATATTATCTGAGTATTATTCTTCGTGTGCCGTGTCTCTTTAGGGCGTAGGCGACCATTACTCTCCACAAATCCCTCTCCTTTGTAGCTCTTAATTAAAATTTAGTTTGTTATCTCCCTTAAACTTTGTTTCGTCCTCCATTTGCTCATTAATATGCGAACTAAAAGCAATGGTATTTTTTTATTCGCAATTTTTGTCAAAATGGACGTTTATTCATCTTGAACTCTCCCGAGATGTGTTGTTTTCTTTATTTAATCCCGTTTTCTCAAAAGAAGGCTCCGTGTTTTAAAAGGCAGTTTTAAATTCTGTGATTTCCCATTTCTCCTCCACATACACACTGCTATCTCTGTTACTCTTTATTATTTATATTGTAGACCATTCAACTGACTGTGAATTTTCTTTCATTTTTAGTTCCCATACATATATATATATATATATATATATATATATATATAATAAATTAATTGATTTAAAATATGTTTTTTGCTACACAGTGATAAACATGTTTCAAAAATGGAAGCTAAAGACTTCGAATTTAATTTTGTTAGCAAAATTAAATTCGAAGTCTTTAGCTTCAATTTTTGAAACATGGTTATCACTGTGTAGCGAAAAAACATATTTTAAATCAATTACTTTATAATATTAATGCTCTGTAAATTTACATTGAGCACTATTGTGTAAAAATAAAAATATCTATAAGAACACCGGATTTTATATCTTACTGTTCTTTCTTTTTATTTATATATACATAGATAGATAGATAGATAGATAGATAGATAGATAGATAGATAGATAACATGCTGTTATTGCTATATGTTTCGTGTTTGAATAATAGCAAAAGATTTGCAGACCTTGCCTTAAATTATTTCCCACTTACTCCATTGGAAACTTTTCCACTGGGTTTTCCTTCGTTGTTACTTGCTGAATATATGATGTTTTGTCTCTTGAAGTTTTAGTTCTACAATTATATATTCTGTTAATGTATTTGTATTGTTAAATTGAATTTCATTATTTTTATATTATAATTATAATTATTATTATATTATTTATATTAAATATTATGCTTAAAATCTATAATCTATTGTTATATTTGTTTCAATATTCAGATTAAAATAGTGGAATAGACCACATTATTTTGCGATTTCTGGTTTTGTATGTATTCTATATAAATACATATATATATATATATATATATATATATATATATATATATATATATATATGTTAATACATTTATATATAACAATTTTCTTAGCATATTTTATACAGGGTGGGTAGAAAGACACTGCCTATTTAAAAATATTAATTATCCATCGATTTTCATAAAACGTGTGTTATTTTAAACAGTATTATGATAGAAATCCAGTGTTAAAATAGCTTTTACACATTTTCTTTAAATTTGTATGTTGAGGGACCATCGCTTTTGTGGTTACCTGCCTCAGATCCCGTATTTATCAGATTGAAGTGGTAATTACTAGTGGTTTTGGCATCTACTGAAACCAGAGGTCCATGAACACTGCACCACTGTCCCTGCACTTGTGTAACGGTATGCTAGCTGAGCACGCACATGCAGTGTTCTGCTATTCTGGTCTGCATTAAAATAAAAAGAGAAATTTGCCATTAAAGGTAACTTTAGGAATCACAATGTTTGTTTCATGAAAATATGGTGACATGAACAAAAGATACTAATTATTTTCAACAAATGCTATCAAGGTATTTACTGTCTCCCCACTAAGACGAGTTGTGACAATTTTTTTAGGGTGGGCACCCGAGCGCGTACACCCGAGTCAGGAACAAAAATTGCCCACAGCCCGCGCAACCGTCGGTTACGCTGTCCTCGGTGTGAGCACCGATCCCTCTCCCTGGTGCAATGAGAGGACGCGGCCTCGGGCAGCTGTACCCCAGGGCTGGGCACCTCTCAGTAGAATTTTCCTCAGTTGCGAATCTGTCCTTTGACGGAGCCGCCCCTGAGCGCACTCTGCCCACAGATAGAGACGCAACTGAGCGATGATAAATAGATGTGCTACAAACTACTCGAGAGAGTAATTTACACACTTTATTTTCTAAGCGTAGTTTAGATGTGGACACGGCTGAGTGTGTGGCGCACCCAGTGAGGATCGAACTCACTATTCAGTCGTAACTGTTTTAGCGAGACAACCTTGCTAACCATTACACAACGCCGAGATTCCCACACAACAAATTATATCAAAATTGTTAACGAACAAGCCTTAGCGGCTTGGAACATTAATTCCTAAGGAGAGTTTCTATAGACCTTTATTCCTTATAAGGACACTAGAAAACTGTATACAGAACACTTACAAAATTGTCCTTGTCCGTCATATTCAATCAGAAATCAGTTTCAATGTTTGCAAAGCGAATTATATTATTTTCAATGAAAGTGATTGTATTGTACGGACAATGTATATTAATGAGAACAGAATTATTCAAAAATTAAAAACTAATTTTATTAAATATATTTATGGTGGCATCCGAGGAAATTGCAATTACAGCAATAAATAAATTACTAAATAACCCCCAACCTAATAGTAGACTATGTGATAGTCTGGAACCGAAATAAGTAATAAAAAAGAAAAACTTAAAAGTTATGTATAAAAATAGTTTAAAATACACTATAAGAGTTGTAGTTGATAAGAAAAAAATCAACATTCGACTATGAAAAGTTAACTAATATATAGAATATTCCCATGATGCAGTAGAACAAGCGTTTTACCGGCCCCGCCCACAAACTAATATATTTCTTCTTTTGACTCCTACCTCCTAAGAAAGAAGACATTCAATAAAATCTCTGATAAAATATGTTGCCAACTACAGATAAGCAAACGTAACTTTATTTCTCTCCTTACCAAATTTATATACATGTATATGTCCTTTGAATAATAATGTGTTTTAAATGTATTACTAAGCTATAAAAGAAAGACTTATTGAACGTACACTAAAAAAAGAAGAAATGACTAACGAAACAATTATTTCTCTAATTCATTTTAAAGAAAAACTTAAGTACTTAAAATGTTTCTGAATTATAACGAATTATGTATTTGTGGGGATCGAAAAAAACACGAAATAAAATAAAAATACAAAATTAAATAAAAGTACAAAATAAAAAAAAACATAAAAATCTCCCAGTCCTCTGACAGGAAAGACAATTTACGCATGTGCAAAAAGAGAGACTTCCTGGCGCCAAAAAATAAACTAGAAGAATCTGTCTCTTCTCTGTTGGACCTTGACTGGTGAACACGTGCCAACTGTTCGGGAAGGAAATTCCCCAATAAGAGGTCGTTGGAATCCAAGAAAAAAGAAAAGAAATAAAATCAGTGTCCTAAACTGTCCCTCTAGTGTCTCCGTATCTTTCCGTCTCTTCTTTGTCTATTTATTTCAGCGACGAAACCAATTCTTGGATGTTTAGGTGAAAGAATCAACCCAGCAGTAATAGCCATAACATCCATATATTACTTGATATGTTGAAATGCGTAATAAATCAATTTATCGTTTTCCTATGTCTATAAAACACTAAGTGATACTGAATTTTATTTCATTATGCCACAAGTATAATTTTGCTTATAATATTACCTCCTGTTGTGGTTAAGTGATGCCCTTTTCACCCCCGCTCCGCCACAAATTTAAAAAGACAGATATAAACAGATTTCTCAACATTCATACACAGGTGAATATCACCAAAATATGTAGTTAATCATTCCTGTCATAACTTGTAATTTTAAACACGAAAAGTATCGACATTTTACGTCGGTTTTTCTTTATTTTCATTCACAGTTACTAATAGAGCATCACGGGAAATTAAAATAAAAATTATATCGAAATTTTTGCTTGAAAGACGTAAAGAATTCTATTTAATTTTATTGTTGGCACGATTCACTCCAAGTGAAAGAATATTTTGTAATAATTGCTATTGAATTATTGTGCTTTTAGAAATTTGATTTTTAATGTCGGAAATTCTACAAAATTTGTCAAGCAAAACCTATGTATAAATCCATATAAGGTGCGAAATTTATGGCTTGTGTATCTTTTATATTATTAAGAGATTTGCTGAAAATGGAATGACGAGTCTGCAATGCAATCAAAACCTATTCAGTTTTTGCCTCTCTTTCTTTCTATCGGTCCCAATACTTTACTTTAACGTAAAGACACAAATCATGTTCTTAAATAGTCTCGCCAGATTGATACTTTTATATGGATGCTATGTATGGAGTCAAACTCGTTAAAATATATCTAAACTGTCAGCCGCATACAACAGCTTTCATAGATGAATCGTTAAAAATGGCTTCGAGCGAACGAAGCCTATATGTCTTGGAGAGAGTCACACTTTTCGAACGACGTGATTTGGTGCTACAGAATCATAAATAAAGAATTTTGCCAAATAACAGAAAACACATTACTTGAGGAGTTTCAACGACAGTAACAATTAAAACTGATATCATATGTAACGCGAAAGTGGAAATAATAGAATAAAAAATGGGGATGTTCAAAACGAATTCAAACAATAAGTTAGGTAGGGAGCCCATCATCAATGCTGGAAAAGGTGATACGAAAGCTATTTACGAGAAAAATGTTTTAATAGAAATGCTTTATAAATTTCAACTGAAAATAGCACTGTCTGCTCGGTACATAAATGCTGAATATTTCCTAATAGGGAAATGGTTAATATTACAATTGCTTAAAAATTAATATCTTCCTATAAATCTATATATAGAAAGTTCATAAATAACTGTTCATCGTTTACCATCTACCGTTCTCTCTCCTCCTCTCTCCCTCCCTCTCCTCCACTCTCCCTCTCCTCTCCTCCTCTCTCCCTCCCTCTCCTCCTCTCTCCCTCCCTCTCCTCCTCTCTCCTCCACTCTCCCTCCCTCGCCTCCTCTCTCCCTACCTCTCCTCCTCTCTCCCTCCCTCTCTCCCTCCCCACCTCCTCTCTCCCTCCCCATCCCCTATCTCCCTCCCCATCCCCTATCTCCCTCCCTCTCCTCCTCTCTCCCTCCCTCTCTCTCCCTCTCCTCCTCTCTCTCCCTCTCCTTCTCTCTCTCCCTCTCTCCCTCTCCTCCTCTCTCCCTCACTCTCCTCCTCTCTCCCTCCCTCTCCTCCTCTCTCCCTCCATCTCCTCCTCTCTCCCTCCCTCTCCTCCTCTCTCCTCCTCTCTCCCTCCCTCTCTCCTCCCTGGCCTCCTCTCCTCCTCTCTCTCCCTCCCTCGCCTCCTCTCTCCCTCCCTCTCCTCCTGTCTCTTTTTCTCTTTTTCGCTCCATCTCTCTCTCTCTCTCTCTCTCTCTCTCTCTCTCTCTCTCTCTCTCTCTCTCTCTCTCTCTAAAAGCTTATGCAACAGCACTTTTAAACATCTGCTCCAGTACAATCACCGAATTTAAGCAACGTAAAGCCTGGTGATTACCTAGATGGGTAACAGTTTTGGAATGCCAAACGATGTAAGCTTGGGTGTGCGGATGGTGCAATGGGCAATGGCTCAGAATTGCTAATGGGCGAGTCGAGTTTCAATTCCCATTGGTTTCTTTATATTCACTTACACTCAAATTGTCTTAGGAAAGGTATGAATCTTCTCCCCTCCCTAGCTATCAGTTAATTCGTAAGACTTGTATCATTATTGCATTATTATCCCCAACAAAAGAAAAAAGATTCTTACAACCTACAAAATATTTTCTGGCTTTAAATAACATGCAAAAGGTTGATAAATTGTAGAAAACGAATCAATGAAACAATTTCAAGTGGCAACCGACTTCATCCTTGTAATGAGGGTGGATAGCCTGTGGCTCCGTAACCGACTTCCAAGTAATGGTCGGAAGAGAATTCGGGACCCACCGACGTCATAAGAATCAGGGATTTACCGGGAGTGACCGCGGTGTAATGGATAAAGGCTCAAAATGAGAAAGCAGGAAGCCGAGTTCGAATATCAGTAGGCTCTATTACATTAACGGACGTGCAGATATGCTTGGGAAATGTATGAGTTAATCACTTCTATACACCTGTTCATGGTCCACGACCCTTAATAATGAGGACGAGAAGAAATATATATATATATATATATATATATATATATATATATATATATATATATATACATAAATATATATATACATATATATATATACATAAATATATATATACATATATATATATATATATTATATATATATATATATACATAAATATATATATACATATATATATATATATATATATATATATATATATATATATAATATATATATATATATATATATATAATTCGCATACAGTACCGTTTCACTGTATCACAATACTCCTCAGTGCGACTAGATACCAGAATACCTCAAGCCAGGACCGAGACCCGACCGATTTGGTGTCAGTCAGTGTTTCTACCACTAAGACATCATCACTCGGTAGAGAGAAATAGCTAATTCTAGCGTATTGGTCTTACGAATGCAAAGAAACGCAATTCAGTCAGAGTGCTCCAATTTAATTTACTGAAGAGCTTTTCATTAGTGCAGGTGGCTGTTGTTTATAGCATCCACCTATCTCTCAACAGTGCTCAATTGAAAAATATATTTTCATGTGTTTAATTTTATTGTATATATATATATATATATATATATATATATATATATATATATATAATTAAGTAATTCAATGAGCCTGAAAGAAACATCAACAGAATGCAGAAAGCACTGGACGGCCGTTTCGTCCTATATTTGGGACTCATCAGCAGTGCGCATCCATTACCGAGAATTGAAACGCTGACAGGCTGTCAAGCAAACACCAACTGTCCCAACGGGCCTCGGTGAAGAAGAGGTAGCAAATCAGACTCAATATAGCGCCGCTCGCTCACATATTCCGTGGTGGAACTCAACTGAAGTTCTCTGTAACGAAGTTCTCTGTAACAAAGTTCTCTG
>OZ038505.1:74054323-74079323 GCA_964036315.1 Acanthosepion esculentum
GCTGCGCAGCCCAGTCCATCTTAGCGTTCCATACCTATTTCTACCTTTTTGTAGTTCAGTTTTGCTATTAGACATATAACTGCTGTCGCAAGTTACTTATTTACTCAATCGTTTGCCCACCCTATTTTACCTCCACGTTACAGTTTTCACTGTAAGTTGAAGTGTACTGCCTTTACTACGCGGCCCAGTACACCTCAGTACTTCACTGCCTATTTGCTTAAACGTTTGCATTACCCATTTTATCTCCGCGTGCTGCCTTTACTGCGCAGCCCAGTCCATCTTAGCGTTCCATACCTATTTCTACCTTTTCGTAGTTCAGTTTTGCTATTAGACAGTTAACTTGCATGGAAAGGAAAAATGAAATGGAGTTTGCTAAGGACTGGCTGAGGACTTCAGTGTAGACCACATTTTCAGATTTTTGTGCGGGTGAATAAAGGAACGCATCATCGCGCCTGCCGACTCGAGAGCAGGCTACGTAAAGTTGGCCGTATAAGAAGCACTGCTCTTCTAAGTGTACACCAGTGACAGACAGTGTTTGTCATTGGGCATTATTAATTGTCATAGCAAAACAGGGTGCGAATGGGAATGGTGATCTTCTGAAAGTGAAGGGTACATCGGCATCTGATGGATACAAATGCATCCTTGGGATAAGCACTTTCTCCCCTTTATCGCATTACTGTGAAGCATTGAACTCATCGCCAACTAATGTATAGTTACAAGCATCAATTGTCTCTCCTCACATCACCATACCATATGTACAGAAATGAATGACCCCGACCAGATTACGGGCCCTTTCAAAAATGCGTGCGAGACCCCTTCGTGCAGCAAAAAATCTATAAAAATCTCTGGTTCGACCCTTCCATCAGCTGTCAGTTTTTTACTTCTTTTCACTCCCAGGCTGCAATTAACGTCAAATGTCGATTCAACTTCCGACATTTACAGCGTCAATTCCTAACGGAGACAGATTTGGACTCAGAATTTCAAAAAATTAGTAAATCGGCTGGTACTCCGGTATTTGGGCGGATGACATTCTAAAATGTTGGGCGTTCTTTACAATTCAACCAGAAATTCCTACGCGGCCCAGTTAGAGGTCCCTTCCATAGAATGCCGTGTGAACCCCTCGTGACTGAAAAATCGATACAAACCCCCGTGTTGACCATGCCTTCAGCAGTCCAATTCCCACTTCTTTAAACTTTGTCCTTTCTCCCAGGCCGCATCACAGATTCGATTTTTCAATTTACGTTATTGTGTCATGCCGGAGCCCGATTTTTTATTTGGGACTCAAACTTTGTAAAAAAAAACGATTAACTCACAGGTGATACGGATTTTGGGGGTTTAAGTTGAATGTCTCGCCTGCACTAAGCGGCCCAGTACATCTAAGCTTTTCACCTCATTTTGGACTCTGTGCAGTTGACTTCGCGTTGTTAAACACTTTTGAGCTCTGTTTATTTGAACTTAAAATCGGATCAATGTATGGTTTCCAAAGTACCGGATTAACAAAACAAGGGCAACAACAACCCCGGCCAAGTAGTATGACCAGTCTCAATATTTCAAGAAAATGGGTTGGGTGTGAAAATGTATTTGTTGTTAACATTCTCTTTTCATTCGGTTTTTCCAGTTACGAGTCCTTTTTTAAAGCTGATCGTTTTGTGTTCATTTTGTTTAGTTCTTTTTTCGTAACAGATTTAATGTTTAGTATAGAGCTTAGAAAAAATCGCAGTGTGAGATAGGCAAGAAGTAAGGCATGTAGCAACATCAGCACGGAAAAGGGCACTCCTTTAAAGGCAAGGAAGGGCAAAAATATTTTAAGTCAAGTGATAGCGATTGCTGTATGAGTCGTACGATTTTAAACAAGCACGGGCAACGCCGGGCCATGCTGCTAGTATATATATATATATATATATATATATATATATATATATATATATCATATGACTGTACATATATATATATCACATGACTGTACATATATATATATATATCATATGACTGTACATATACATATATATATATATATATATATATATATATATATATATATATATATATCATATGACTGTACCAATATATATATATATGTATATATATATATATTATATCATATGACTGTACATATATATATATATATATATATATATCATATGACTTTACCTATATATATATATATATATATATATATATATAGGTACAGTCATATGATATGATATATATATATATATATAGGTACAGTAATAGGATATATATATATAGGTAAAGTCATATAATATATATATATATATATATATATATCATATGATTTTACCTATATATATATATATATATATATATATATATATATATATATATATATATCATATTACTGTACCTATATATATATATATATATCATATGTACCTATATATATATATATATATATATATATATATATATATATATATATATATATATATATATATATATATATATCATACGACTGTACCTATATATATATATATATATATATATATATATATATATATCATATGACCGTACCTTTGCATTCTTTATCTTTCTTTTCCTTTTGTTCGTCGCTAAATCCATATAATTGAACCAATACCGGCGGGGAGACAATCCTATTTTACTGCCGTACAAAAGACAATCAACTAAACGAAAAATTATCCGAATTCAATTAGTTTCTCTTGAACCCCCCCCCCCCCCCGCCAAAAGAATAAATAACTACTGTCCAATGTGCAATTCAACTTATCCCCTTGAACTTTGATTTGATTCAACAAGAATATGAAGATCAATTTCTGGGGAAGAATCAACATCAAGCCGTTTCGTCATATCTTTACATCTGGCAGTCAGGCTTCAGAAGAAGCAGCTTGACAACAGGATCCGAGGTGAATGCTGTCAAGCACGAAAACAATGGCGTACACTGAAGCTTAAAAGACGTTATGATCGTTTTATAGTTTAAATGGCGAGATGGAACCGTTCTGTTCCAAATTTCTGGCAGAAATCATTGCCGGCCTCCTGTTTTCCAGTCAAATTTGATCTTCAAAAACTTAAATGGAACATCAATCGTTATCTTCTGTCTTCTCAATTCCTGTTCTTTTATTGTTCTATCGCCTTAATAATGTTTTTTTCTCATATTCTTTCACAATCATTAACTTGTAGATCGTAGCATTCAGTCAGTTATATGCCATACGTGAATCATGCTCAGGCGATCACGTATCTTTCGATACATAACTGACGAGGCAGATGTTTTCCCCCGCAGTAGGTTGTCATCCAACGCTATAGAACTCGGTCTGTCCTGCTATTTACCCATAGCTGTGGTGGGAGAAGAGGATTCATTCCAGTCCCAAGGGTATTAGCACGTAAGTGAATGCAATAGATTCGACTGGATTTTAAACTCGGCTCTCCGATTCCTCAATCCAAGCCGCTATCCATTACGCTACTGGGCCTCCCTAGATGGTAGCAACGTTTGTCTATTTTACTATGTTCATTAGGTCGATTACATCGAACACTCAACACGCATGTGGACTACGTTTTCTTGTCTTTCTTGCTTAATTAATTTACACGAGTCTGTCGTATAAACTCTTTAAACTTGTGTCACTAAATCATTTTAAAGTTTCGTCGAAAAGGTTTCTGAACTGCACTGTAATATAAATCATCCTACTTGATAGCCAATACTGAATGATTCCGTTACATATGAAAAGTAGGAATGAGACAATAGAGATGTTATGGATAAAAGGATGCAGAGAATAATCAAGATGAAGTATGTAAGCAATAAGGAACGGCTAACGAAAATTTAGACAACATGTAAGATAGATCTATTTTCTCATACACATAATTGATTTATACAATTAATAAACATTACAAGATTATTTTTTTCCTTTTTCGTTTTTATGAATCCGATTACTGAATCCTGATATAACGGTAAACGTTATCTAGAATCCGGCTGTAACTGTATTCGTTATCAAGAATCCGGCTGTAACTGTATTCGTTATCAAGAATACGGCTGTTACTGTAGTCGTTATCAAGAATGCGGCTGTTAATGTAGTCGTTTTCAAGAATGCGACTGTTACTGTAGTCGTTATCAAGTATGCGACTGTTACTGTAGTCGTTATCAAGAATGCGACTGTTACTGTAGTCGTTATCAAGTATGCGACTGTTACTGTAGTCGTTATCAAGTATGCGACTGTTACTGTAGTCGTTATCAAGTATGCGACTGTTACTGTAGTCGTTATCAAGAATCCGGCTGTAACTGTAGTTGTTATCAAGAATCCGGGTGTTACTGTAGTCTTTATCAAGAATCCGGCTGTTACTCGGCTGTTACTGTAGTCGTTATCAAGAATCCGGCTGATATTGTAGTCGTTATCAACAATACGGCTGTTACTCGGCTGTTACAGTAGTCGTTATAAAAAATCCGGGTGTTACTGTAGTCGTTATCAAGAACACGGCTTCTACAGTAATCGTTATCAAGAATCCGGGTGTAATGAGGTCGTTATCAAGAATCCGTCTGATACTGAACTCGTTTTCAAGAATACAGCTGTTACCCGGCTGATACTGTAGTCATTATCAAGAATCCGGCTGTTATTTTAATCATTATCAAGAATACGACTGTTAATGTAGTCGTTATCAAGAACGCGGCTGTAACTGTAGTTGTTATCAAGAATCCGGCTGTTACTGTAGTCGTTATCAAGAATCCGGCTGTTACTGTAGTCGTAATCTAGAATCCGAATGTTACTGTAGTCTTTACCAAAAATACGGCTGTTACTGTAGTCGTTATCAAGAATGCGGCTGTTACTCGGCTGTTACTGTAGTCGTTACCAAGAATCCGGCTGTTACTGTATTCGTTATCAAGAATCCGGCTGTAACTGTAGTCGTTATCAAGAATCCGGGTGTTACTATAGTCGTTATCAAGAATACGGCTGTTACTGTAGTCGTTATCAAGAACACGGCTGCTACAGTAATCGTTATCAAGAATCCGGGTGTAATGAGGTCGTTATCGAGAATCCGGCTGTTTTTGTAGTCGTTATCAAGAATCCGCCTGATACTGTACTCGTTATCAAGAATACAGCTATTACCCGGCTGATACTGTAGTTATTATCAAGAATCCGGCTGTTATTGTAATCATTATCAAGAATACGGACTGTACTGTAGTCGTTATCAAGAATACGGCTGTTACTCGGCTGTTACTTTAGTCGTTATCAAGAATACCGCTATTACTCAGCGCTTACTGTAGTCCTTATCAAGATTCCGGCTGTTACTGTAGATGTTATCAAGAATACGGATGTTACACGGCTGTTACTGTAGTCGTTTTCAAGAATCCGGCTGTTACTTTAGTCGTTATCAAGAATCCTGCTGTTACTGTAGTGGTTATCAAGAATCCGGCTGTTACTGTAGTCGTTATCAAGAATCCGGCTGTTCCTGTAGTCGTAATCTAGAATCCGAATGTTACTGTAGTCGTTACCAAGAATACGGCTGTTACTGTAGTCGTTATCAAGAATCCGGCTGTTCCTGTAGTCGTAATCTAGAATCCGAATGTTACTGTAGTCGTTATCAAGAATACGGCTCTTACTCGGCTGTTACTGTAGTAGTTTTCAAGAATATCGTTTTTTGTGCGGGATGTCTGTTTTATGAAACTGTGTTAGCTTAAATCCAGCTCTCCTCCCTTTATTGTAATCAATTTTAAATCACTGAAATGTGACATGATTTATAAATTTTTGTTTCCATTTACTTCAAGCATTCCTTGTTACTCATATATTCATTCCATGTTATTCCCAGTATCCTTCTGTAGAACTAATTTTCCTCTTCTTCTGTGAAATTGTTCAGTATCAAGTGTCATACAGCAAGACCAGCATTAGAGAGCAGTGCAGCAAGCTTCTCTTTGTTTCTAGCAAAAATGTCCTCTTTCTGAACACTTTGATTTTTTGGGGAGTCATAATTCTCTATTTATTCCAATGGCTTTTAGGACTTCGATGTCAGATTTTCCGTCATCAGTTAAAACACTCACCATATGTTGAGATTTCCATACTCCTATGATTTTGGTACCTTCAATTTGTAGTTCGGATTTTGGGGTGTTTCTCTTGCTGACAAGTAATTCTTAGTCCTTTCTTCTCGCTAACCGTAACTAACTTATGCAGGAGTTCCTGCAGATTCCATGCTACTATCAACACTGTTGCACTGCATATCTTACACCCTTGTGTAAATTAATTAAAACAACCGCTTTAGTTTTCTTTCTTTTACTATACGGTCAGTTTTAGACGCACCGGAGTGACGGTGTAATCAATTTCTATTTTTTCCCTCAGATTAGGTTTTTCAGTGGTGTGCATTAATATGAATCTATTTTCGGCGTGCATGATGAAATTTGTTTGGCCTTGAAAAATATTACATCATCCATGATTACATCAGATTTTCATCACGTCCAAACACTATTGTCTCGACTGTCGATTAGTTGTCCTATCTGCGATAGACGTTACTTCAAAGAAGAGTACGGAAATTGTAACGCTGCACCAAATCAATGGTAAGCCTTCCCAATGAGCAAATCAAAGTACTATCGACTGGCCCGGAAACTCTCCTGATTTAATCCAATCGAGGATCTGTTGTCAATCTGCAAGAAACGACTTCGTGGCATGGAGATACGAAGTACTCACGTGGGCATTGGGTTACGTTCTATTGGAAAAATACGGGAAAAAAGTAAATAATACGGAATTATTCGTTTTGTTTCAGTTAATTTGCACATGGGCGTATGTTGTTAACATTTGTGTCGCCAATATTTAAACCCTAGTAGGACTTCTAGTTTTCTCAGGATCGACTCGCTCTAAAAGTTGCATTAATCCAATGAAAAGGCACCTTCTTGTCCTACACCCCTTTCTATATTTGCGTATTTACTTTATTCGTTGTCTATCCCTATGCAGGCAGTTCACTCCGTGTATAAATCATGGATGATTCTAATATCTTTTCAAAATAAAGCTCGCTTACCTAGTAATTCTTCTTCTATAGACCATGTCTGTTTAGGGCGTTATTGATCATAGCTCTCCACAATTTCTTGGCCTTTGTAGCTCTTATTAAATTTTGTCCTTTTGCCATCTCTCCTAAATCATTTCTTTCGACCATTTACAGAAGTTCCTTAGTTTGGTTATGCGTTGTTTTCCTCTGCCCCACATGCCTTCAATATATCCTCTGAGTGCTAAATTCTCCAAGCACTTTTCCCTTCTTATGTACCCTAGAAATATCAACCTTTCCTTTCTTATGCTAAATACAAGCGTTCTTTTTTGTTTCTATTGGATCTAAAACTTCGTTGTTGCTGATATGTTCAGTCCACATTATTCTAAGCATCCTTCTGCAGAACCATATTAAATGTTGCTTCGAGTCTCTTTGCCATATTTGTGGAGATTGCCGAGCATTCACTACAATATACAGGAAGACCGATATTACATAATAGTCCACTACACTTTGCTTTGTTTCTAACAAAATATTTCCGCTTCTTAATACTTTTTTTAGATTTCTAGAAGTCATCCTTCGTAATTCCAATGCAACGTCGGATTTTGGTGCCATATTCCCCCATCATATGTTAAAACACTTCCAGATATTTAAATTTTCGTACTCGCTTGATGCTAGCGTTTCCAATTTGTAGATCCAATCTTCCGTTGTTCCTCTTGTTGACAACCATGTTTTGTCTTCTTAAAATTAATGCATAGTCCTTTCTTCTCGCTTTCCTTTATTTTCTTTGGCATTTCCTGCGGTTTACTTTCAACGTCTGTCTTCAACACCGTGTCATCCGCATATTTTATCTTGTCGAGATTGAGCCTACCAATAATAAATCCTGGTAGAACTTCTAGATTTCTCAGATCGATTGTGTGTAAATGTTGAATTAATCCAGTGAAAAGACACATTTTAGTTATATGCCACTTTCTATTTTTGTATCTTTACTAAATTAATTTTCTGGCCATATGCTGTTGGTTTCGCTACTTTCTAAATATAATTTAGTTTTTATTCTAATAAAATTCCCAAGAAAACCTGGTATCGCCAATTTGGATTTCGCAGTTTGCGTTGTTCCTCTTGCTGCCAACCATGTTTTGTGTTCTTACAATTGATGTTTAGTCATTTTTCTCATTTTCCTTCATTAAGTACTAGCTTAAAAACGTCACTCTGTGCGGATTTTAAGCTAGATGTTGCGGAGTGCTAATTTGGGCCGCCGGTCCAAAACTAAAGGGAACGCTGGTTCCGCTTAGTCAACAACAATAAAAAAAATTGAATAAGTTTGAATGCTACAATTCACTCCATGGAACTTCAAAACATCACTTAATCTCTGATTCAAGCTATAAGGCCAATTCTGGCCGAAAGTCCGATTTGAAACGAAAGGCCGATTTGAGCCGAAAGGCCGATTTGGGCCGAAAGTCAGATTTGGACCGAAAGTCCTATTTGGACCGAAATTCGTATTAGGACCAAAAGTCCGATGGGGTCAAAAGTCAGATTTGGGCCGAAAGTTCGATTTGGGCTGAAATTCCGATTTGAGTCGAAAGTCCGACTTATGCCGAAAGTTCGATTTTAACCGAAATTCTGATTTGGCCCGAAAGTCCGATTTAGGACGAAATTTTAATTCAGGCGCAAAATTGAGTTCTTCAACTCACAAAATCTGTGGAACGAAATCTCTTAATTTAACTCTAATTTCTGTGTATTTTGAAGAAATAAAATTGATTTCCTCAATTCCCAAAGCGTTGGAAATATTTTAAATTGAATTTAAAACAAAATTTTAAATTCACAAAATTTGTGTGTTCAATATAAATTTTTAAAAAAATTTAAAACCACTAATTTTTCAGTTATTTTAAAATTTGAATTTTTAACTGTTCCCTCCGCATCTGGACACAAATCCCAATGCTTGATTCCCAAGCACAGGATTAAGGGCAGATTTCCAATCCCGGATCATTCTGGTTCCAAAATGGTATATGTCCATGTAGAGCAAGTGTGGCCCGAATTAGTGGTTTCAGATACACGGACATACAGAATTTGCCGTTTATTTATTTAGAGTATAGAAGTTCTTACAGTCTTCCTTCTTGTTATCAACAATGTGTCATTAATAAATCCTGGTAAGCCTTCTCGTTCTCTCAGGATCGCATCGCTTTAATGTCTCGCAGGTGATAATGTTAAAAAAGGTTATGTTCATTAAATACTGAAACCTTTCAGCCTAATAATGACTTTGCAATTGATTAATAATGCGATGAAGTGGGCCTGCGAGCAATTTTTCCACTTCATCATTTCCTTCAATCTAGCAGTGGTATGCGTCTCCCGTAGACCCCACGACCAATCGTCGTTCTAAAATTCACTGAGCGCGAGCTATGACAGATTGCCCAAGTCTGCTCACTCCATTATATATCTGTCCAAGAATCTCGTTCGTACGCCTTCACTTCCGGATGTAGGTGTAGAGTCACGTGTTTCTTCATTGATGACAGGGAATAAGCCTATGTTAACTTCTTTTCCGTTGAAGATCAGGTGTGTATTTGTGGCCAAGTCTATTCCGACAGGACACCACATGTATGAGTAGGAATCATTTTTGGGAACACCTTCTGTGATCAAATTGTAAATAAGACTTCAACCAAATACAGTTGTTATCCAGTGTCTTCAAGTATTAGTTTTTATGTCTTCTTAAATTTAAGCCCGGGAAAAGCTTTCTTTATCTTTCATAAATTTGCGTCAGGCTAAAACTTGTCTGTGTTTCCAAACCGTACAACAGAAGATCGTACGTATCATTAACACGTAAAGAATTCTTACCGAACATTTTATATCGTATTAAGAAATGACATTTACAACTTCAGTGATTCGCCCTGGGTATGAAGATAAACTGCATCCGCGTCCTGAATAAGACGATAAACTACGTCCAACAGCAAGGCCTCTGATAAGGAGGTTTTGAGGAGCGTGGAACCATCTCTTAATTGCTGGTGTTCCCAGCTCTACCCTGACCCGGGGTGGTAACACCTGTTACGGTCCCAGCTATGGGTAAATAGTTAACACCCAAACTTGTGTAAAAATAGGTTTTAATACCAGAAATACTTTGTAATAAAAAAATTATTATCAGTAATAATTTTTGAAGGAAAAATTATTATCAGCAATACTTAAAAAAAAAAAAAATACCAGCAATACAAACAGGTATACATTCTTTGGAAAAAGATAAGAACAACTACAGATTTCTTCAAGGAAAAATATTCCCAGAAATAGTTTTTTTAAGAAAAACATTACCAGCAATAAAAAAAATTTCGGCATTAAATAACCCATTGAGGTTGATATGCCGTAAAACAAAACAAACCAAACCAAACCAAACTTCAGTGATATTATTTAATTTGCATAACAATTTTTTAAAGAATACTTTTTATGAATATTTATTTTTAATTCACATTTGAAAGATTAAACGTTGATAAACGACATGAAAAATAGAGAAACACCGACAATCATTGGTCAGTTGCTTCTCTGTTCGACTGTCGCTGAAAACACGTACATATATGTATACATATTGAGTTTCCCTGTAAAAGGTAAGGTTATTTTGTTTTAAATGACTCCCAAAGTGGGACGCATGTCCCACCAGTGGGGCATGGTAATATTTTGGTGGGTCATGCGTAGGATGTGCACCCTTCGGCTTATTATACCAACGTTAGCTCAAATTTCATTTTGCATTATTATTTCATGATTAAAATGAGTAAAGTATATTACAGAATAAGTTTTCATTCAAATATTTTATATTTCTGGCTTTCAGTTCTCTATTATATCTTTTGAAACTATATATATTTAACTGTTTTTCGGTTTTTTTAATTTTTCTCTTCCATGGACGCCATGGTCTTTTGGGACTTGTTTAGAGACCAAGTTAATGGCCTTTTAAGCTTCCTTCAAGTGAATTGCAGTAAAATTTTGAATATTTAAGAATTAAATATTACGGGGGTCAGCAGAAATTTAGAAATCCCAAAGAAAGTGGGTCATGGCTCAAAATCGGTTGGGAACCACTGTTTTAATCTGTCGCAGTTAGCTCCTCCTCAGTTATTTAATCCTTCAACAGGGGTCTCTCTCCCTTGGCTATAAATACTGGCTGACCCTTCTCACTCTCTCTCTCTCGACTTAGGCCTTGGGCCGCTACCTCGCGGGGAGACGAGGTAAAATCTCTCTTTTCCCACTTAGGCTAATATGTGACCTCTCACAGATACAGCGTTTCCCAAATTCTGTGAACACGCTAAGAACAATACACGTACGTACGAACACTACAACACACACATAATTTCTCAATACAAACTCTATGTAACAGTCCATGTCTTTGTTTAACTTGTTTTGTTATTAATATATACAGTGTAACCCGGATATAAGAGAGTTGTCGGGACCGGAGAAGAAGTCTCTTATATCCGAGTTTCTCTTATATCCGGGTTTGGTCTATTATATATACATTAACACAGGCTCTAATTTGGGACCAAAGAAAATCTCTCTTATATCTGGGTGTCTCTTATACCCGGGTCTCTTATATCCGGGTTACACTGTATTTGTTTACCCATGTATATCGGTCTTGTTTGTTTTCTTTGTCTTCTTTGGACTTAATTAAAGTCCGACATTCTCATGTAGCTGGACCCGCCAGCAGGAAAGTTTAACTTTCTGATATCTCTTCACATCTTCACCCCCACGGTTCGCTACAAAACTATAAGTTTGTGAATTCCCAAAGGAAATAGGAAAAAAACCCTTGTTTTTCTTTCTTCCACAAATTTGCTGCTGTTTCCGAGTACTGCAAAAGTAACAAGATCTTACGCTTAACCATCCCATCTACTGAAAGCTTATCACATCACTGGCAATAAATATACAAGCTCAAAACAATTTCATTTTGTTATATCTATAATAGTTACGTATTCTCTGTGTCCTTTTTTAATCCTGATTACGTTAACACATTTCATAGAAATATGTTGTTAGGTCCTCGATTACTAGTTTACTAATGCGTTAGTATAGGTGACTGACGTAAGTGCTTATTCACGGAAAATCGTGGGTACGTTCTGTCTTAAACAGAAAATTGTGTTACGACGCATCGTAGGAATGGAACACTGTCGTAAGTAGAAGACCGGATGTATTCAGATATTCAATTACCCGGAAGTTTGAACTATCTAAATTATCGAAAAAAATCAAGACAATGTTATTTTTCTGAATAAGATTAATCATTCATATCAAATACATAAGTTTAAGCCGTAGAAAACGAATATTTTGACAGTTGTCTTAACTCTTAATAATACAAAAAAGCACAAGAGATCTACAACAGATTAAAACTGGCATCCACTCCTGAACAGTTTAAACGAAATCCTTCAAAGATTTGCAGAAATCTCTGATAAATCTGAAATTCAACACCGTCTGAACATAAAAAAAAAAAACTTAATACAAAGGATCTATTTATTTCCCAATTAATAAAGATAATTTCAAAAACATCTCTAACTACAAACTAACAGACCACCAAAAGGAATTACTTACCCTTGGATCTAACTGTCACCTTTACAGACAATACAATATATTGGATAAACAAATTGAAATTAAAATTTTATACTAAAACATACAAAAAAAAATAACTAAAAGTAACAAAACCAGAAATTCGTGATCGCCTCAAATCTGAAGCAATAAAAGACAGACATGACAAAAGAAAAAAATTGTTCAAGCTCCTAAGAAAAGAATTAAAAATCGTTAACAAGAAGCTACGTAAGCATATAAATATTTTTTAAGAAAACTCGTAAACTAATATCTTCGTTGTATTAAATGAATCTGATTACAATTCGAAATTACAGCAAATACTTGACGATCACAACAAATTTAAAAAAGTCAACAAAAATCCTATTAAGCAATTGATACTGAATATCAACAAACTGATTACAGCCAACAATGCAAAACAAGGCATCTTAAAACTTCCCAAAATAAGTGGTAACTTCAAAGAAGTGGTGACTATAAGATACGTGTATAGAACTATGAAAATAGATAAGCCTAACTTCCCTCTCCGTCCTATCATATCCCATATCCCCACTCCGGCTTATCAATAAACGAAAATCATTAACCATCTCATAACACCATATATACCGTACAATACAGTATTAAATCAACTCATGCACTAATCCAAATGTTAAAAACACAAAAAAAACTAATAATGAAACCATATCCTCACTTGATGTTGAAAGTTTATTTACCAATGCCCCAGTTAGAGAAACTGAAAGGACAGGACACATAAAAAGAAAGGAATTGTGCTCACAACTTACCCCTGTGACACAGAAGCCAAAGGACGTTCTCCTTCTGCCTACAGAAAGTTGGTCAATGAAGATTGATATAAACAGCTTCTAAAAAACGTAAATGTTTAGCCGATTATGCTTTGTACAGTACCCTAAATGCGTTGTCACTATATTTCAATGTGCAACCCGGTTTGTTCACGAAATGTAGTCCAATCGCTGACTCACAAACCGACAGAGTCGAGGTAATAGAGTCGGTTACTCCACTCTATATATTTCGTATTTAGTAGGTGTTTGTGTACAACATATATATAATTTATCCCCGCACTCAGCCTAAAAAAACCTCAACGCATGTTCGTTACAGTTTCGCCTTTCATTCTGATTTGAAGAAATCGAAACCAAACGTATCGTTTACAGCTTTACAGTTTGTCACGCTATATATATATATATATATATATATATATATATATATATATATATATATACATATATATATATATTCTTGTATTTTCTTAAAAATAATTATAATTTAAGCTCTACTTCTGTATGTAGCACTGTTTTTTTTTTAAATAAAAATACTAAAGAACCCCGGATTATTGACCTAACATGTTCTTTCCTATTTTTCTATATATTTTCACACAAACACACACACACAAATATATATATATATATATATATATATATATATATATATATATATATATATGTATATGTACATTTCATTAAAAACGAAAAGCAAGATGCTTTTATTTATTTTTTTATACAATTTCTCCTGGGATCTAATAGTTTTATAATATAATAGCATCATCTACAGGCAAAAAAGGCTAAAAATAATGGAAGACTTATTAATAAAAACAAACAAACCAACACTTAATAATATTAACTTTGAACATGGACATAATATCTTGACCGTGTTTTGAAAAATGAAAACATTTTATGAAACACTTATAACAAACTATTTCTTATTTTGACAGTTAAAATATAATCCTTGAAAATGCCTAAATGTATAGCCGAAAGCGCTCGGATAAAAAGAACATTCGGACAGTTTTATATAATTTATCATCCAAAAAGAAAAAAGTTATTAGATCGCATGAGAAATTGTATAAAAAACTAAATAAAAGCACCTTGTCTGTCGTTTTCAATGATATGTGCGTGAAAGAATTGCTACCTAAATACACAAATATATATATATATATATATATATATATATATATATATATATATATATATATATGAAATGAGAATTTAATTAATTTAAAATAGAGATCAATACAATCCATATCTTCTATTTATTTCTTAAATTGTCATTATTTTTCTACTATGATTATTGTTATATTATGGAAATTAGGAAATGTCATTAATATAATGTTAACATTGTTTCAAATATAGCGTTTGTATTCGTTGCAATATTAAATCTGTGTTTCATGGCCTCTTACTTAGCAGAGGCCATTTTGATTTAACCTATTATAAACATATCAAGTCTTGCGACATAACACTCTATGATTCATTTATGTTCGTATATTTTTATTTTTTCCCCTTCGCCTCTTTTCCCGGGAAAAGTGATTCTATCTTGAGTCCTTCGTTCTTGCTCTTTTTCTTTTCTTACGTATTTCGCGGAAAACAGATCCTAATAAATTTTAATAATCAGTCATTTACTAACGCCTGATGAGATGTGTTAGCACATCAAAACATGATTTCATTTATGTAGCGTTGTTTCTACATGTTTGATTGTAATATCCTACAATAAAAAAGTATATATATATATATATATATATATATATATATATATATATATATATAATTTATTCTTGTATAAATCAATTACAAGATAATAATAATAATGTCTTATATTTACATAGGCTCTATCTATATTGAACACTTTATCCCATAAATTTGCACACTGTGGGGGCAGATTTCTCACACTAAAACAAGGACAAAATTCAATATAAACTTGTCCGCCAATACTTCGGTTTTGAGTTATTAAATTTAAAGCAACATTATGGTAGATGGCGCTGTGTTGCCATGTAGATGAGGTTACATTTGTCATTCGTGTACATTAGTGGCTATTCTATATTCAATATTTAACTGTTTACTTGTGAGTTAACTGAGAAGTGTTCCATTTAACAATGACAGTATTTTCATATCGTTAGCAGGCAGATATGAATTTTATATGCAGCCGCGCGAATGGTAATGGACGCGTGGCTGCACGGCTGTATCACATTATATTTCCAGACCGAAAGCAACCGAGTCATCCAACCTTTGCTGCTGTTTATCGTCTCATTGCTAAGGCAGGATCCGTGGAACCGCAGACAATGAATCGCGGATGCCCAAGATCCGCTGGTACGCCTGACCACGAAGGACACATTCTACAGGCTGTCGGGGACGATCCAAATATCAGCACATGT
This sequence comes from Acanthosepion esculentum, assembly GCA_964036315.1. Lineage (NCBI taxonomy): Eukaryota > Metazoa > Mollusca > Cephalopoda > Sepiida > Sepiidae > Acanthosepion > Acanthosepion esculentum. The sequence goes on from OZ038505.1 coordinate 74,069,928, forward strand.
CAAGTGTCCCTAGCATGTAGTATATCTCATAGTACCGCATGGAGCATACTTCAAAAGAAACTCCTGTGTCCGTATCATTTGCAACGTATGCAGGGTCTTTCGAAAATTTAAAAATAATTATTAATAAAGTATAATAAAATCAGCTTCAATGTCGACTACACACATCGCATAAAACACAAGCGAAAGTGAACGGCGTGCTCGAATCCCCAAGCATCAAGTTACAAAGAACGCAGTGTTGGTGGTAGTGTGTGGGGAGGGTCGTACGACCATTCCACCATAACGACCACGGCAACTTCTCCACTTCCTTTCATCTTTCATTCCTATCTGCTCTCGCTCTATATCTTCCGTAACCCCCCTGCCTTGATCGACCCTCCGTCCTTCTCTTTCTCCACATCCCTTACTTTACCACTCCTATCTGCTCTTCCTCCAACCCTTCTGTAACCCCATGCGTGATAGTGGCCACCAGCCTTGCTTGGGGTGATACGCTTAAAAAAAAAAAAGATCGTTTATTGCCCAAATTAAGGATCCGTCGTTTATCACTACAGTCTCGTTTACAGATGAGGCAAGATTTCGAAGAGGTGGAATAACAAACTTACCCACCAACATTTACGAGTGGATCGGAATCCCCATGGTACAATAGAGGCTAGACACCAGCATGAGTTTACGATTTATGTGTGGATGGAACTGTAGGTGACTGTCTGGCAGGTCCATATGTTCTCTCAGTGCGTCTTACAGGAGCTGTCTATAGGGACTTTAATTCGAACACACTTCCAGAACTGCTAGAAGAGATACCCCTGTTAATATTCCGAGCATGATGGCGATACTACCCATTTTAGTCCCATTGCTCGCAATGCATTGACTGGTATCTACCATGAAAGATGGATAGGTAGGGGAGGATCGGTTCCCCCGAATTCAGTCCTGAGGATTTTTATCTGTGGGGGTCACAAAAAAAATTGGTTTATGCAGCACACATTAATAATGCTTCATCAACATCTCGTGGGTGCCTGCGGAACCATTTGACATTCTGTAGAAGTATTTGAAAGGGGCTGCTAGTCAATTACTGTCACCTCTGGAGATATTGTTTTTTGTTGGTGTGACAGTAATTGACGTAATTTCAGTTAACAGTATGAAAATAGCGTTCTCTAAATTCTTCCAGCTGCTAAGGACATTTTGTTTTGTTATTATTAGTTACTTTGTTTAATAAATTCATTTATTTTCTCCTTGAAAAAGTACACATCGGGCGAAACGCGTCAGCAACTATTACAGTTTTCCTATTGTATCTTATGTTTATAAATATCTTTTTCTACAGGTTAACTCTGAGAAATCTTCATACATATATATATATATATATATATATATATATATATATATATGTATATATATATATATATATATATATATATATATGTGTGTGTGTGTGTGTGTGTGTGTGTGTGTTCTCATTACGACCACTGTCATAGTATTTTATTGATCACACATATATCTATTTTCGTAGAAATGTTCAATGAATCTTCAAAATGGGTGTTCTCAGTGTATTGTTATTCAAGGTGTCATTTTCCTGGGTCTTCTTCATTCTTTTTGGTCTTGTCGAATATCTTTTAACTATGACTTTGTGTGCGTGAGTGTTTGTTTGCAGTAAATAAATATTTTTTAATCCGTCGCCCCTTTAAGACATTAGTCTTAGTTGCCTAGAGATTCCGTTTCTTTAATCTCTGCGAATTGCCATGTCTTCTCAGGATTGACATTGGAGTGGTTTCCCGTGGTCTTCCCCACAGTCTGAGAATTCACGCTATTCGGATTTCTCCTCCTAGAATATGCAATATCCAAGGTTCGAAAGTCCAGTCTAACCTAATATTTAACTCATATCTGGTTGTTTGAGAAGAATAGGTGGATTCGTAAATTTTATCACAGTACATTTTTTCGAAAATGAAAGAAAGAGACAAGACTGGAATTTGAACTTTGTGTGACACTATTTAGCTGTGGTAATGGGCTAACTAATTAACCATAGAAATTAAAACAGGAAATACTTAAAGCGAAAAAGAGCTATCCTGAAAGATATCCCGTTCGTTGTTAAAAATATTTTATTTTATTTACGAAAAAATACTTTTCACAAAAGACATTAAACCCAGTGCAAAAAGCCATATGTGAGGTTTTGTCAAGTTCATTAATGTCTTGCCGAGGGAGATAGGAAGAAAGGCAAATATTAAGATATCGGCCAGACTACATGGCGGTCATAAAAATTTCGTCTTCAGACGATCGCCGATACAGGGCAGGGAGAATCAATGTTAATTATCTTTCCAAGATATCATTTATTTTTTTTCTTGGCCACCGGCAAGGAAAAGCAATGTGGTGATTATAAGATTTTAACAATTGTCTCGACATAGGTTTGAGGATTGTTATTATTTACTTTACCAACGTGTCGCTTCAGAAGCTGAGACGTTGAATAGCAATATGGCGATTGTAAAATTTTGACATGAGACAGAAAATAGAGTGGAGAATTGAGATTTGGCGAGATAAAAAAATTTAATTTCTCAACAAGCCAAGGATTCCGTTATAAAGGTAACTTTACGAAGGGACTAGATGGCAAACTTTGACAGTGATTGATGTAGTCGGTAAAGAGTACTGGCTAAGTGAATTCTGGGTGGCCAAAAGATATGATAGAAATGTAATTGGCAATATGGAATTCGTAAAAATTTTGGCCGATGGGAAAAAGGAGAATTTTGTAAACAAAAGTTCTAGATTATAATTTTAAGGAGGCCAGCTTAGCCGCACCTGCACGACCAGGATGCCATTGGTGGAGCGGTAGCAATGGTGATAGGCTGAGGTGAATGGATGAGAAAGACGGAGAAGTTATTAACGCCCACTGAAGGGATTGGTATGAGATATCAATGTGAGAGCGAAAGAGTCTAGGAGGATAGCTTTCCTCCAGCCTTCCCTTACGGGCGACGGAGAACCCCCCCCCCCCGAAATGGAAAGTGATTAATTTTCCAAAAATGGGAAGTAATCAATTTTCCTGGCCTGACAACAAAGAGATTTCTTGTTAGAAATCGAGATTTACCGAGAACCGCAGGCTGCGTCTGGCCCCACACCGGGGTTTGGTCGGTACCCATATAAACGAACGTTCATGGGTCGTTCGGAAGTCGCAGTTGAGCTGGTGTGTGAGTTAGTACAGAGCTTAACCAGTGTTACCCCACAGAAGCTGACCGAGAGATTCCACGACCTCCGACTTCTACCAATAGCAAGTTATACTGACGAACGAAGCCAAGCCAACACCTAAGTACTAAATCAGTTGACTTAAGATACCAACTTGTTTGAAACATAGAAGTGTCACATTTCGTAGGAAACGTACAGGGAGAAAAACACAGTCCTGTATATAACAGAAGGATAAAGTTAATCTGTTATTTCTTAACATACTTGAACCTATTGGGTTTTTCTTTTATCTACTGTTTTTTCTTTGCGCTTGTGCGATACCACCTTCAGTCTGGACTCAGCTTACACTACGACCCGACGCCTGATTGATCTCGTCTACCTAAGATATGTCACAACGTGGTTAGGTTAGACTTGAGATCGAAGCAGTTACTCCAGTAACCAGTAACCAGACGTTGCAAGTGAGCTGGGAACGAGAGAGCTGGTATTGAACCGGTACAGCTGGTGAAGCCGTTAACATCGACAACCAGAATTCGACCCTGGACGGGCCAGTGTCCTATATTGGTATCCTGACCAGGGGAATTCGCCGAGTAGTGACGACCACTTATCGACCGGGACACAGGCTGGTGGCAGCGACAAAGAGTCAATCCCAAAACGCCGGTAGATGAAACATTACAGCTTCGCGCCGCGACTGGGAGTTGACCACGGCCGACGGTTGGGTGTTACACTGTTTGCCCAGTCCACTCACTACGCAGATGAATGTTACGCTATTCCCGCATCCAATTTTTAATAAACATTCTATTTAAATCCAACCAAACGCATAAAGATTTTTTTTTACCTCGTTTGTTTAGTCTGAGGATGTGAAGGGTGTCTTCAGTGAAGGTTTACTTTTTTTTCTTTTCTTTCTTCCGTTTCGGATTCTAGTGATAAATCACATCTCTCTAGTTTTCTTTCGTCTGTTGGGTATGAAAAGAAAGAGAAGTCATTAAACACTGCCCAATGTTTGTGCACAATTTATTTTTCACAGTTCTAATGTTTTCCACATTTTGTGCAAGAGCTGACCGATGGCATATGAGATATGAAGCTGAGTAAAATAGATATCGCTAATATTAGTAAAAATATATGTTGTTAGGAAACGTTTGCATTGAGTTCATATATTTGATCTTTTCCTTCGGCTGTTAAATATAGAGTAGAAATATTGCTATCTGGCGTCTTATATTAATAAATATTCATGGAAATTAGTATTATGATATATTATTATGACTGTAATGAAAATCTGAATAGAACAATAACAATGTCATATGAATAAAAATGTTCTTTTGCTATTGTAGTTGTCAGTTGTGGTTGTGAGAATATTTTAACCGATGCAACATTTTTTCACCATAAATCAGAATGTAATCGCTCTCTTTCTGAGATTGGCCAACTCAAAAGGCGTATTTAAAAAATATATATTTATATACAGGGTACAGCAGAAATAAAGGACCGATTTTAAATGTGAATTAATTTTAAGCGTTTAATGATATTTTTTTCTTTTTCTTTCAGATTTAAAAACTTAAGTCTTTGGCAATTTTAAACACGGAAAAATTCACAAACAAACAACGTGTTAAAGTTATTGAAGCCTATTACGAAAATGGACGTTCAAACAGAAATGCAATGAGAAGTTCCCAGGTCGCATCATCTCTTGAGACAGCGAAGTCAATTGGCCACAACAATCGTGCGACTTAAGGCCTTTAGAGTTCTTCCTTTGGGGGTCATCTCAAAAGTAAAATCTATGCCAACAAGCCAACAACAATTCAATACCTGAAGCATGAGATGATAAGCCATATTGGTGAGATCGTGCAGCAACTGTGCGGTGACATCATCAAAAATTTTGACCATCGAGTGGAGGTGTGCCGCCAAAGCCTTGGCGGACATTTGGGTGATATAATTTCTCACACATAATTGCCATGACTTAAATAACAGGATCCAATAGAGAAATAAATCAATTTTCACCAATAACGCTGATTTATTTACTGCTGACTTTCATCCGTCTTAATGAAACACCCTTTTACAATCGAAAGGAATGATCTAGACTTAATATAACATTTGTAACAAACACAACTAAAACAATAAAATACTTCATCAATACAAAACGAAACAACAAAAGGCTCATAAATTATTTCAAAATAGAAAAGCGGCCCCGCCTGCAAACCTAAAGAAAGAAAAGATATATTTTTCTTCTAACCAACCCTATCATAAATAGATGGTGTTCTAATAATTGGGACCGATTTTAAAAATGAATTAAGTTTAAACGTGTAATGATTTTTTTGTTTTTCTTTCAGATTTGGTTGACATTTGGGTGATATTATTTCTCACACATAATTGCCATGACGTAAGTAACATGATCCAATAGAGAAATAAATAAATTTTCATCAATAACACTGATTTATTTACTGCTGACTTTGATCCGTCTTAATGAAACACCCTTTACAGCTTATATTTTAAACGTTTACATAAAACAAGGTAACTCCAACGGAAAAAAATCCCACTGCTGTTTAAAGAAATAGTTACAGCCTTTATTAAAATGGCATCGTCCAAACGATGGCCTCTATTCGCGATACGCTCTTTTTTAAGCAATTCATGTCAACCAAGGCGGGAGTTCGCAAGGGGCTACAGGGAGTGTAAGTAAGGGAAACGACAGGGTATAGTGGGTAGGATAAAAAGAAGAACGGGGATCAAGGCAACAGAAGATGTCGATTGACATTATATTTAACTTTTTATCAGGGAAGCAAGTAAGCGGAAGAGAGTTCCACTGCCGGGAAGTGCAAGAAAAGAAGTAGTTGGAGTAGAAGAGATGTTTAACTGTTTCGACAGTAAAACGGTGGGACCGAGATACCAACCTCGTAGCACACTTAAATTCATGCAGTCGAGGCACCAGTGAAAGTAGCTCGTCAGAGCAAATGCGATGAAAATATTCATAGAAAAGAAAGCGGGAAGCCATTTTTACGTCGGTGAAAAAGTGACTGGAGTCGAGACAACCCAAGTCAGGACCGATCACATTGCATACCCATCTTTGGATCTTATCCCCGAGATGAACATCGGTGGCTCCAGACCATATATGGCAACAGTATTCAATGCAAGGACGAACGGTAGATTTTGAGATGTGAAGGATGGACGCAAACGAGGAAAACCTTCTGGCGCGACACAGAGAATCAACATTCCTTGCAGTAGATGCAGCAACTGATTCAATATAATCGTTCCACCTCAGGTCGGTGGAGAACGTAAAACCAAGAAAGCGCAGGGAGACGCTCTCGTGGAGTTGAGCGTCAACTATGCTGATAGAAAGTAGGGACGTTTCTATATGGTGAGTCAATGGCAGCAGCTTCGGTTTCGATACATTAAAATTCACAATTGCCATTTTCTTGTCCCAGTCAACCACAGATTGGAGGTCGTTTTCGAGACCAACGTCCGAGTTAACTTTGTCAGCAATGCCAGATTTAGTATTGAGACAGGAGTAAATGGAGTAGATGCCGACTTGAGAATTGATGACATCAAGAAGATCATTGATGAAGATCAAAAACGGTGTAGGACCAAGGATATAGCCTTCAGGAACAGCAGAGAAGACGTTCAAGACAACCTTTATTTCATGGTTAGACTGAATAATTGAATTAAATCAATTAACCGTCCTGTAATACCGTATCCCTTAAGCTTACGTAAAAGGCCAGTATGCCAAACATATCAAACGCTATCTATATATCTAGAGCAACAGCTCGAGCTTCGCTGTTACTATCAAGAGCTTGGTATACATATTCAGTTATAGCCGCAAGCACATCAGCGTTAAACCGGGTAAAACGTAAACTATATTGTCAGTGTGCAGATCGTGTGAGGTGAGTTGCTTAACTACATTGGCATTCATTAAAACAGCGAAGACTTTGCTGAAGTGTGATAGGTGACTGATGATACGTGTGTTAAATTGTTCACAAAGGTCTTAAAGACCGAAACGACAGAGGAGGACCTCCAACCGCCTGGAAAGCAAGAATCGGCGAGGCAATAGTTGTAGAGTTTGGAGAGAAGAGGAGCCAGCTATGTGGGGCATTTCTTTAGAACTACGGCTGGTATCTTGTCACCACAACTTGCTTTAAAGATGATATCTAATATCACTGCGGGGTTATGCACATCTCACTCAGTTTAGTCTCAGTATATCAAAGAGGAAAATTAGGTGTGGGTAGCCCGGATGAGTTGTATGTTGAGTTGAATGAGAACTTATTTTTAAACTTTATACACACACACACACACATACATACATATATATATATATATATATATATATATATATATATATATATATATATATATATACATAAATATATATATATATATATATATATATATATATATATATATATATATATATATATATATATATATATATTACAATGAATCATTCATACAAAAAGTAAATTAGTAAAGTTAATGATATAAAATGGCGAAATCCCTTCGCTAACAAAATTTTAAAGGTGCATTAACCTACAAATCACTCGATGAATGTTATGATCCTTGTTTAAAAAAATTATAAGCTGTATAAGGTCTTTCTTTAATACGCAAAGTACTTTCGACTGTACATTCAGTCATCTTCAGGCATGGAAATTATTTTGTTTTTGGTAAAATTCAGGTAGCATGCGAGACGAAAAAATTAAATGCGAATCGAAATATGTTTTTATTTTAAATGTGTTCTTGTTAACGGATACAAACTTTTAGAGCGTGCAGTCGTAACGCTAAGGTTGAAGGGATTTCGCCATTTTATATCATTAACTTTACTCATTTACTTTTTGTATGAATGATTCATTGTAATATAAATTGAACTGCACCACATATATATATATGTGTGTGTTAAATAAAGAAAACAATAATATATTAAATAAAAATTATATTATATTAAATAAATTAATTAAAAAATATAAATGAATAAAGAAATTAAGCAAATAATAAACAAATTACAAAGGCAAACTTAAACAGAAGTAAACGTAATAATAATACATGTCAACAGCAAATAATGATCAATAATAAAAAGTAATCAATAATAGTTTAAAAAAAACAAAAAAAAACGCAATAACATATAGCCCAGTAACTGCATCTGGATCCATAATTATTTCTACTCAATAGCCACTAGAATAATGTGAACCCACCCAATAATAGGATAATGCAATAAAGATTCTACCCATAATGCAGCATTGTCTAGTATATATAAATAAGCTAAAACACAAAACTTGACGGAAGAATTACGCTCAGCATGAAACAGACAGTCAGCACTTGGTGTTGACCTCCACGAAATGGTCGTCTAGTGCTTTCTGCATTCTGTTGAGACTTCTTCAAGACTCGATGAAAATGATTTTCCTAAATTCCCATAATTCTTTTACTTGTATATCATTGCTTGACGCAGCTAATGCTCTGTGATGTAGCGGTTCTGCCGAAAGGAAAAGACGTGGCTCTCGGGGCACAATCCGTTCGGATATAAATACTTGGGTGAGTATCACCACGGAATTTGTGAAATGCGAGCTCTATATCAAGTCTATTCACATTTACCTTCGTCACCGAGGCCCGTTGGTACAGCATGACGCTTGCGTTTTTATCGAAACGGTCCTTGGTTCGAATCTCGGTAGTGGATGAGTCCCAAATAGGATGACATGGCTGTCTAGTTCTTTCTGCATTCTCGGTGAATTTGTATAAACCGAAAATAGGCATTAAATCCTAGCGAATGACTAAGGAAGAAAAAAGTAATGGATTTTTTTGCTAAATAGTGGAACATGTTCAATTTATAAAGGTCCCTTATTTATCGAAATATATGAAGAAATATAGTTTTAATGTGTTCTGTATTTATCGGATGAAGTGCTCAATATCAGAGATAGAGCGTATGTAAATATAAATATAAAACTGAACATTGAAATCAACACTCAGCGGCGACCGGCTGTTTCATATTAGACACAATCGTCAGGCGGCCTGACGATTGCGTCGAGCATGAAACAGCCTGTTGCCTCTGAGTGTTGACTTTAATATATATATATATATATATATATATATATATATATATATATATATATATATATATAAGACATTAGTTCCATTTCCTCGTCAAATTCGCTTGACGAGGAAATGGAACTAATGTGTTTAATTTGGTAACAAAATTGAATTCAAAGGCTTTGGCTTCCATTTTCGAAACATGGTTATCACTGTGTAGCGATAAAACCATATTTTAAATCAATTAATATAAAA
>OZ038505.1:74081823-74161823 GCA_964036315.1 Acanthosepion esculentum
CTGTTTCGCTGTATCACAGCTCATCAGCGTGACTAGATGTCCGGTTGCCTCTAGCTAGAAATATATATATATATATATATATATATATATATATATATATATATATAGTCAAAGCTAATGAGCCAGACAAACCTACAAAGGTTTCACTTAGGCAGATCGTCAACGTTTGACTAGGTTTGCTCTACGTTTGTATTGAGCTCTTTAGTTAGTTGTTTACACGTATCGGGGTTTTTTCTTTGGGCCCTGAACCTGTATCTGTGCGATTATTTTCGACAGACTTCCATGTTCCTGGCTCTTTCTTTTTTTAAAACCTTTTTTTCCCTACGTGATTGATTTGGCTATTGTTAAATCAAGAGTTCAAAGGTTTTTCGACAGGAGTATAGTTACCTATATATATATATATATATATATATATATATATATATATATATATATATATATATATATATATATATATATATATACACATTAGTATTGTCCTAGCCTAATATGGAAAAATCATTTATTCTTCATTATAGTTTCCCACTTTGTCAATGCACTTAATTCATTAGTAAATATAAATCATATAGATCGATCATTAAACAGCAAAATTTCACTTCACCTTTACGGACATATTGATGTAGTTTCCAGATGATTTGATACTTGTAAAATAGTCAATGTCTGCATCTAATATTGGCCTAACAGCCCACGCCAATCTACGTGAATTCCGTAGGTGGATGGCCATTTGTCTATGTGTTATTAAGAATGACTAACAAAAATTGTCGAGGATACCGAAAGAAAAAAATATCGACATCTCGTGCTATTTTTGTCCTCGCTGTTTCAAATTTCACCGGTTATTTGTTTGTAACGAAAATAACCGACGCTCGCATTGGTAAGTTATCAATTCCTGACCGAAAATGCTGTCTGTTTTCGCCGAAATAGATGCACTCGTTCAGACAAAGATGAGGAGGATCTGGGTTACAGTTGATGAGGGGAAGAAAGGAAAAAAAATGCTTGACGTGGTGAAGAAAAAATTTTTTTTTAAATTCCTCAGACGCGTGGATGTCCGAAGATATATCAATAAATCCATAGACTATAATGAATAAAGCATTTGTTTTACACTACAAATATTTATTTTTAACATAATCTCCTCGCTCCTCCAACGCATTTCACAGTGCTATATAATAAATTACCTCGATCTAAAATTATACAATGAAAATTTCAGATCAAAAATTCAGGCTGCTAAAGTTTTAAAAAAATAATAATGCGTTATATATATATATATATATATATACATAAATGTATATATACATATATGTGTGTGTGTGTGTTTGTGTGTGTGTGTGTTTGTGTGTGTGTGAAATAAATCCTTAGAGTTAATCTATAAAAAAAAAACTATATGTATAAAGATAAAAGACAATCGAAAAATTGTATTATTAACCGACGCGTTTCGTCCAATGTGGACTTTTTCAAGGCAAAAATGAAATGCATTGAAAAAGTTCACGCTTTTAAACTGTATTATTAGAGTCGTCTAATAATACAGTTTTCCTATTACCCTTTACCTTTATATTTATATATATATATATATATATATATATATATATTAAGACATTTTTATGTTTATACATTCTTCTTATTGCTACAAATATTTAAGTAAATGCTCTGTTTTATAATAAATAGTATTAATAAAATTTACCGTCCTGAATGTCCGGGAAATACTGTTTATTATAAAACAGATCATTTACTTAAATATTTGTATCTATAAAAAGAATGTATAAACATAAAATTATCTTAAAATAATTGTCGGACATTGTCCATTTCATAATGTGTGAGGTCATTTGTTTACATTTGGATACGCTTTGAGCAGATATGGATGTACGTGAGTGATTCAGTGAAACAGTAAAATCGACCTTGCTAATCGAACGATTCTCCGTGATTCGATCGGTTAAGGCATGTCAGGGTAAATGACGGTTCCGTATAGTGTACAGGTTCGATTCCTATCGGAGAACAAATATTTTCTATGAAAATTTCTCGGACATTCAGGCCGGTAAATTTTATTAATACTGTTTATTATAAACCAGAGCATTTACTTAAATATTTGTATCTATAAAAAGAATGTATAAACATAAAAATGTCTTAATATACATACATACATATATATATATATATATATATATATATATATATATATATATATATATATATATATATATATATTTATAAATGATTGTCGGACTTTCTCCATTTCATAATGTGTGATGTCATATATATATATATATGTATATATATATATATATATATATATATATATAATTGATTTAATTTAATTGATTTTTCTAATAATTTTTATCGTTCAAAATATATATATATATATATATATATATATATACATATATATATGTAGAGAGTGAGAATACTAATTTTTTCCAGAATTTTAATACTTTCCTATATATCGTCATCCACAGACAAACCGTTTCGCTGTATCACAGCTCATCAGTGTGGCTAGACATCCGATTGCCTCAAGTCAGGATGGAAATCCGACTGATTTTGAATCTGTCGTAGATTTGTCCCCTAAGCTATCAGTTCTCGGCAGGGTGGAAAGTGATTTTTTACCTATTTATTTTTTAATAAACACGCTAGTGACACAGAGTGCTTGATTCAAAGAAGTGCTTTTCTTTATCAGCAGTAGTAGTAGCAGTCACTGTTTACAAATTCGCGCTTTCCCCCTAATGTGATCGAACGAATATTGATTTTGATTTTATATATATATATATATATATATATATATATATATATATATATATATATATATATATATATGTTGTGGTGTACTTCTTTAAAGAAACTATGTTGGACTCTTTCGCCTACTATAAGATTAGTAGGAGAGAAGGCCTTTGGGGAACAGTCAAATAGATTGAACGCTGGGTCAACCGATACACACTCACTAGTCGTGTAATACATTACTGTTGTACTTACTGTTTAATATATGATATATCTGCAACACTTGTTTTGTTATTTCTTTAACCATTTACTTGGTCATAACAATATATATCCAAGTTTAGGATTGGTGTATACTGAATAAATTCCAATGACCAAAAATATGATTTTTAAAAGAGTGCTCAATACAGAGTAGAGCAAATATAATTTATTCGAAAATTATAAAATCACAACAAAAATAACCATTTTGTTTCAATACTTCTGGTATCTTATCAAGTGATGGTGAACATTATCACTTGATAAGATACCAGTATCTATTCTTAATAAAAATCACCATACTTATTATGTACAGGGCTATGGTATTCTAAGAAAAATAATATTAAACAGATATTAGTTGATAATAATAAAAGTCACGCATACACACACAAAAAAACCTTCAGATATTGGAGACCATCTACATTAAAAGTAAGATACAGTCAACAAAATTACATTTCCAACTAGTCACGATATATTACTTTGCATCTCGCCATTGGTTCAGTTGTAATACTTCGGCCTATTGCGTGGTATGACGACATAAAACCGTTATCGTCGCATGGCAATCTTCTATGTCAAAATAAGAAAATATCATCTTTGACGGTGGATATCTTTGTTTCATGCCTGTATAACCACTCTGACGATGGCTCATGTGAGCCGACAGCTCAGTACAAACATAATAAAAAATATCTAAATGTTGGACAATTTTTGTCTTTATTTTCGCCAGAAATTAAAGCAAATATTCGAACACTAGAATGGCTCATGATCAGACATTGTCTGTCATATTTAATAATATACATAAAATATATATATATATTTGGCTGATTGGCATTTGTTTACATTTGTAAAAACAATACGCTAGATTTAGTTGTGTAACTCTACCGAGTGAAGATAGCTCTGGCTGACACCAAATTAGTTGTGTTTCAATCCTGGCTTGAGGCATTCGGAAGTCTAGTGGCACTGAGGAGCTGTGATACAGCGAAACAGCACTGTCTGTGAATGACATATATATATATATATATATATATATATATATATATATATATATATATATATATGCACGACTCTTCGACAGAATTGAGTCACTCTCAGTCACTGTGTGTTTATCCGAATCTAAAAATAAACACGCTAAAATTAACCTTCATCCCGTACCGTAAGCTGAAGGCTTAGTGGGAGAAGTTCGGACTGACACAAATTCAGTCGGGTTTCCATCCTAGCTAGAGGCAACCGGACGTCTAGCCACACTGATGAGCTGTGAAACAGCGAAACAGTCTGTCCGTGGATGACAAATAGATATATATATATATATATATATATATATATATATATATATGTGTGTGTGTGTGTGTGTGTGTGTGTGTGTGTGTGTGTGTGTGTGTGTGTGTATTTAGGCACCAATCCTTCTTTCATGCACATTTCATTAAAAACGACTGACAACTAAATAAAAGCACCTTGTCAGTCGTTTTTAATGAAATATATATATGTGTGTGTTTTTGTGTGTATGTGTTCATGAATATAAGATATCGCACATTGAGTGATGGTGTTAATATAATACTGCTAGATGTAATATAACACAGCTATTAAATATATATTACTAAATGTACAGATTTACTCACCGTTAGCACGACCCTGGGTCGGGAAAATGTATACTAATAATATATATATATATATATATATATATATATAGAGAGAGAGAGAGAGAGAGAGAGAGAGAGAGAGAATAATTCTAAACATAACTGTTAACGTTAACCCAATAACCGTTAGAATAAAATATAGGCCTACCCATAAATCACCAATGACCAGCATATAAATAATCGAGCCAAAACACAACGCACATGTCTTGAAGATTGCTTTAAGTATGAAACGGACTGTCGTCGCTGGGTCTTGACCTCAGTATCCACTTTTTTATTTACGGATGCTCTATCTCTGTGATTCAGCACTAATATAGCATAATTTAAAACTATATTTTCATTTATATATATATATATATATATATATATATATATATATATATATATATATTGCGAGAGAATTTCGACTTTATAACAAATTTAATTGTGCATGTATATATGATATTTCAATAAGATGTGATTGAATAACATCACATTTATGTTATCTGTTTCAAAGCATCGAATTCTTAACTTACCGCTACCCACTTCGTGACAATAAGCTGCGTTCGATTTTGTATTAATTGTTGTTTCGTCACGACATTGTTATGGCTGCCATTTGTATATTTTTCGTTTTCCATACAGAAAGATGTAGACTGAGCGAACCTCAAGATCCACGGATCATAAACTGATAGACACATCCATAAAGCTTTGGATTTGACAATGAAGCTGTAATGTCCGCAGACACACGAATATCAACGTCTTTCCAGTGTCTTACGTTATCCTCTATAAAATAGTAGCCTCGACCAGCTTTCCACCGGCCGGCCACTACCTACCCTACGTTGCATCTCGATTCTTGTTCAGAGCGGTATGCACCGAAAACTGGGCAGGGATTAGATACTCATTCACATGTTTTCTTTTTAAGAAAAAAAAAAAGAAAACAATCACAACGTCCGGAAATAAGAATCCCGATCTCTATTTCTAATAATGTGCTGGCCACGTCAACACTGCAAACTGAACATCGCAGACTGAGCACCGGGGCAACTCAGAACCGAGGCAACACAGCACCAGGATAAAAAAAAAATTATAACCGAATATAAGGAATTTATTAAGGATTCAAATCTTAATTAGTTAATAATTTTTTCTTCAAATATGTCATGTGAAAAGGCATTTTGTAAAATATGAACCATGTTTTTGATTTTAATTATTCTTAATAAAGTAAATCGTAAATAAATTTATACTTTAATAAAGCAAATTAACATATAAAAAATAATTCAATAAAACACAACTGTTTTTGATTATTTTTAATAAACTAAATCGAAAAAATCAAAACAAAATGAAGCAGTTTTGTGTTTGCAATTATTTTTAATAGAGTAAATCGTAATGTAAATTATTTTTAGTAATGTAATTCGACATTCTCAAATATTTTTATAAACAACAATTTAGTAAAATCACACGAATTGAGAAAAAAATCAATTATTTTTTATTTGTATTATACAAAAATCGTTTTAAATATTTAACAATTTACTTAAAATGGTATACAACTCCTCTTCTGCCTTCGTATATTTCTTCAATATAGAGGGAAGGGGATGACCCCCAAATTACTTTGTCGTCGAGTTTTTAAAACAAACATGGAAGTAATTTATTAATGATCACGTTAAAACTTTTTCTTTTCATGTACCGTGTCCTTTCAGGACGTAGGCGATCATGACCCTCCACCTCCCTCTATCTCTTGCAGCTCTCAAAAAGTTTCGTCCCTCTGCCACCTCCCCCAGACCAAGTTCTGTTATCTCACTTGCTAAACCCGCTAGGTCGGTCATGAGTTCTTTTCCCTTGTCTCTGTTTCCCTCTATTGTGCGTATCAGATTCTCCAGGCCCTCCTTCCTCATGCGTCCTAGAAACTTCAACTACGTCCTCCTGATGTTAAGTATCAGCCTCTTCCTTGTTTGTATCATCTCTAAGACCTCATCATTGCTCATACGCTCAGTCCATGATATCCTCAGCATCCTTCTGTAGAACCATATCTCCGTCGCCTCATGTCTCTTCTTCATCTCTGAGGAGACCATCCAACATTCGCTGCCGTCGGAGGTCCTGATATCACGTAGCAGCTAAGTACTCTCTTCTTTGTTACCAAATAATTCCTCCTGTTTCGCAATACTTTGCCTAGCTTTTGGAATACGTCCTTGGTCATCCCAATACGTCTACGGATCTCGGTGTCGCACTTAGCGTCCTCTGTCAAAACGCTTTCCAGATATTTAAACTTCCGCACATGCTTGATTTCAGTGTCCAAGACCTGCAAATCGCATTTCGGGCTCATCTTTTTAAAACATAACTTAAAAAAACCCGGAATAAAACCAATTTATTAAAGATTAAAAACGAATAAAAGTTTAATTAAATATTAATTTAATAATTTAATGAAAATTGCAGGCAATTCCTCTTAAATATTCGGTGAGATATCGTTATGAAAAAAAAAAAATAATTTGTAAAATTTTGCCTTGATATACTTCTTCATTTTAGGGGAAGAGAGATGATTTTCTGGGGTTGAGTTGTCTCAGTACTCAGTTGTCCCGGCGCTCAGTCGGCGATGTTGACTTGGCGGTGTTTAGTTGCTTCAGTCCTCAGTTGTCCCTGTGATCAGTCGGCGATATTGAGTTGGCGGTGTTGAGTTGTCTCAGTCATCAGTTGTCCCGGCGCTCAGTCAGCGATGTTGTGTTGGCGGTGTTGAGTTTCCCCCTCCCGTTCCTATTATAATTTAGTTTTAGTTTTTTTTTTTAACATTCCAACCCAAGAAAGGCAATATATCCACTAAGACGCAAGTGGGTTACCGGGTGTTAGAGAATATAAGAAAAACTACCATTAAACAGAGAGGCCAATAAAAGAAACCGAATTATCTCTTCGTTATTGGAGAATGTTTTATTGCGCGTGAAAAGCTAAAATAAGTTATAATCAGTAAGAGAGCTATCAAGGGAATATAGAGAATGTGGTAAAATTTCAGGCTATGCAGATTTTGGACACTTGATTGATAAGCGTGCGGCCGTGCGTTATCGTGCAGCAAAATTGGGTTATGCCTGTTTACAAGTCTAGGATGTTTCTTTTTTTCTGTTTTTCGTGTATACACCCACTTCCTCCACGATACAAGGTTGCTGTTATTGTTTTCCTTTGAGGCAAGAATGAATAATGAATAACCCCTTTGAAAGACCACCATACAGTAGCCATTAACGTTTTAGGGTGCATTGGAGGTTTTGGGTATTGTTTTGGTGATTCACTTGCATCTAACCCAATGATTTTTCAACGAGGGGTACATGCCCCGCCTGTGGGGCATGGTAATATTTTGGTGGGGTATGTGTAGTATGTGCACTCTTCGGTTTACTATACCAACAGACTAAATGAGTTATTAACAGTGTATTCTTTTCTAATGAATCTGGATAACAGCGTTAATGTTAATGCGTGTTAATACATACGATGCATATAAAAGCATGCATACATAAAAATATTTTGTGTGTATGTATGTATATGTGTTATTGGCATATATGTAAGAATTAAATATTACAGGAGGCACCAGTATTTTAGAAATACCAAAGTGGATCACGGCCCAAAACCGGTTGGGAACGATTGATGTAACCATTGGCCTAAACTCTTACTGTTGTCAAAGAGTATCCATTTCTCATCGCATATAATGATTTGATTCAATTTTTTCCAACATCAACATCTTTTAAGAAATCTCATTTTTAATGTTATAAACATTTCAAATGCTTCGATTACTTCTTCCGTATTGGAGAATGTTTTATTGCTCTATAAAATGATCAAAATACTTAAATATGTGATAATCATTTGGAGAAATATCAGGTGAATAATGGGTATGTCCCTATTCACATAAATACAGTAGTAAATACTGTATGTTGGTCTGCAGTTGTAAATTCATTGCGAAATTCACTTGACTCACTTCTAGTATTTATGCCCCCATTCACATAAATACAGTAATAAATACTGTATTTTGGTCTGCAGTTGGAAATTCAGTGCGAAATTCACTTGACTCACTTCTAGCATTTATGTCCCCATTCACATAAATACAGTAGTAAATACTGTATGTTGGTCTGCAGTTGGAAATACATTGCGAAATTCACTTGACTCACTTCTAGCAGTTGACTACTTCTACACGCCGCTGGCGAATCTTATGTGTTGTTCTTGTCCTAAGTATTATCGTTCCTTACCAACCTTCGTTTGAATATGGAGGCTGAGGCAAAATTTCAAAATTCATGCTATGCAGATTTTGGTTAGTTTTTGGAGAAATGTGCGGCAGTGCAATGTCGTGCAGCAAAATTGTGCCATCCCTATTCACAAGTCTAGGATATTTCAATTTTTTTCAATTTCTCCTTAATAAGAGGTTGCTGTTATTGTTTTCCCTTGAGGTAAAAATGAATAACGATTAATCCCTTTGAAAGACCACCATACATAACCATTAACTTTATAGGATGCAGCGGAAATTTTTGGTATTGTTTTGGTAATCTAACCACTGGCCTACTCTTACTATTGTCAAAGAGTATCCATTTCTCATCGCATGTAAAATGGTTCTTTTTCCCAGTTTGTACTCATACATAAGATTATTCGACATTTGTTTCATTGTAATTATTTTCATTGGGCTTATGTGTAATAATATATTGAAAGCAAAAGTATCTGTAAAGAAAAGCAGTCAGGAATAAATCAAGATTCATTTATATACTAAGGAGGTTATTTCGTTAGACGACCAGACCAACAACCAACCAAGACATGCGTCATTTCATGTGTGCCAACCTAATATATATGGCAATCATGGCTCTCCACAATTTCCCGTCCTTTGTAGCTCTTCATTACTTTTGTCTAGTTATCTCTTCTAAATATTGTTCTGCTCTCCGTTTATTTGCTATGTAAGTTATGCATCGTTATCCCGCTCCCTCTTGCCTTAAATCTTTCCTGTGAGTATCAAATGTTCCAAGCCCTCTTTCCTCATTATATGCCATAGCAATTTCAGTTATCTTTTCCTGATGTTACCTATAAGTGTCCTTTTTTGCTTCCAATAACTTTTAGGCTGCAGTGAAGGTTTTGGGTATTGTTTTGGTGATCCACTTGCATCTAACCACTGGCCTACACTCTTACTATTGTCAAAGAGTATCCATTTTTCATCGCATGTAAAATGGTTCTTTTTCCCAGTTTTTACTCATACAGTAAAATTATTCGACGTTGTTTCATTGTAATAATTTTCATTGGACTTATGATTAACGATATATTGAATGAAAAAGTATCTGGAAAGAAACAAACTCAGGAATAAATCAAGATTTCTTTATATACTGTTGTGGGGCAGACCCTTTTGCACAAGATGGACTCGTCCAAAGTATACTTATACTGACAGAGAGAATACCTGCAGGTTGAGATACGTTGAGTCGAGGTTGAGATACGTTGAGTCGAGGTTGAGATACGTTGAGTCGAGGTTGAGATACGTTGAGTCAGGGTGAGAGATACGGAGACAGTACACAGCGTGTTCATAGAGAGTTATACGAGAGTCCAGAGAGTGACAGATAATTACGGCTTCACTTACAGAGACTTGTACCTATACTTTCTACTAACCCGTATTCTTGGACTACTAATCTTCACTTCAAGTCTGTATTCTTACGTTTAATACACTTATTTTTGTTGTGGTGCAGACCCTTTTTACACAAGATGGACTCAACATATCTCAATCTGCAGGTATTCTCTCTGTCAGTATAAGTATACTTTGGACGAGTCCATCTTGTGTAAAAGGGGTCTGCACCACAACATATACTAAGGAGGTTACTTCGTTAGATAACCGGATCAACAATCAACCAAACAATGCGTCATTTCATGTGTGACAACAACATATACAGCAAAAACAACTGATTAGATATAACAGCAGTGTTCAATAGAAAGACGAATGGTAGATTTATAAATATACAAGATGTATTATAACGAGGAAAAATGTATAGCATTTAATATCTGCCTCCTTGCAAGCTGATATCCATAGAAAACCTTTCTTTCCGATGCAATCTGACGCAATCTTTATTCCCTTTGTACTTTCAGTCCGTTCGCGTACTTGGTAAATCTACAGCGCATGCATTATCTATCATTATCTAATTTTCATTCAGTCTACATTATGTATAGCGAATATATATATATATATATATATATATATATATATATATATATATATATATATATATATATATTTATATATATGTATATATATATATATATATATGCGAAACTATTCGCAATGGCGTCATATTTACTTCGCCTTCGGCGTCAAGTTAAAGCAATTCCTTTTACCGAAACACCGCATACTTTATTTGTTTTAACCTTTAATAGCAAAAGAAAAACAGAAAATGAAATCCCGATTATTTGAAAAACATTTTCAGAAATATTGAGGAATCCATTATGATGAATTTGATAGACGGAAGTGGCATTGGCTATTTTTTCAGCCATCGTCCTCGATGAGACAAGCCTGCAAATGGAAGAAAATTGATTTTAGTTGATAGTATAGTCTGCTTCATCTAGTCTGGACCAATCCTGCCGAATGCAAAAATGCGTAACAGATAAGAACAAACAATAAAATAAAATAAAACAGATTAATATATCTGTAGTAGAATACCTACGGATGATAACGGGTATGTCCCCATTCTCATAAATACAGTAGTAAATACTGTATGTTGGTCTGCATTTGGAGATTCATTGTGGAATTCACTTGGCTCACTTCTAGCAGTTGACTAGTTCCTCTACGCGCCGTTGGCGAATCTTATATGTGTTGTTCTTGTCCTAAGTATTATCGTTCATTACCAAACTTCGTTTGATTATTCTATTCAGTAACCTTCCCTAGGTTACGACAAAATCATTGAATAATTTCAGTTGTTCCTTAAGTCGAGAGATCCTATTTTTATCCCTCGTTGTAATCATTAAGAAAATATTTATAGAAAGATGTACAACAAGCAGATAAAAGAAATGAGATAAAATATTTAAGGGTAGTTATGTTTCTTCTTCCTTTACTCTATTTGTCTTTTTTTTTTGTGCCGTCTCTCTTCAGGTCGGGAATGAAACATGGCTCTCTATAATTTGAAAACCTTGTATGTTTGCTTTTATTTACTATCCTTGCCGGTCCCTGTGTTGTCATCCATTTTCACCTGGTCAGTCGATACTTCTCTATGTCCCACTTGCCTTCAATATATCCCGTGAGTGTCAAATTCTCCAAGCCTTCTTTCCTCCTATGTCTTCTATTTCCTATTATCCCAACGTTTTCTCGTTACTAATACGTTCCGTCTCAGTATCCTTGTGTGTGAATAGTTGCAGGAAAGGAGAGAGACAAAGAAGGAATTAAAGGAGGAGGTGAACAAGTTAAGAAAGAGAAGGAAAACAAAAAAAAGAAAAAGACAAAAAAATAATAATAAACCTGCGCGATCATGGAGCTCCACATCTTTCTATCATTTGTAGCTCGAAGCTGTCTTTGCGGCTATACGAAAAATCCTAGTCGCTTCTCTGTCATCCATTTACACGTTCTCGTTACGTAGGATACATTATGTTTTCTCAGTCTCTCCCGAATGACCTGTGAGTGTTAATGTTTCCCAGCCTTCTTACCTATTTATGTGTCCTAGAAATTTCAACTGACCTTTTTTTTAATTCTGAGTATAAGCGTAACTGTGGTTTCCATTGTCACTGAAACATCGTTGCAACTCAGCTCTTCTCCGTTGCCCCGTTCTACTCTTTTCTTAATTCTGTCTTTTTTCTTATTCTTCTAAATCCTGGTTATTCGCGATAAAATACACCTGGCAACAAGGTTTCCGATCGGGTGGGTGGAGGTTTTGAGTAGCGTGGAACCAACTTTTAATTGCTGTTGTTCCAAGGTTCACCCTGACACGCGTGGTATCACATCTTAGGGTCCCAGCTATGGACAAATAGTGAACAACAAGATTTCCGATCGGGTGAGTACAGGTTTTGAGAAGCGCGGAACCACCTTTTAATTGCTGTTGTTCACAGGTTCACCCTGACCCGCGTGGTATCACATCCTAGGGTCCCAGCTATGGGCAAATAGTGAACCCCTAATAAAAAACAAAACCCCATGAGAGTATGAAATACATTTTTATTCTAAAAATACCAGCAATACATCTTTATATAAAAATTTCAACAATACCAATTTTTTGAAAAAAATATATTTCTAAACTAAAATGACCACAAATACATTACCAACAATACATTTTATAGTAAAATGACCAACAATACATTCTATAGCAAAATGACCAACAATATATTCTATAGCAAAATGACCAACAATACATTTTTATAGTAAAATGACCAACAATACATTTTATAGCAAAATGACCAACAATGCATTTTATAGCGAAATGACCAACATTGCTTTTTATAGTAAAATGGCCCACAGTTCATTTTACAGTAAAATTACCAACAATACTTTTTATAGCAAAATGACCAACAATGCATTTTATAGCAAAATGACCAACAAAACATTTTTATTTTAAAATGACCAACAATACATTTTATAGCAAAATGACCAACAATAGATTTTATTTGTATTTGAAGAAATATAACTACCATGAAAATATATTTAGTTGAAACCATAAAATTGTGTTCAAAATATTAACATTTCGGAATTAAATAACCCATAGAGATGTTGATATGCCGCTAAACAATCACCGAACAATCCAAACAACCAACATAAATGAACACTTTCATGACATCAATCCGTTTAAAAGAAATCAAACTGTATTCCAAAATATAACTTCAACATAATTTCAACATAAAACACACGTATCACCGTGTCTAGCAATTGTGTCCATGTATATGCACAAACGTTAAGTATCATCTACCATGTATTCAACTGTGAAAGCAGAACAACCTATCGATTTTCTTACCTCCAAACCTCCCAAGCTAATTAAAATGTTGCATTAAATGATCCATAAAGGAGTTGATATGCCGGCAAACAAACAGATTACATTAATTAAAATTATTCTTCTATGTACCGTTTCTATTCAGGATTTAGCGACAATGGTTCTCCACAATATCCATGTCTTTCTAACTCTTAATAATTTTTTCTTTTTGTTATCTCTCCTCAAACTTGTTCAGCCATCCATTTATGCAAGCTCGCTTGGTAGATTATGCGTTGTTTTTCTCTGTCCCCTTTGCCTTAAATCTGTCCTGTGAGTATCAAATTTTCAAAGCATCTTTCCTCATTATGTTCCCTATAAATTTCAACTAGCTCTAGATGTGAATTATAATTGCCCCTTTTGTTTCCATGGTGTTCTGAGCATCCATCTTAGAAACACATTTCTTCAAGTCTCTTCTTCATATGGAAGGAGATTGACAAGCATTTACTCCCATATAGCAAATATCCGCATACTTTATTTGTTTTAACCTTTAATAGCCGTCCTCGGTAAGACGATAAACTACATCCGCGTCCAGGGTAAGTCGATAAACTACATCCGCGTCCAGGGTAAGACGATAGACTACATCCGCGTCCAGGGTAAGACGATATACTACATCTGCGTCCAGGTTAAGAGGATAAACTACATCTGCGTCCAGGGTAAGACGATAAACTACATCCGTGTCCAGGCTAAGACGATAAACTACATCTGTGTCCAGGGTAAGACGATAAACTACACCCGCGCCCAGGGTAAGACGATAAACAACGTCCGCGTCAAGGATAAGACGATAAACTACATCCGCGTCCTGGGTAAGACGATAAACTACGTCCAACAGCAAGGCCTCTGATCAGGAGGCTTTGAGGAGCGTGGAACCTCCTCTTAATTGTTGGTGTTCCTATGTCAACCCTGACCCGGGATGGCAGCACCTGTTAGGGCCCCAGTTAACCCCGAAACTGAGGTAAAAAGTATTATAAAAGTGTAAAAAAAGGTTTTAATACCAGAAATACTTTGTAAAAAATTATTACCAGAAATAAATTTTTGAAGGAAAAAGATATTATCAGCCATACGTTTTTGAAAAAAAAACTATTACCAGCAATACATTTTTGAAAAAATATTACCAGTTATACGTTTTTGAAAAAATATTTTTACCAGCTATACCTTTTTGAGGAAAAAAATATTACCAGAAATAGATTTTTGACAAAACAAAAATATTATCAGGAAAAAAAAGTTGTCGGCATTAAATGACACATTGAGGTTGATATGTCGTAGAACAAAACAAATCTTTAATAGCAAGAGAAAAACAGAAAATGAAATCCCGATTATTTGAAAAATATTTTCTGAAATATTGAGAAATCCATTATGATGAATTTGATAGACTATAGATAACAGGTAATTTTATCAGTACACTTTACTTTGTAGAGATTTTTCTGTTTCTTAATACTTTGCTTAGCTTCTGGAAATCATATTTCGCTATCCCAATACACCTTCGGGTTTCAGTGTCACACTCTTCATCCTCTGTTAAAACACATCCCAGACATTTGAATTATTGTACATGTTTGATTTTGGTATCTCCAATTCTGTGTTTTTAGAAATCATGTTTAGTTATTTCTTCTCACCTTTTTTTACTAATTTCTGTAGGAGATCTTGTAGCTTCCTTTCCGTATCTGCTATCAACGCTGAGTTATGGTGGCGGTCATTAATATTTCCTGGTGGAACTTTTTATTTTTGTACTCATTCTTGTACTCATTTTTTTGTCCGAATGCAGGCGGTTTGCTGCCAGGAAGAATTCAGGATTATTTTAATACCCTTCCCATATACATCAAGGTTACCTAGCAGTTCCAACCGTCTTTGTTACGTATTTTACCAAATGATTACTTTCCGGAACTATTAGCTTTCCATCTGGAGTAATTTTATGACGTGAAATACTCCATGTTTTAAGCATTTTTAGCCTGTTTTTTAATAGCATACCTTTTACACCCGTTGGAATCAGAGACAATGTTATTTATCTTATGTTCTTCATTATGACACAAATCTACCTCTCCTATAATCAGGTGTATATGAAGTTTCATTTATCTGTTAATCCTGAGATTTGTACGACTCCTAACTCTTAGACCTTCCATAAAACACCGAGCGACATCTCTACTGAGTGATGCAGAATAACCTGTCTGACTCCATAACTTATTCTAATACTGTGAGGTACCTGGGGGACTTTTAAGATACGCTCTTTTAAATGAATGTTTTATTTTTTCCACATTTTCTAAGAGTTTGTTGGTGATTGTCGCTTATCATCTTGAAGTGTCTTTGGAAGGTGAGTGCCAGCAAAAAACTATGTCCAGGCATAGATAGATATATATTAACAAACTGAGATATATAAATAGATAGATAGATTTGAAGAGAATGAGATAGATAGATAGATAGATAGATAGATAGATAGATAGATAGATAGATAGATAGATAGATAGATAGATCTGTACAGAATTAAATAGATATAGAGATAGATCCGAACAGAATTAAATAGATACATCTAAACAGAATTAAATAGATAGATCTGAAGAGAATGAGATAGATAGATAGATAGATAGATAGATAGATAGATAGATAGATAGATAGATAGATAGATAGATAGATAGATAGATAGATCTGAACAGAATTAAATAGATAGATCTGAACAGAATGAGATAGATAGATAGATAGATAGATAGATAGATAGATAGATAGATAGATAGATAGATAGATCTGAACAGAATTAGATAGATAGATAGGTAGATAGATAGATAGATAGATAGATAGATCCGAACAGAATTAAATAGATAGATAGATATAAACAGAATTAAATAGATAGATCTGAAGAGAATGAGATTAATAGATAGATAGATAGATAGATAGATGTGAACAGAATTAAATAGATATAGAGATAGATCCGAACAGAATTAAATAGATATATCTAAACAGAATTAAATAGATAGATCTGAAGAGAATGAGATAGATAGATAGATAGATAGATAGATAGATAGATAGATAGATAGATAGATAGATAGATCTGAACAGAATTAAATAGATAGATCTGAATAGAATGAGATAGATAGATAGATCTGAACATACTGTGATAGATAGATAGATAGATAGATAGATAGATAGATAGATAGATAGATAGATAGATAGATCTGAACAGAATTAAATAGATAGATCTGAACAGAATGAGATAGATAGATAGATAGATAGATAGATAGATAGATAGATAGATAGATAGATAGATAGATAGATCTGAACATACTGTGATAGATAGATAGATAGATAGATAGATAGATAGATAGATAGATCTGAACATACAGTGATAGATAGATAGATAGATAGATAGATAGATAGATAGATAGTAAGTAGAAAACAACTGATTGAGATAGATCGAAGGAATATATGATGTCAGAATATAAATTAGGTTTTACTATCAAGGCCCGTTACGAATCTATGAAATCTCTGCTAAACGCAGTTTAGGAATAAGATAAGTGACTTTGTAGTTTTATTTATTACTAATAATGCTCTATCTCTTGATAGATAATAAACACTCTAATTATAAGGTATACTTATCTTAAACAGATTATCTTCCAGAATACCAGATCGATATGTTTTTTTCAAAATAGAATCTAATGGAACTATGTTACATAGATAGTTTTAAGTGTCTATTGGAATGAAAAACAGTTTCGTTTCGTTTTGGCGTTAGATGGGTACAGGAACTTTTACTTTGAATAACTTTATTTAAAAAAAGTATTATTGATTGGAGTGAACCATTTGTAATATTAGCATATTTTTTAAATGATATATTTACGTGTTTTTGTATATTAATCCTAACACCGACATACTCATCATTTTTTATTTTTTTAATTATTTTTGTTTTAAGAAAGTCACAAATGAGTGTCACCATTAAAAAGGCACGTGTTCCTAAACAGTTTTAACCCTTCTGCCTGAACTCCTGAGTCAAAATTCTCAAATAAATAATATCTAATGTCTAACAGCAGATACAAAAATATTGGGTTGATGCATAACTATCCGATGGTTTTGTAGACGAGTTATATGTTCATTATTTACATTATTCGGACTATTGTCCTCATCTTTGTCGCCATATTTATTACAGAATTTCGGCCGTTGTACGCCCCAGCCTTCTTCAGGTGGTTGGAATGTCGAACTGAACCATTTATTTTGCTCACTGGGGTAGATTGTTCTAGTTCCACGTGACATGTTTAATGGATGTCAGTTATCAGTTATCTCCTGTTAATTTTTCCCTCTGAAAGTTCTCCACTGCCTTAACCGGGTATTGGACTCACACACTATGGGTCCTGTCACTGGATCTAACCAGTATCATCTTTATCCACTGTGAAATGTGTCCTTGAGGACACATGGCACAGGAGATAACTGATAACTGACATGGCTACGTGGATCTAGAACAGTCTACCCCAGTGAGCGAAATAAAGGGTTCAGTTGGACATTCCAAACACCTGAAGAAGGCCGGAGCGTACAGCGGCCGAAACGTTGTAATAAATATGGCGACATGGATGAGGACAATAGTCTGAATAATGTAAATAATGTACATAATACCTCATCTCAGAAATATAGACAGATATTGAAAGGCCGAAACGTTGTAATAAATATGGCGACAAAGATGAGGACAATAGTCCGAGTAATGTAAATAATGTACATAATACCTCATCTCAGAAATATAGACAGATATTGAAATGCTGAAACCTTGTAATAAATAGGGCAACAAAGATGAGGACAATAGACAGAATAATGTAAATAATGTACATAATACCTCATCTCAGAAATATAGACAGATACTGAAAGGATGAAACCTTGTAATAAATGTGGCGACAAAGATGAGGATAATAGTTCGAATAATGTAAATAATGTACATAATACCTCATCTCAGAAATATAGAGAGTTATTTGTTAATGAAAACTGCTGTTTTGTTTAGATTTTTTAATAAAAATATTTTATTTTCAAGTTATAAAAATGCGTGTCGAATATTATACGCTCCGGAATAATCATTTAAAAATGTTATTGTTGAATTGTTATGTTTCTTTTTTCATAATAAATGTTGCTTAGAAGACGCCTGATAATTATGCACCAACCCTGTAGTTACCTGTGTCTACCCACCGTTCAACGGGTTGCAGGGCATAAAGTCATTTTTAACTAACACCGTTCAACCGTTGGTTAGGCATCGTCATTTTTTCTACCGCGGTTTAACCGATGGCTGGGCATGAAGTCATTTTTCTCTACCACTGACCAACCCGTGTTGGGTATTGCATCGTTTTTCTCTACCACCGGTAAAACGGTGGTGAGGGCTCAAAGATTTAAAGAACGAAAGAGTGAAAATTGGTTTGCGAAATTTTATCAGGGTCCATAGGCAGTTCAAGCAAAGTGACCTCCACGTGGTATAATGGTTATCAAGCTTTGCTCGTTAAATCAATTACGACTGAATGGTGAGTTCGATTCTCACAGGTGCCCCAATAACTTCGGCTTGTGCCACGTCTAAGCTACGCTTAGAAAATCGCTATAGGCAGTTGAAGCAGCAATCAAATAACGGAATCGCTTGAGAATGATCAAGATTGCACTAACTGGAAATAACCAAATCAACAGATGAAAATCATTTTCAACCGCATTGTTACGTTAGTCGCTTTGATGTGCGACTTCCGCACATATCTACCCATTCTCCCTCACATATAACATCGCATGTCCTTTGTTATGTATCTATCATTCCTTAGTATACTGACAAATTTCTCCAGCAATCTTTTCTTATTCCTTTAATGTTTGTGTGATTCCGAAATAATTTTCTGAACACGTAAACTTCCTTTCTTCCTCATGAAATTGACCAGGCTCTTCAATAACCATATATGTATTGTTGCCTTTATCCTTTTGTTTTTAATGGCGTGTGTCCTGATAGAAATTCAGAATAGTGTATCTCTCAATTCTACATTAAGAAACATATATGGATCTCCACGGGGCAGGTAGGCTTTAATCTTATTACCATTTCCTATAATTTCTGCTTTCAATTCTAGACAAATTCCTTAAAACGCGCAGCCGTCAACTGTTATGGTAGCGATCGACCTCTCCAATGAAAACGGTGTATATTTATTTTCTTATTAAATATTAGAATAAAATTGAATAGGAAAAGCCGTTTGCGTTTGAAGGACTGAATTGTCGTAGAATTAGGTTGGAGGCTGAAGTAGTAATGTTTCTTATAACATTTATACGTTTTACAAGAGTGTTTGCTTAAATCACATATACATATATCTGTGTGTGAATATTTGTATATATATATATATATATATATATATATATATATATATATATATATATATATATATATATATATGATTAAAATGAAAAGGCCTACAATATATAATATTTATACATATACATATATATGTGTGTGGATATTTGTATATATATATATATATATATGCACATGATTAAGATGAAAAGGCCTACAAAATATAATATATATCATATATATATATGTATATATATATATATATATATATATATATATATATAATATCCTCAGTCTTATTGAATATTACACAGACACACACACACACGCACGCACACACACACACACACACACACACATATATATATATATATATATATATATATATATATATATATGTGTGTGTGTGTGTATATATATATGGGGGTGTTTGTAGAGGTCATTAGGATCTGTTAATGAAATTTGACGAATAAAAATACGAAAAATGATAAAGTATTGGCAATAAGAGTGAGGATTTTTATTATATATATATGATATATATTATATATTGTAGGCATTTTCGTTTCAATCATGTATACATATATATATATATATTATGAATTGGACGAAGTCCGACAATTATTTTAAGACATTATATATGTATAAAAATAGAAAAAATACCGTAAGAATTTTTGCCGTTAATATACATATATAATAAATATATATATATAATATATATAATATATATATAATATATATATATATATATATATATATATATATATATATATAATATATATAATATATATGTTTATATATATATATATATATATATATATATATATATATATATATATATATATATATATATATATATTACAATGTAATATATAACTATATATAATTGTCTTTCTTCATAAATGTGTTTTTGGGTAGCAATCCCTCTTTTATACAAGTTTAATTAAAGACGATTGACAGGGTATTGCAATTATCCTTTTTATTCAATTTTTCTTGTGTTCGTGTAAGTATTTTCTTTGCTCGACATAAAGTGTTCAAAAACTGCCCGAATGTTCTATATATCCGAGCGCCTTCCGTTAAATAGATACTTATACGAAAACAAAAAATCTTGTCAGTCATCTTTAATAAAACCTGCAAAATTATATTTATATACAATAATGCTGCAATAAATTTAATATTCCATAACTGTGTCGTCGTCATCCGTCCGTCTCGAGGGACGATGGAGTAGCGCGGTGCGCTACGAGCCTGGGCGGGATATATGGAGAACTAGGGCTGTCCAGACGTCTAGTTCCCCCCTCTCGGCCTTGCTAGCAGAGTCCAAAGGAGAGGGTAAACCAATACAGTTTGGTATCAGCGCGGCCACAGGAGTTTCCGGAAGGTAGCACAAAGTGCCGTCCGCCCGCCTTCGGGGCTCCACTCCGGGTTTAAATTCAGAGTTGTCCTTCTCCGAGACCAGTTGCCATCCAAGGCTATAGAACCCAGTCTGTCCTGCTATTTACCCATAGCTGGAGGACAGGGAAGAAGAGGATTCACACTTTTCCCAAGGGTTAGCACGTAAGTGAATGTAATGGATTCGACTGGCATTCGAACTCGGCTATCCGATTCCACTTTCAAGGCCGATATCCATTACTCTACATACATACATACATACATACATACATACATACATACATACATACATACATACATACATAATGTGTCTGTGTGTGTATGTGTGTGTGCGTGCCTGTGTCTGTCTCTGTGTGTGCGTTGTGTATGTGTGTGTGTGTGTGTGTGTGTGTGTGTGTGTGTGTGTGTGTGTGTCTGTGTGTGCATAAAAGTGCATTGCATATATATGCACTCATTTGATGTGAAATTGTACTTATGGTCATGCATTATGCATTGACCAATTTGGGATATTTAAATAAGAATTGTTCGGAAGAATGTTTCAGCCTAATCGATTAACCTGAATATCTTTATTCCAAACAGAGAGCGACAGAGTCCTAGACCCAGAAAAATAGATTGTTTACGAACATCAGATTTTACAAGTACGCGTTGTACTGTTCGCAACTATTTATTATATTCCATGCGAAGATGTTCACAACAGGAGAGCTTGTAAGTACAGCCATCATCATCCATTTTTAACAACTCTTCATATGTTGTTGCTTTTATCCGTTCTAAAAACTCTGGACTTTTATAAACCCTCAAAATACATGCTTTTTCCCCCGCACCCAAAATTCTAGCGTTGACTCTTATACATAATTTTTCGTTTTATTTCTGTTCTATTTATCTTTCTTCCTTTGTGTTTTTTAGCTTTTACTAACGCATATCAGGTGGCCAAATTCCTTGCTTGTACCAGAACTCTAAATTGTAGATTTTATCTCAACTCAAAATTCATCCTTGTTTCAAAGATCAAAATATTTTCAGCTGTGTTATTATTTCTTTCTTTTAGCCCCATTCAAAATGTTACATTTTATCCGAGCTCAAAAATCTAGTTTTTAGTAGCGTCCAAAATTCTAGATTTTAGCTGCGCTCAAAATACTTCTTTCTGGGTCCCGTTCAAAATTTTACTTTTAACCGCGCTCAAAATTCTAGTTCCTAGCCGGGCTGGAAATTCTAGTTCATAACTACGCTCAAAATTCTATTTCTTACCTGCGTTCTAAATTCTAGTTCTTACCCCCGCTCAAAATTGTACTTCCTCGCCGCTTTCAAAATTCTCCTTTCTGTTCTTGTCCAAAATTCTCGTCCTTAGCTGCGCTCAAAATTCTCCTTTCTCGCCCCAATCCAAAATTTTATTTTTTACCTGGGCTCAAAATTCTAGTTCTTACCTACGTTCAAAATTCTACTTCCTCGCACCCGTCCAAAATGTAATTTTTTTACCTGCGCTCAAAATCCTTGTTCTTACCCGGACTTAAAATTCTAATTCCTAGCCGCAATCAAAATACTCCTTCCTGATCTTGTTCAAAATGTCTGTCCTTAGCCGCACTCAAACTTCTCGTTTGTGGCACCAGTCTCAAATACTATTTTGTACCTGCGCTCAAATTTTAGTTCTTAACTGCGCTCAAAATTCTACTTCTTAGCCACGTTCAAAATTCTCCTTTTTAGCCCTGTCCAAAATTCGAGTCTTAGCCGCGCTAAAAAATCTCGTTTCTCACACAAGCCAAAAATTTTATTTTTTGTACCTGCGCTCATATTCTAGTTCTTAACTGCGCTCAAAATTCTACTTCCTAGCCACGTTCAAAATTCTCCTTTCTAACTAGTTCTTCACTGCGATGGGTAGGGATGTATTTTTCAACGAATTGTGACATCCCCAAAATGCATGTCGTCTGTTTTTATTTTTAAATTATATTGTTAACGGCAAAAAATTCTTACGGCCTTTTTTCTATTTGTATACTTAAAGATTTTTTAGGGATGTTTAGGTTAGAATACGTTTTATTTAACTACAATTTTAAAAATTTTCACTTTTAATTTTTAATAGACTATATATCTTTTTAAAAACAAGTAAATGTATTAGAATTACTTACAATATGTAAAATTATTTTTTCATATCAAGTCTAAGTATGTACATTACAAAGTCACATTTTTAAAAAAAATTATATATAAATATTATTTAAGTAAAATTTATGAAAATGACGGCAAAAATACCTAATTTATTTCTTTGATTCAGTAAACTTTTCTTTTTTTTTTCTTTTTTACTTTTGTAAACTTAGTAATATATAGTTTCTCATGTATGTACAAAGGACATTCATATTAATTTCATTTTACTGAAGGTGTTTTAGTGGATTCTTTTAAGTGCTTAAAGTACTTTGAGAGAGGTTTTAGGCTTAGAATACGTTTTATTTAACTACAATTTAAAAAAAATAATTTTAAAATATTTTCACTGTTAATTTTAATAGACTATATTTTATTTTTTTTATAAAAAAAGTAAATTTAATAGAATTACTTACAGTACATAAAATTATTTTTTCACATCAAATATAAGTATGCATATTACCAGATCGCACTTTTCAATTTTATTTTTAAATATTATTTAAGGAAAATCTTTGACAATGACTGCACAAAATAGCTAATTCATTTCTCTGATTCAGTAAATTTTTATTTTTCATGAACTTAGTAATATATTGTTTCTTGTGTATGCACAAAGGACATGGGTCATTTAATGACCTACATATTCTAGCTTTTCATATTAACTTCCATTTTACTGTATGTGTTTTATTGAATTCTTTTAGTTGCCAGAAGTACTTTGAGTGAGATGTTTGATTTTTATATTTATTTATCCTAAATGAACTTTGATGTTGGTTGAACCTTTATTTGAACACATGGCTTGTGCAACCTATATATATTTTTATGTTTTCAGGATTTTCAATAGAAGATATATTTCAATGGAAGATATATTTCAATAGAAGATATATTGCATGTTTTCAATAGAAGATATATTGCATGTTTTCAGGATTCTCAATAGAAGATATATTGCATTGGTATATATATATATATATATATATATATATATATATATATATATATATATATATTCAGATTCTTGTTCTTATATTTAAGGGAACGGAGTAGTTAGCAGACCCTGTGGGAAATGGGAAAATACCGGGAAAGGAAGAACACTGGCGAATTGATGCCTAAAATTATCAGCGCATATGCTAGTCATGACAGAATCAGCAACATCAGTTACAATCTAATCAGAAGCCACGGTTAGGTTTACTCCAGCAACGATACAACGGTCTAATGAGTTCAATGCCTATCTCGGGCAGCGTGTACTTGCTCTCATTAGAAATGGGTGGTCAGTAACTGACATAAAATGTTTAAATTAAAAATAAACACTAATTGAGTTTCTTTTTTCCAGGTTTTCAGAAAAGACTTCAAGCCACATTGACAGCATTTGTTGTAAGAATCACTGAAAAACCCTTTGAGTTATTCTGCTAGAATGAGAACAGTTTAACATCGTTTACCATCAACCCCAGTATATATAACCAACTGATCAATGTTTAGAGGAAAAATATCATTCAAAAGGGTGGACAGAGTTTCATGCTCATGCCTTCTTCAGATAACTTAAACACAATGATAAGCTAAAGAGCAAATAGGAAATGTTTATCAATTTAACATGTTTAACTTTTATTTTCATTCTCTGATGAAGCTTTAATAAAAATGAAACATGTTAGATTAATGAACTTTTACTATTTGTTCTTTAGCTTCTGTCAGATTCCTAGTGGAACCAATGGACAATTTGCCAAAAGACCTAACTACCCTTAAACGAGATAGAAACTTGAAGAAGGATAGCAATAAGTAAAAAGAACAAAAGGCAAACACCTACCCATTCAGAAAATGCTCAATGCATAGATTACCCAGGCAGAGCAAATAACGCTTGACGAAGTTAATTCCTAGGAAAGGATGAACCTAGTCGTAAACTGAGCTATATATATATATATATATATATATATATATATATATATATATATATGTGTGTGTGTGTGTGCGTGTGTGTGTGTGTGTGTGTGTCAGGCTGAAAGAAATGATATTTAAATTGCTATATGTGTATGTGTGTCAGAGAGAGAGAGTATATGATATATAAATTACTACATCACAACGATGCTAGGAAATTGAATGACAAATTGTAAAATGTCCTATGTAACGCTTTTCAACCTCATCAAGGACTTCATCAGACTAAAGTAATACTTTTCTTAATGGAATTATATATATATATATGTGTGTGTGTGTGTCTGTGTGTGAGAGAGAGAGAGTACATAGATAAATATAAATAACGAATAATGATTCATAAGGTGATCACAGAAATTTTAAAAATCGTTTTACACACATACATATATATGTGTGTGTGTGTGCGTGCAGTTTGGAAATGTCATTTTACGTATATATATATATATATATATATATATGTGTGTGTGTGTGTGTGTGTGTGTGTGTGTGTGTGTGTGTGTGTGTGTGTGTGTGTGTGTGTCTGAACGACCTTTCAAAATTCTGTACACAAGAACGTATGTCAACAATCAATCCATGTTCAGTGTCCGCTTTCCTGTATTCGTTTGACGGTTATCACGACAGAAGAGTTCAATTGTTCGGAGAGCTACCCATTAGGTGAAATGTTAGCTGATTTTTAAATTTCAGTTTTAAAATATCGCTATTCTGGGATTTGAATTATATGAAGCCCGATGAATCAGGCAAACCAGGGTTTTTTCCCCTCACAACAGAATGCATGAATTATTAATTAGAAACATTCCATAATGATTTACTTTAAATGAGGATCTGATTTCAATTTTGTTTTGTCAATGTCGTTTTCAATGTTTTTACAGTTACCTTCACATAGCATATGAATGTGTTCACACATTAGAGGTATAAATTGTATTCCTTTGTAAACGAATAGCCGAAAGCGCTAAATCTTAAAAAAAGCTGAATATTTCTTTCATATTATGTCACTGTACGTGCATGACTCTGGAGAACCTCGACGATCAAGGTTCCTCACAGTTTTTTGTTTTTGTTGTTCTAAGTCAGTGGTTCTAAACATTTTTTGAATCACGAATCCAATTACTCATGGACCCCTCTAAGAACTAACCCTTCATATACAGGCAGACAAGCACATACTCACATTCTGATTGCTGTTTCACATGTCTTGTACGTGCATTTCTTCAAACTGCGCCCTCCTGCACACTGCGCGCGCATCATTTTTAAGACACCCACGCTTGAAATAAATTGTCGTTAATTAATACTCACGTGGAACTAGAACAATCTACCCTGGTGGATGAAATAAAGTGTTCAATTCCAATCACCTGAAGAAGGCCGGAGCGTACAACGGCCAGATCGTTGTGAATATGACAATGAAGATGACGATAACATTCTGAATAATGTAAATAATGCATGCAAATTAATATCCTAACCTTTTTTTAAGTAGGTGTAGGTAGTCAACATTTGGATTATGTCATTCTGTTCTTTTCGAATGACATGTACTATCCGTTTTAGTTGACACTATTTACATTATTCGGACTATTGTCCTCATCTTTTTCGCCATATTTATTACAACGTTTCGGCCATTGTACGCTCTGGCTTTCTTCAGCTGATTGGAATGTCGAACTGAATCCTTTATTTCGCTCACTGGCGTAGACAGGTCTAGTTCCATGTGCCATGTTTAATGGATGTCAGTTATCATTTATCTCCTGTTACTTCCCCTCTCCAAGTTCTTCACTGTCGTAACAGGGTATTGAACTCACACTCTTTGGGTCCTGTCACTGGATCTAACAAACGCCTTTATCCACTGTGCCATGTGTCCTTGTAAAGGGTTCATTTCGACATTCCAACAACCTGATGAAGGCCGGAGCGTACAACGGCCGAAACGTTGTAATAAATATGGCGAAAAAGATGAGGACAATAGTCCGAATAATGTAAATAGTGTACATATTACCTCATCTCAGAAATAAAGACAGATACTGAAAGGCCGAAACGTTGTAATAAATATGTCGACAAATATGAGGACAATAGTCCGAATAATGTAAATAATGTGCATAATACCTCATCTCAGAAATATAGACAGATACTGAAAGGCCGAAACGTTGTAATAAATATGGCGACAAAGATGAGGACAATAGTCCGAATAATGTAAATAGTGTACATAATACCTCATCAAAGAAATATAGACAGATACTGAAAGGCGGAAACGTTGTAATAAATATAGCGACAAACATGAGGACAATAGTCCGAATAATGTAAATAGTGTACATAATAGCTCATCTCAGAAATATAGTCAGATGCCGTTTTAGTTGCTGTTGCTGTTCAAAGTAATTTGGTTTCTGTTATTTGGTGCATTTTTTCCTTTGTTATTGTGTAGCGCCAGTCTGCAACTTTCCAAGAAGGTTGTTCCTCGCCAAGAACTACACTCTCCGTTCGTTCAAAGACACTTTGCGCTATTGATCTTAAAAAACATTAAACATAAATATGATAGTTTAGATACTTTTGAACAAATTTGACGCTTTTCATAACATCTGTGTGAAAGTCACAAACTCATCGAGACTATTTAAGGACTTGGCATGATTTTCTACGCTAATGCTTGATTTTTTTTAGCAATTTCTGGTGTTGGTCGAAACTGTGATGAAATACTCTGAAGAAAAATAAATCTTTTTGAGTAGCCCAAGTGCTTTAAAGGGGAATGAAATGATTTAGAAGTTGACACAGATTTTGATCAACCAAAAACACAATGGTTAGAAGCAGTTGTTTATTTGGAAGCGCTTTTCGGAGAAAATGATCCGAAATTTGAGCTGACGTGACGCGTTAGGATTTTGCGTTTCCCTGATAAATAAATCTGTTACAAAGAATGACTATTACACACACATTATTTATTTCCAAACAGTTCTCTGAAGGGGGAAATTTGCTGATTCCTTGGCATCCGGGAGTACATGATTATATTACTGAAAGGAATTCCAAGAATGTTTCCAGCAAAGGTGGTACAAGTGACAGTAGCAAGTAGGGAACACGTAAGTAAACGTTGCTTTTATAGGTCCATTCCATTTATTAAGCTCTCACACCTCCGACGGATGTAGATTTACTGTTAAGCTTAACATCAAGGTTATTTATGGTTAACTTTAAAATACCCGACCAGCTGGCATTGAAAAGAAGTTCAGACCGCGGTGGCAATGTGGTATAATCCAAGTATCAACGGATGTTTTACGAACTCTGGATAAAGGAAGAATGTTAAGGAAATTTGACTAAGAAATACTGTCCAATTGATTTGGTATTTGCTAGAAAAGTAAAATGAAAAGCAACAATATGAAAAGTCTACTAAGCAGAAAAAACATATTGAGATATAGTTATACAGTTAATTTGATGGCTGCCTTGCAAACAGAAGTAAAGCAGAGTCAGAAGGGCGGGGAAACAACGGGTTGAGAAAGAATTCCCTGGGGTCAGAGTTGAATCTTTTAGATAAATTACATACTTTCTCCAATTGTTTCGTCTTTATTTGTATTCTTTAACGTTTTCTCCATTGTACTTACATTTTATTTATTTGTACTGACTGTCTTTGGACATTTTTTTTGCTTACCCAGTTTTTAGAGGCGTTCTAGTGCACGCGTTGGCCTGTGTTTGTTCTTCTATATGGAAAAATAATAATAAAGACCTTTGTTAGTTTGTAATGCCGAGAGGTGGGTAAAATAGGTTTATCACTCTTCCCTCCTCTCTCTCCCTCTCTCTCTCTCTCTCTCTCTCTCTCTCTCTCTCTCTCTCTCTCTCTCTCTCTCTCTCTCTCTCTCCCCGTACGATCACTGAAGTAAGGCAACATCAAGCCTAGTCAATACCTAGGTGTGTAACTGCTTCGGAATACTAGGTTCTGTAAATTTCGATGTACGAGTGAGGTGACACGGAATTGTAAACCGGAGTGTCGAGTTCCAATTCCTATCGGGTTCGTTATATATATTTCGTGCAAATAACCTTGGGGAAGGGTATGAATCGTTCTCTTCTCCCTCCACGTTTGGAATTAATTAGCAAAACTTTTATCACTAAACCATTATTATGTCAAAAAAAAAAATTCTTACAATCTAAAAATGGCTTTGAACGAGTGGCAAGGAGTTGATGAGCCGTAGAAAACGAATTATTCAATCAATCAATGGCATGGCTTTAACCCTCTGAACCCTGACCGCCGATTTACCGGTAATGAAGAAAATGACCTAATGCTCAGTCACCGGTTGAACGGTGGGTAAACACTTCTAACTAATTTTTATATCTACCGTGAAACATTACATAACAATTATTTGCGAATTCAGTTTCATTTCTTAACCCGTTGAGCCCTGACCACCGTTTTACCGGTGGCAAAGAAAAATGACGTAATGCCCAGCCACCGGTTGAACGGTGGGTAAACACTTCTAACTATTTTTTATATCTACTGTGAAACATTACATAACAATTATTTGCGAATTCAGTTTGATTTCTTAACCCGTTGAGCCCTGACCACCGTTTTACCGGTGGCAGAGAAAAATGACGTAATGCCCAGCCACCGGTTGAACGGTGGGTAAACATTTGTAACTATTTTTTATATCTACTGTGAAACATTACATAACAATTATTTGCGAATTCAGTTTGATTTCTTAACCCGTTGAGCCCTGACCACCGTTTTACCGGTGGCAGAGAAAAATGACGTAATGCCCAGCCACCGGTTGAACGGTGGGTAAACATTTGTAACTATTTTTTATATCTACCGTGAAACATTACATAACAATTATTTGCGAATTCAGTTTGATTTTTTAACCCGTTGAGCCCTGACCATCGTTTTACCGGTGGCAGAGAAAAATGACGTAATGCCCTGTTAACGGTTGAACAGTGGATAAACACTTGTAAATATTTTTATATCTACTGTGAAACATTACATACCAATTATATGCGAATTTTGACTCGGGATCTCAGGCAGAAGGGTTAAAATTGTTTAGGAACGCAGGGCTCAAAGGGTTAATTAGAGTTTAAGCCCGGTTAACCGGACAAGATTCCTAATTCTGATTTTCAAGGTAGAAATGTTGACAAACGTTTACCATCTAAACTACAAAAGCTCATGTTCTTCACTATACAAAATGTCATCAAATGTTCAAATCATAGAGCTAAATGAATGTCTTCTAAAAACAATTTTCTACAAAGAACTAAAGTTAAACAAACTCTCTTCTATAAAGGAAGATTAATAACACATAAGGATGTGTGCGTGGCTAATGGTTATCGGCATGGACAGTGGAATCGGAGCGCCCAGTTCAAATTAAAGCTGAGTTACTTCCCTTTACTTTCACACACATATCTTTGGGAACGATATGAATTTACGTTTTCTTCTCCCAACTATGGACTACACATCACGTCAGACTTGTCATTCAGCTTGCTTGGCAACCATTCTAGGTTTTTAAAAAAATGAACCGAAAACTATTTCACTCTATAATGCTGGCAACACCATTTTGTATAAACCTGATTTTGAGATTTTACTGTCAAGGACTCCATCCTTTGGTCCTGTTATTTTTTTTCCTGTTAGTTTACAGTGACTACATTTCTCAGTTTTCTTTTTTTTCATTTGAGAAATTACATAATTTGAGAATTTTCGACAATAGCAACACATAAAATGGATATCACATGCAACTCGAAGAGGAAATCAAGTCATAATAAAGATGTTGACATTCCACACTACTTCAAATAAAAGGTTAGGAAGGAAACCCATATCACTACTGGAAAGATAAATAACAGTGACTGGAGTTGGGAAAAGTATTTTCCTGAATAATAATATTAAGAGAAAGATTTTATAAATTTTAAACATTAGTACATGACACTAGTATTAGAGAATTGGTCTTTGACAAGGCTCACGGGCTTTACACGCTCAAGATATCTTCTTCATGATTTGATCTTAGGAAGTGGTTGTATACGGCTGACAGTTTAGATATTTCTAAACGAATCTAGCGCCCTGTGAATGTCTCGATCTAACGAATCTATTTAAGAACATGACTTGAGTTTTTAGGTTGATGTTTTCGTTTTGGATCACTTAGCAGTTTTGGGCGAAAAAGAATCTGTGGAGAGCCATGATTGTCTACGTCCTGAAGGGACACTGCATTAAAAAGAAACAAATCTTAAGTAATATGCCGGTAAAAACGTTATTTCCAAAACAATGTTCAAAGTATAGTCTTTGACAAGACATTCAGGATGTGTTTGCTCAAAGCCATTGATCTCAGAAAGCAATTTAGATATTTCTCAACAGATTTGGTGCCATCCACGACATTTATATAAAAGCCGCGATCTGATAAAGCTATTTAAGAACATGATTCGAGTTTTTTAGGTTGATCTTTTCGCTTTTGTAGCAATTTTCTGTGTCGGGCGCAAGACCTGATTGAAGGCACGGTGGATAGCGGCTCGGATTGAGGAATCGGTGAGCCGAGTTCGAATTCCACTCTGATCCATTACATTGCTAATACCCTTGGGAAATCCGCTTCTTCTCCCTCAAGCTATGGGTAAATAGCAGGACATACCGGGTTCTATAGTCTTGGTGACAACCAAAGGGAAAAGTAACTCTGAATTCAAAACTGTCGGAGCACTTAATATACACCTAAAGAAAGGGTCGTTCGCATTGGCTCCCGACTACGGTGGACCTGAATGAATGAATGAATGGATGTCTGATCGCTCATAAAATGAATTGGCGCAGGGCATGAAAGATGAAGAAAATAATAGTTAGCTGAATTGAACAGTTTAATACTCATATAATTGTTTTAAGAAAAAGATTTTGGAAATTTTACTCGACAGTATCACTCAAGAGAGTAACGCTCACTTTTCGGCTAATAAATGCCGAAGGTTTGCCGTATGGAAACGGCTACGTCATTATTAAAAATGGAGGAAAATTAAGTTGGAAGATTGTGTTGCGCCAGTGTTTCATATGCACAAACCCTGAAGCCGATGCAAAGTACAAAACTATATCAACCATGAGTCTCTGTATATGGTCTTCTGGTCCACTCACTGAACTTTCGGTTCAATTTAAAAAATGCACGAAAATTAAGTTGGAAGATTGTGTTGCGCCAGTGTTTCATATGGACAACCCCTGAAGACGATGACAAGTACAAAACTATATCAACCATCAGTCTCTGTATATGGTCTTCTGGTCCACTCACTGAAATTTCGGTTCAATGTTAAAAATGCAGGAAAATTAAGTTGGAAGATTGTGTTGCGCCAGTGTTTCATATGGACAACCCCTAAAGTCGATGAAAAGTACAAAACTATATCAACAATGAGTCTCTGTATATGGTCTTCTGGTCCACTCACTGAACTTTCTGTTCAATTTAAAAAATGCACGAAAATTAAGTTGGAAGATTGTGTTGCGCCAGTTTTTCATATGGAAAACCCCTGAAGTCGATGAAAAGTACAAAACTATATCAACCATGATCGTGATTGTTATGAGCGTTGTCGTTGTATAGCCGATGTGCAGCTGAACACGCGACCAGCTCCCTTCTCATATCTCGGTTGCGTCCCAATGTATGTTTTCTCTTGGGGATGACGATAAACTACATCCAGAAGCAAGGAATCTGATCAAGTTGTGTTGAGGAGCATAGAACTACCTCTTAATATCTGTTGTACCCCTTTCCTCCCTGACCCCGGGGTGTTAGAACCTCTTAGGATCCTAGCTATGGGCAAATAGTTAACGTCCATATTGGGGTTAAAAATCTATGAAAGTTCAAAAATAAATTTCTATAGTAAATACTAATGCAGTACATTTCAAAATATATTACCAGCAATACACATATTTATTACAAAGAATATATATTCTCTTCATACGAACCTATCCTAAAAAGTCGGCATTAAATAACCCATTGAGGTATTGATATGCCGTAAAAAAAACAAAAACAAACAAACGGAACCCAATGCCTGAGTCCCTATAAACGATCTTCCAATTCACTCAGTGAAATTGTCTGTTCATTCATCCTCTGTCTGCCTATGTTAGATCCTTGTAGGATGGTAGAAAAAAATGTTGGCTCCTAAGATGTGTTCATACCATTTCATGTATCTCTCCTGTGGTTATGTTACCCAATGGGCTTGTTTGATGGTATCTTGCACTGTATCATTTGTGATGCTGTCTACGTAGGTGATGTCTGTGATGTTTCTGTAGCATGCAAAATGATAAGAACGAAAGAAAAGATATAAGACCGCTCTTATGATTTTAATGCCTTTCATTAAACTAATTCACCGTTCTCTTGATGGTCCTTGAATGGACTTTGTAGATGGAAGCCAGAGTATGACTGTTGGTACCATTACAAAAGGCCTTACTGATCTTTTCCCCTTCATCATTTGAGAAGAGAGTGGGTCTGAAACAAAACGATTTTAACCGGCTTTCTTTTTAGCTAAATACCTCAAAGGGGTTCTCAGTGATTCTTACGACAAATAGTGTCAAGGTGGCTAAACATCTTATCTGAAAATCTGTATTTTGTACCCCTTTACCTGTTTACACTTCTACCCAAAATTT
Source organism: Acanthosepion esculentum (assembly GCA_964036315.1). Classification (NCBI taxonomy): domain Eukaryota; kingdom Metazoa; phylum Mollusca; class Cephalopoda; order Sepiida; family Sepiidae; genus Acanthosepion; species Acanthosepion esculentum. Next base: position 74,115,502 of record OZ038505.1, read on the forward strand.
AGTTTCGATCGGTCAATGTATTGCTATTTTAGAGGGTGCGAAGAACAGACGGACTGACAGAAGTCACAGAATTTTATACATAGATAGATTTCTATATATCAGGACAATGTAGACAATTGAATGACAAAGTGGACAGATTCTGTATAAAACATTTTGTTAGTACCTTTTTTCCTTTGCTTGCCTCTTCTTCTTTTGCCTAAGTTGGTACCTTATAGGATGGCAGAGGAAAGAATGTTGGCTCCTAAGATGTGTTCATACCATTTCATGTTTCTCTTCTGTCGTTATGTTATCCAAAGGGCTTGTTTGATGGTATCTCTGCACTGTACCATTTGTGATGCTATGTAGGTGATGTCTGTGATGTTTCTGTAGCATACAAAATGATAAGAAGGAAAGAGAAGATACAAGACAGGTCTTGTGATTTTCATGCCTGTTTCAGTGGAATGAAAAACATTGTCAATTTTGAATCCTTTCTCTTGTAACCATCCGCTTCGACATCATCATCATCATCATCATCAGTCTCATGACCAAGTGCGTTGATAAGGCTGACTACCAATGTTTGAGTCTCTGTATATGGTCTTCCGGTCCACTCACTGAACTTTCGGTTCAATTTTAATCTCTGTTTTCCTCATCTTTTTTGCAGGATGAAATGGAAATATTATTGGCCCTTATGACGTGTCCATACCATTTCAACTTTCTCTTCTTGACGGTGATTATGAAATGGGACTTATTCTAGTTTTGTATTCCCTTAATTCTCAGTTCATTGTTCCTGTTTTTCTCATCTTTCTTTTGCCAGAGTTGGTATCTTGTTGGATTGTAGTGGTAAGATTGTTGGTACTTATGACGTGTCCATACCATTTCAACTCTCTCTTCTTGACAGTGATTATGAAATTTTCCAATTGGATTGATTCTTGCTTTGTATTCCCTTAATTCTCAGCTCAGTTTTTTCTGTGTTTTCCTCATCTTCTTCTGCCTGAGCTGGTATATTCTTGGATGTTGATGGAAATATTGTTTTCCCTTATGACGTGTTCATAACATTTCAACATTCTTGGCAGTGATTATGAGGTTCTTCGATGTCCCATCAGGAAGGCCCGACTCACCCAGCCGCATCCACCACTCAAATACTTCCGCCGGGCCTCCTCCTCCACGCAAAGCATCAGGAGTAGGCTTCACAGCCATCTCCACCACCACCTCTAGAGCTGAGAAAGGAGAATAAGGAGAGAGGCTGACGATCCCGTTCGAGCTGGTGTCAACTTCACTAGGTCTTCAAAAGGACTATTTTCAAATATTTCAACCAAACCAAACAAAGTTGGTGAAGTCTACCTCAGAGCTAAAATAGTTACGTACACAAGTCCTGCTATGTTTCTCAATGTGGAAAAGTGATGTTTTTTTTTTTACCCAGGCGAAAAGCTCTATTTAAAAGCACCGTTTGATGGTGGATGGCGCTGAAAGAGGACTACGTTATTTACTAACCCCACCCGCAAGCCACCAATCCGCCACTGGTTGGTATGCCACCAGCGTTTACCGCTGGTTGGCCCGCTGTCGGACTGCCAGCTTGTTAGTCTCGGCAATGTTACCACTGTCGGACCGCTAGAGGCCCGCCGCTGACAACCACCAGTGAACTGCTGGCATTGCCATCGGTGACCAGCCAGTGGGCCACTAGTGGCTTGCGTGTAGGGACGCTTGACTTAGTCTGAAGTAACACCAAGCTGTAGAACAGGAGAGTAGAAACATTGTGTTGAGGTATTCTATCGAATGATGCTTTTCGTCTAGCTAAGTACATCAATTTTCCAGATCTAGATGCATAGCAGTGCCAGCGAACCTAACTATTCCAACACTGCGACCGGCATCCGCAATGTTTCTTGAATTATTTGAAAATAGCATGTATGCTGACTCTTTGATTTTTCTAATTCCCCCAAAAAGAGGTCATTGTAAATGATGGTATTTAAATAAAATAGAATAAGCCTACAATTGAAACTGAAACGCTAACCAACAGAGGTGCCCTTATTATCGAACCGATTGCGGTTAGGCAAATGTTATTGACCGTTCGTTTTTCCATAGAGAATAAACCACAGAAATTAATACGGATAAAATATTTTTTGTATATTTTGTATTATTATTCTCTTGTTCCGGTTGTAAATAAGAAAAAAAAGCTATCGGCCAATTCGATAATACTGATCGCATACTAGCTTTTAAGTCCCTAACTCAGTATCGGATCATTATCTTTTAAGAACCAAATATTGGTAACAATGACATGATTCCTTTACCTATAAATGATTCCAGAGACTGGTGGGTTGAAAAGTATATCCCAACCAACAAGACAACGAATCTGATACATAATTCGTCTTAGTTATACCAAATAGTTATTGATCAATCCGTTCTGGGAGAGAAATAATTGGATTGAGAATTTCTGCAAGAGAAGCGACCTTGAAAAGCGACGACGCCTACAAAAGGCCAACTAGAAGGATAACTTGCGTAATTCTGAGTTTGGAATTAGAATTCTATCAACGTTAACGCAATGTCTTCGACTCTGAAGACGTTGTTTCCCATTAGATATGCGCTTGCTTTCTGTTACTTACTTCCACGGGTGGTGAAAGAGAGATAAAAGAGAGAGAGAGAGAGAATGGAATTACATAAAGAAAGATACAAAGATTTGAACGGGTAGTGACAGACAGACAGATAAATATATTTAGGTAGAGAAGGACAGAGACGCGGAGGTATATATAGATAGCTGAATGCGGTGGATAAAAAAGGGATACTTAGGTATTGAAAATAAAGAGAGAGGGAGACATCTAGAGACAGAGAGAACAAATATTCAGGTAGAGAGAGATAAAATCTCTATTTACAAGAAAGAGAGGGGAAAGATTTAGCTGAATGCGGTGGATAAGAGAGGGGTATTTTATAGGGAAAGAGAGTAAGATATAATAGGAAGTGTGATCTAGAGAAAATCATGGGGACATTTAGAGAGTGACAGATGGATATTCAGACAGACAGAGAAAAGAGAAATTTCAGGAAAAGAGAGAGGTGAGGTTCATATAGATGAATACGGTGGATAAGTGGGTGGGGGGTAAGATAGAAAAGGAGAGTTAGATATAATAGGGAGTGAGATCTAGAAAAAAGATGGGGACATTTAGAGAGAGAGAGATGGTCGAGAGAGAATAAGAGGGAAAAGTATATTCAGGTACAGAGGTATAAAAGGGTGATTTTTTGTTTTGTTTTGGTTTTTTTAATTAAAAGACACACACAAAAAGATCCCGCTTTGCTGTTTCGTCCAGTTGAGAGATATGAGAGAGGTTAGATATAGATAGCTAAATGCGTGGATAAGAGTGAAATACTTAAGAAGAGTAGGAAAGATGTCCATCATTCACTGCTACATGGGAGAACATGTACATTATTTTTGCATGTTAAAGATGGCTGCTGGAGTATGTGGCAAATTCACCGCCGTCGGGATCTACCGTGAATTACATATGAAAAATGTATGATCAAATCAAATGTTTCAAATCCTAACATAGTTTGGCTTGGTTTGTTTTACGGCATATCAACACCTCAATGGGTTATTTAATGCCAACAAAATTTGTATTGCTGGTAATATTTTTTTCAAAACTAATAATTTTTTACAAAGTGTTTCTGCTATTACAACCTATTTTTACACTATCGTAGCATTTTGACATCAGTTTGGGGGTTAATTATTTTCCTATAGCTATGACCCTAACAGGCGCTACCACCCCGGGTCAAGGTGGACCTGGGAACACCAGCAAATAAGAGGTGGTTCCACGGTCCATAAAACCACCTGATCAGAAGCCTTGCTGTTGGATGTAGTTTATCAGTATACCCAAGATGCGGATGTAGTTTACTGTCATACACTGGACGGAAATCCTAACATAGACAAAGCGGCCCACTTGTTGGATTACGAAAAGTCTTTTGTAGAGTCGATATGGCTGGAGAACAAGAAGAGGTAAAGTAATATGAAAGATGGACGAAACAGATACAGTGGAAGATTGAGAAAAAAGAAAATTTGAAGAAAGGTTTCGAAAACTGTTCCGGAATGACAAGAGACAAATAAAGATGAAATGGAAGAAGCCTGTACACAAAGAGGACAGAAGATTGAGAACACTTTTGTCATCAAGGGATGAAAATCATTCGACTATCTTGGTGGACGGTGTCTTGAGGATTGAACGCGATTTTCGTTCCGGACCTCATGCTCTAATACCTTTTTGATTACAAAAAAATGATATCAACGACGGCATTATTTTATCCAGTGCTATAACGAAAGAATTTCTTTGTTTTTTTTTACAAACTATCCTTAGAAACCAACCTACCGCTGCGCCGCTCGAAGATGGAACCTGAAAGACGTCTGTTGAAAATGTATCATAATTATTTTCGCATCTCAAAATATGGTTGGAGAGGGACAGGAGTATCTCTTCGCCTATCCCAGGACAATGAATGAATGACAAATAAAGATGAAGAAAAAATACAGAGAGTAGGGGGGCGGAGAACGCTGTGCAGAATTCAAAGACAGATTAAGATAGAGAAATCGAGAAACATTAAGAGCGTGAGAAAGTGATAGAAAGAGACAGAGCGAAAAAAATAGAGAGAAAGTAAAAGATACATAGAAAGCAATATAAAGAACGTTCAAGATTATAAAAAAGAGACAGAGAAACAGAGATAGATAGATAGATAGATAGATAGATAGATAGAGAAAGAGATAGATAGATAGATAGATAGATAGATAGAGAAAGAGATAGATAGATAGATAGATAGATAGATAGATAGAGAAAGAGATAGATAGATAGATAGATAGATAGATAGATAGATAGATAGATAGATAGAGAGATAGATAGATAGATAGAGAAAGAGATAGATAGATAGATAGATAGATAGATAGATAGAGAAAGAGATAGATAGATAGATAGATAGAGAAAGAGATAGATAGATAGATAGATAGATAGATAGATAGATAGATAGATAGATAGATAGATAGATAGATAGATATGAACAGACTTAAATAAATAGATAGATAGATAGATAGATAGATAGATAGATAGATAGATAGATAGATAGATAGATAGATAAAAATGAGGGATAGAAAGGTATACAAATATGTGAAGTTGTGGATGGAAAGCGGTAGATGTGGGCCAATATGAAGAGAGAGATGGAAATAGAGAAAAAGGAAAATAGACAGAGACAGCAAAATAGAGAAAGCCGAAAGGGGGGACAGTTAGGAAAAAAGAGAGGAACACAAAGTAAAGGATGAAGAGATAAATATCTAAGTGGAAAGAGAGAGCAGGAAAAAAAGCGGGAGAGAGAGAAAGGAAAGGGAGATGAAGGTGCCTAGAGAGAAAGAGATGAAGAGGAAGAGAAAAAGAGAAAGATGAGTAGAGAGAGAGAGGGGGAGAGATTGATTAAAATTCAGAGAGAGGTGAAAAAGGATAGATGTAGATGAAGATCATGCATCGAGAGAATTAGTGACACACACACACATACACATGTATATAACTATGCTATAGTTCTATTGACTGATTCGTGTTCTACGCGTATCAGTCAATCGAACTATATCTATTTTCTCATAGTTATATATATATATATATATAGATAGATACATACATATATATATACATATATATATATACATATATATATATATACATATATATATATATATATATACATATATATATATATATATATATATATATATATATATATATATATATATATATATATATATATGTATGTATATATATATATATGTATATATGAAAATCATTCGTCTTCTACACGTATCAACACTTTCAAGGATATTTAAACCTAGATTATGCATAATTCATATATATATATATATATATATATATATATATATATATATAGAGGGAGAGAGAGAGAGAGAGAGAGAGAGAAAGGAAATAATATATATGGTTCATATGTTTTATATATTTATGCATAATTCATATATATATATATATATATATATATATATATATATATGAAAATCATTCGTCTTCTACATGTATCAACACTTTCAAGGATATTTAAACCTAGAAAATACTATATTTTTAGATTGAAAGAAATTTTCTCTTTTTTGTCGGATAAATAAATAAGAAATTCTTTCCTTTATATATATATATATATATATATATATATATATATATATATATATATATATATATATGCATATATACATATATATATATATATGGTTGATATGTTTTATATATTTATGCATAATTCATATATATATATATATATATATATATATATATATATATATATGAAAATCAGTCGTCTTCTACACGTATCAACACTTTGAAGGATATTTAATCCTAGAAAATACTATATTTTTAGATTGAAAGAAATTTTCTCTTTTTTGTCGGATAAATAAATAAGAAATTCTTTCCTTTCTCTCTCTCTCTCTCTCTCTCCATATATATATATATATATATATATATATATATATATATATATATGGTTCATATGTTTTATATATTTATGCAAAATTTTCATATATATATATATAGAGAGAGAGAGAGGGAGAGAGAGAGAGCGAGAAAGGAAAGAATATATATGGTTCATATGTTTTATATATTTATGCATAAATCACATATATATATAGAAAGGAAATAATTTTTTATTTATTTATCCGACAAAAAAGAGAAAATTTCTTATAATCTAAAAACATAGTATTTTCGAGGTTTAAATATCCTTGAAACCGTTTATACGTGTAGAACACCAAGATAGACGAATGATTATCATATATATATATATATATATATATATATATATATATATATATATATGGTTCATATGTTTCATATATATATATATATATATATATATATATATATATATACATATATATATGGTTCATATGTTTTATATATTTATGTATGAATTCATATATATATATATCTATATATATCTATATCTATATATATATATATATATATATATATATATATATATATATATATATATATATATATATGTATGTATATATATGTATGTATATATATGTATACCGGGTGTAACAGTAAAATTGTTCAAATCGTGTTTCAGTAAAATTGTCCAATTCTTAGATTAAGCCTGTTTATCGTAGAAATGATTAAAGATATCTTACTGGAATTCTTCGAGGTTTTTATAAAACTATTAAACTCTACTTTGAGCAATAAGAAATTAATCTCCAAGCTTAACAGAATAATCGTGATGAAATCGATCTTAAACGAAAATGGTTAATTAATTTATCATATCTGAGAATCGGCTCTTCATGAAGTATTGAAATACAGATCAATATATATATATATATATATATATATATATATATATATATATATATATATATATATATATATATATATATATATCGGCTTCAATATCAAAATTCTCAAATAGATTAAGATTTGATCTGTTGTATCTTAACAAATGATTAAAGATATCTTACTGGAGTTCTCCGAGGTTTTATAACATTATTGGACTCTACTTTGAGCAATGAGGATGTATAATTACTCTCCAGGCTTAACAGAAGAATCTTGATGAAATCGGTGATAAACGAAAATGGCATGTTCATCATTAATTAACCAGAGCAAACGATAGGAAGCTCATGATATATTATTCCAGGATCATTTTTCAACTTATTCAATATATTCTTCGCCGTCTGTAACTGTCTAACTTTTTGTCCTGGAGTAACAAGCTGCCTCACAGGTTACACTGACGATTTCATTTTCAAATCTTTTTCACTTCTCCTTGGACTGTCATAGCTGTAACTCCGCTTCCACATGTCAAATGTCTTATGAATTGAGTTGGATCTTTTTCTAATTGGTCTCTTTAGCACTATGTTAAAATGATAAGCCCTCAGCCTGTTGTGACTTCCTGATCAAGTTTTTCTCTCTACTGTTCCCTTTTCTAAACCTTTTTCACTGTTCTCTTGATGGTTTCTTGAATGGACTTTGAAGATGGAAGCCAAAGTATGAATTGTTACAGTTTTTTTGGATACTCTATTTACTAGTGAGCCAACCAAAAGGAGCTGACTCATTTTATAGTTTACCAAGAGAAGGTTAACCAATTAGAAGACTTAAAATATTCAATCCGATGTGTATAAAGGCGGCCATTTTGTTTTTTTCTTGTCGGAATATCCACTGCTAACATGTCAGCTGAAAGACCTGAAGAACTACGCTTTCCTACTCTCTCCGAATATTCACTGCCAACCTCTGATATGGAAGACCTTAAGAATTATTGAACAGCTGCTACTGGATATTGGTGCTGTTTCATTGAACAAATTACTTACAATGATTTTCTACATTCAGACTACGGTGAACATGTATAACATGAATGTTGGTGCCAATACGGAAGACAGTGCGTCTGACACAGAACGATTTTATCCTGTTTCATTTTTAGCTGAATAACTCAAAGGTTTTTTAAGTGATTCTTGCAGCAAAGGGTGTCAAGATGGCTAAACGTCTGAAAACCTGTAAAAATAAATTCAATTAGCTTAGTGTTTTTTTATATATTAAACATTTTGATATATATATATATATATATATATATATATATATATATGAATAAAAAGAGACAAGATGAAAAACTAATATTAGACAATGCGTTTCCTCCTCGTCTTTAGTAACGCAATATAGTTTTTTTTTTTAGAAGAAACACAGAGAAAACATTTCAATGATCTTATACATGACAATCTATCAAATGCACTAGTGATACAAAAAAATAAATTCGACGACAATATAAATCTACGCCTTCGGTTTCTTTCCAATCTCACTTTTCCGAAAAGAATTACTACTTTTCCAAGCCAACATACATAACCACAAATATGGTGAAAAATCAAAAGTAAACACTGAAATCCATCACCTCATGTTTTCGAAAATGTACAGCACAAACATCCATGTCATACCGGCTAAGAAGAGTTTTTCCTCGTGTCCCTATTATTCATTTTGTTCCTTTACAGATACATTTTATCTGACAATAATATATATATATATATATATATATATATATATATATATATATATATATATATATATATATAAGTTCTATAAAAAAGAATTGACAAGGTTAGCCTGTTTAATTATTTACTATATTTTGTCCAATATTCAGATCAGCTGTTGAAATTCTTTCTTTTTATGTTGTTATTTGAATAAAAGAAAGATGAACTTTGGTCAGTTTATTCGTAACTTCGATCGCAATACTCAACAGATTATTCGAAAATTGGGCAAATATAGTAAAAGATTTGGATGAATAATTACTTCCTAAATATACCTTATTCATATATATATATATATGTATATATATATATATGTATGTAAAATGTGTAGGTATGTCAGTATAAATATATATATATTTATTTATATATGTATATGTATAATATGTATGTATATAAATGTAAAGATATATATATATATATATATATATATATATATATATATGTATTTCGGATGATAAATTATATAAAAACTGTCCGAATGTTCTTTTAATCAGAGCGCTTTCGGCTATACATTTAGCCATTTTCAAGGATTATATTTTAACTGTTAGAATAAGAAATAGTTTGTTGTATGTATGTTTTATAAAATGTTTTCATTTTTCAAAACACGGTCAAGATATTATGTCCATGTTCAAAGTTAATAGTAATAAGTCTTGGTTTGTTTGTTTTATTAATATGGATTCCATTATATTTAGCCCTTTTTGCATGTAGATGATGCTATTATATTAGTGTTGTGGACAAGTATGTTACGAATAGTGTCCGGTAGGTCTCCATGAATATTTAAATGAGATCTAATTGAGCTATGATCAGAAAGGTGTACAGTGAGTCTCCGTGTGAAACATGTTGTAGTGTGACCTATATAATTATTTACAAATTTTGATTGATCAGGAATACAATTCCTTAATGGGCATTTAAATTCGCAAATAATATTTGCCCTATATATTATTATATATATTATTTATATATTATATATGCCCGGTACTTAAACCCAGACGGATAGAAGATGTGTGAACACTCGTGCATACATATATATGTGTGTGCAAGAAAACATTATTCCGCGAACAAAATAGCGAAACGATCTGTGCGTTGATACTGTCACTTGGAAAGAAGATCGCTACGCAATCCAACATTGAATGCAGCGGCCAATTGCATACGTATGCACGCAACGACACATGGATGCGCATATACGACCAGTCCCACACAGTTTATATATGTTTATGTTTGTGTGAGTCGCAATGCGTGAACGTGCGTGTATGTATGTCTGCGTACATATGAGTGGCGATCCAAAGACAATTTCCCTTCCACTACCATAAAACACTGATATACACAACCATGAATAAATCCAAAATTTCGAAAAAAAATTAAATTTCATAGTCTAATAAAAGGTTTAAAGCTATAAGATAGAAAAACCCTTTATGAAGTTGTCAAAAAAACAAATTGTAGAATCATTGCGACGCGTTTATGTACGAAACAGCCATTTAGAAAAAATAAATAAATAAAATAAAATTCTCTAGACACTTAACGACGTCTTATGGTGCCAACAGCTATCTGTCGCTGTGACTGACCAGACGATGTGCGTACATGAATGACATCATTCGCTTTGAAATACACACCCCGTCCCTCTTTCTTTCTTTTGACCTCTTTCCGAAGGTGACTGATATCTTGATACAAATTAACTCGTATGCCCCTTATCAAAATGGTTGTTTCCATAGTAACTAATTTTGCGAATGAACATGCTTATAAAGATGCATAAATTTCAAGATTGGTTATTCCTAAATTTTCGCTTGAGGATGAAACAGAGCTTCAAACTTGAATTCAATTTGATTTCAATAATTATACAGTGTAACCCGGATATAAGAGAGTTGCCGGGACCGGAAAATAAGTATCTTATAGCCGGGGTTCTCTTATATCCGGGTTTCTCTTATATCCGGGTTTGATCCATTATATATGCATTAACACAGGCTCTAATTTGGGACTAGAGAAAATCTCTCTTATATCCGGGTTTCTCTTATACCCGGGTTACACTGTATTGAGGTTTTTGGCTCTTGTTTTTGAAACATGAGAACTCTTATGTAGCGAAGGAATCATATTTTTTTTAAATAATTATAATTTAAGCTCTACTTCTGTATGAAGCACTGTTTTTTTTAAATAAAAACAAAAATACTAAAAAAACACGGATTATTTACCTAACGTGTTCTTTCCTATTTTTCTACATATTTACACACATATATATATATATATATATATATATATATATATATATATATATATATATATATATATACCGAAAAATGAACAAAATAGATTAAGATGCGGAGGAAGGGAACAGAGAGATACTGAGATATATATCTTGAGAGTTAGTGAAAGGCAGAACAAAAACAATGCCTCGCAAGTAAGAGATAACAATGAAAGACGAGAAAATAAGAAAAAAAACAGGGATCTATAGCGAGTTAAAAAACGTAAGATATATCAAGTCATCTTGAGAGATAATAGAGAAAAAGAAAGAGATGGAATATAAGATAAACAGAGATAGAAAGCAAGATAGAGTAAAAAAAAGGAGATATAGCAAAGAATACAGAGAGAGTGAGATTGGGAGAGTATAAGGTTTGGTTTTGTTTGGTTTATTTTTTTACGGCTTATCAACCTCAGTGGGTTATTTAATACCAACAAATTTTTCATTATATTTTTTTCAAAAAATATTTTTGGTAATATTTTTCCCAAAATGTATTGCTGGTAATATTTTTTTTTAAATGTACTGCTGGTAATTTTTTTTTAAATGTACTGCTGGTAATATTTTTTTTTTAAATGTACTGCTGGTAATATTTTTTTTAAATGTACTGCTGGTAATATTTTTCTTCAAAAATTAATTACTGGTAATTTTTTTTTTCAAAAATGTATTGCTGGAAATATTTATTCCAAAAAAGTATTGTGGCAATAATGTACTGCTGGTAATAATTTTTTATTCGAAAATTTACTGCTGTTATAATTTTAAAAAAAAAGTATTTCTGTTATTAAAATCTTGTTTGTTTTGTTTTTCTCTTTCTACACGTTTTGACCCCTGTTTGGGCAGTTAACTATTTGCCCATAACTGGCATCCCAACAGGTGCTATCACCCCACGTCAGGGTGGACCTGGGAACACCAGCAAGTAAGATGTGGTTCCACGCTACTCAAAATCTCCTGATCAGATGCCTTTATGATGGATGTAGTTTTTCGTCTTCCCCAGGACGCGGATGTAGTTTATCGTCTTACCCAGGACGCGGATGTAGTTTATCGTCTTACCCAGGACGCGGATGTAGTTTATCGTCATACCCAGGACGCGGATGTAGTTTATCGTCATACCCAGGACGCGGATGTAGTTTATCGTCTTACCCAGGACGCGGATGTAGTTTATCTTCTTACCCAGGACGCGGATGTAGTTTATCGTCTTACCCAGGGCACGCTTGTAGTTTATCGTCTTACCCAGGACGCGGATGTAGTTTATCCTCTTACCCAGGACGCAAGAGTATGAAAAAGAAAGGCAGTAAGAGATAATTACGGCAAAAACAAGAGATATATAGAGAGATAAATCTAGAAAGAAAGGGATTTGCTGACGGAAAGAGAAAGAAAACGATAGGAGATATCAAGGGAGACATAGCAATATATATTTAGAGGGAGAGAGAGGAAACAGGAAGAGAAATAAGAGTGGTAATAGAGAAAAAGAATGAAAGTTAGAGTAAAAACAAAGAGATTGTCCAAGAGAGATATAGACAGAGACAGCGTGCGATGGTTAAATTGTCGCAGTTTTTTTTGTTTGTTTGTTTTTTTTTAATTTCGCGCATGCGTGTTGTTGTGTTTTTTATTTATTTTGTCGACTGCATTGTATTGTATGGTCAGTTGGGCACCGTCTGAAAAAAAGCAAAAGGAGGTGCTGTACTACTTGGTATTCGCACCGGAAGCTCCAATACGAACTTTTCAAAGTGAGTGAATGTCAATCTGAGAACAGGGCAGAAGATTCGGAAAAGAGATGGATGAGTCTAATGGTGATTACGAAGAAGTTTGGTGTGATCACTGGTGATGGTGACGTTAAGTCTCCATTCATCTTTCCACAGTTCCTCAGACTCAACACGAACGCCTACACGAAGTGCTTTGAGTAAGTATTGCTGCCCTGGGTCAAGTGGGTGTCTGCTGAAAGACGCTATGTGTGACAACAGGATCCTGCACCATACCACACAAGAAGAACCAAGTCATGGCTGACAGATAATTTCTGCGACCATATCAGCACTTAGATATGTTCGGGTAAATTTGGTACATATATCTGTTGAAATGAGATATCAGTGTTATTTTCATTTGTAATTTAGACGACAGTTTATCCATCGCACGCTGCTGATCTGGAAAGAGACACGACTTGAGGACAGAGTTAGAAAGAAAGGCGCTCATGAGATAATCAGAGAGGAGAGCAGGTGTGGCATAGAAAGATATATTTAGTGACAGAAATAGAAATAAAGGGTGTCATCGATGAAAAGAAGGAAAGAAAGAAAGAATGAAAAGAGGGAGTGCAAGATATAGATATATTGATCTAGAAAGAGGGAGAGGGAGAGAGATTATTTGAAGTGAGGAAAAGGAGAAGAAGGGGGTAGTAAATAATAAGTGAGATATAGAAAGATATATTTAATGAGAGAGGGAGGGGGAGAGAGGGGGGAAGAGAGAAGCAGGTAAGATAAAGCGGTAATTGATAAACAGAAAGAAAGTAAGATATAGTAAAAAAAGGGAGACTGCAAGGGAGATAAAGAGGGAGAAATCTAGAAAGAGAGAGATGGAGAGATCTTTTGAAAACAGTAAGGGAAAGAAAGAGACAGAGAGAAAGGAAAAGAGAAGGAGACAGAGAGAAAGTAAGATGTAAAAATATATCTGGAGAGAGAGAGAGAGAGAAAGAGAGATTTCTAAAACAGGAGGAAATAAATGGGTAATCGATAAACAGAAAGGAAGATAGGGTAAAAAGAGAGAGTACAAGATATATATACAGTGTAACCCGGATATAAGAGACCCGGATATAAGAGAAACCCGGATATAAGAGAGATCTACTCTGGTCCCAAATTAGAGCCTGTGTTAATGTATATATAATAGACCAAACCCGGATATAAGAGAAACCCGGATATAAGATAAACTCGGATATAAGAGACTTCTTCTCCGGTCCCGACAATTCTCTTATATCCGGGTTACACTGTATATATATATATATATATATATATATATATATATATAAAGTATAGATAGATAGATAAATCTAGAAAGAGGAAGAGGGGGAAGACGATTTGAAGAGAGAAAGGGGAAAAAGTGGGTAGTAAATAAGAGTAATTTAAAGTGAGATATAGAAAGATATCTTTAATGAGAGAGAGAGAGAGAGAGAGAGAGAGAGAGAGAGGCATGTAAGAGAGATAGTGGGGGTAATCGATAAACGGAAAGAAAGTACAATGGAGTAGAAAGAGAAAGAGAAAGAGCAAGGTAGAGGGAGCGGTGAAATCTACAAGGAAAGAGAGAGAGATTATTTGAGAGTAGAAAATGAATGAAAAGGGGTTAATATATAACAAGAAACCAGGGAAACGATGAACAAAAGAGATATAAAGATAAACTTTAGAGGGAGATAGAAAAGAGAAATAAAAGGTGTATGCGATGAACCGAATGAAAGTAAGGTAGAGTAAAAATAGAGGGCGCAAGAGAGATAGAAAGAGAGAGATAATTCTATAAAGAGATTATTTTAGGTGGATGTTAAAAAAAAGACACAATAATTCAATCGGAAACCACTGGAATGCTTTTAGCGAAATAAGGTTTTATTTCTCGTCTCCCAATAAAAATATCGTAAGAATTTACATCACAATGTACTTAAGATGTACAACTCGCGCAGTCTCTGTTTTCATCGCTCGTAAGTAATAAATAAAATGATTATAGTAATGGTCATATTAGCTGTTTCCTTATAAGGAAACATTCGACATTTATTGACCGAATAACCACTACTACTGTCGGTTGAAATTTATAAGATTTTCTTCACAAAACTTATTCAGCAAAACTGTTTTATCAACTCCAATAGCTGTTATTGATCTTTCTAGTACTGGTGGGGTTTCCTTCCTATCCTTTTTTTTTTTTTTTTGAAGTACTATTAATATCTTGTTTATATCATGATTTCGTCTTCGAGTAACTTATACTATTCATTTTAACTGTTGAAACTCCTCAGGTATCGTGGTTTCTGTTATTCGGCAGCGTCAGTTCCGACCAAGATCCATATCATTCACTGGTTTAAAACCTTTTTTTAACACTGATATAGGGAAAGCATTACAAAATACATGCATGGCAGTCCTTGGTAGGAAAATAAACTACATCCGGCAGCAAGACCTCTGATCGGGAGAGTGGAGGTTTTGAGGAGTGTTCAACCACTTATTAATTGCAGTTGTTCTTAGGTTCACCCTTACCAGGGGTGGTAACACCTTTTAGGATCTGAGCTATGGGCAAATAGGGAACTACCACTGAAAGTATAAAAATACAGTTTTATACTAAAAGATACCAGCAATATATTTTTATATAAAAAAAATAATACGAACAATACATATTTATATTAAAATTACGAACAATACATTTTTAAAGGTAGGATGCTTGTCTCCGTTGGTAATTAAAAGAAAAAATTGTAGTTCCAACGAATAATTTATTTCATAGAAATGTCTCTAGCGTAGCGTATTCTATATTCTGCAGTTAATTTCAAATAGATCTAAATCTTCTATTTCTCTTTCTTTCGTTTCGAAACGAACTGTTTTACTCAAATTAAAGGAGTTACCAAGACTAACAACAGCTAGTCGAAATATTTCCATGAAATACATCATTCGTTGGAACTACAAGTTTTTCTTTTTAAAATACATTTTTAAAGCAAAATAATCAGCACTACATTTTTTAGGAGAATTATCAATAATAGATTTTATAGTAAAATGACCAACAATACATATTTATCGTACAATTACCAATAATATATTATTAAAGCAAGATGACCAGCAATACATTTTTTAGAATTACCAATAATACATTTTATAGTAAAATGATCAACAATACACATTTATAGTACAATTACCAACAATACCTTATTAAATCTAAATAACTAGCAATACTTTTTATAGGAGAATTACCAACAAAATATTTTATAGCAAAATCACCAACAATATATTTTTATCTGTAGAGGTTTACAATTGCTTTCAAAATAAATTTAGTTGAAGCCATAAAATTGTGTTAAATAACCCACTTTTGCTTGATATGTCGCTAAAAAAAAAACGAAAAAAAACAACCAACCAACCATGCATGACATCCATACTTGAGTTTTCAGGTCTATTTTAATCTTATTTATAATTTTTTGACCCTTTGTAGCAATTTGAGGAGAAAGGCGAAAATATCTCTAGTGTAGCCTATTCTACGTTCAATGTCCGCAGTTAATTTCATATCGCTCTAAATCCTCTATTTCTCTTTGTTTCGTTTCGAAGCGAATGTCTAAAGACCTTGAAGATATTTTTCTTCACTGAAATGTTAACATGACGTTATGGAACAAATAGGAAACGTTTATAAATTTAACATGTTTCGATTTAAATAATACTTCTTCAGAAAATGAAACATGTAGAAGAAAAGAATATTCAATTTTGCGTTGTTTGTTTTTCATTGATTAATCAAACCCCACGTGGAGTATTCATGTGTATAATTCATGTTTTTGCATATCAATTCTAGTATGTCTATGCGGCACTTGGATTATAATGTGTATTCGTATGTATGCATCGAGTAGGTATATTTATCAATGGTTTTTGGTTGTCCGCATGTTGATTTGGAGAAGTTTTATGTAAGGGCGAAAGAATATAATTTACACCGGTTGTGGTTGTAGATAGTCACTTAGACTGTTTAAGTATAGATCTGTTATGATCCAGAATGATTACGATATGTCATCATTCTAAAAACAACCTTTCCACCAGTAATGATTGATGATAAGGATATTTCATCACCCTGGAAATAAAGATAAATATTTCATCATTCTAAAAACAAACTTACCACTAGTGATGATTGATGGTAAGTTTGTTTCATCATTCTGAAAATAAAGATCAAATATTTCATCATCCTAAAAATTCGAAACTTCATCATTATATAAAAAAAGATGTTTCCACCACAAGCAGTAGAGTAGCAGTTGTAAAAAGCAAGAACACAGACGTTTCACCATAGCTCCGTAAAAATCCACAGTTAACGGTCTCAAACGCTACCATTAACAACGAAACTCTCGTAACAAGCAAAAACAAGCACAAACTTTTAAAGAGACAATAACGCTGAGAACAATTTCAACACAATACCAATATTGTAATTAGGGTCGCGATAAGAAAAATACACATTTCTGTCATTAATGATAAGATGTGTTTTAAAATGTTATTATTTATGTTAATGTTGTATCTTTTATTCATTTCATTTTCAAAATAGAGGAAAGGAATTCTCTATCAATTACAAAAACAAATAACAACGGAACAATTACATTAACAAACTCAACATTCAACCCCGATACAGATATTATAAAAGTAAGTGATTGTTGTAGCATACCTATAGGCGATGATGGGTATGTCTCCATTCCCATAAATACAGTAGTGAATACTGTAGGTGGTCTAGAGTTGGACATTTGATTTAGACCTTTATTCTGTCACGCTTTGAATCTTTTTGAACAACTGCTTTTCAACTACTAACTGCCGATCTCTTGAACAACTAACTGCTGATCTCTTGAACCACTAACTGCCGATCTTTTGAACCACTGACTGCTGATCTCTTGAACCATCAACTGTCGATCTTTTGAACCACTAATTGCTGATATCTTGAACCACTAACTACTCTGTAGTTAAGTTTGATTTATTTTTACCATTTTTCTTACGTTCTTTAACGACTGTTTTTGCAAAGGTTTTGATTTTTTTTTCTTTTTCATTTCCTTACCCTCCCCATTTTTAATTTTTACTTTATTTTGCTATTGTTCTTTTATTATTTATCTTAATTTTCTCCAACAGTTAATTTCTGTCTTTGGATTTATTTTTTCCGTATCCACTTACCAGAGTTTATCTGTTTATTCTTTCTTTCTACGTGTCTCGTCCGACTTTATTTTTCTTCGTTTATTAATATGTGTTACTTTGCTCTGTGTTTTTTTTCTTTTAAATATACGTAAAGTTCTGTTTTTTTATTTTTTACTAATCTCTGTATACCTTTTTATGTCTAATTTTTGTGTTTATTCTGTCTGTTGTTTCTTTACTTGTCTTTCTTTTTTTTGATATCATGTTGACTGTTATTTTAACAGCGGCCATATTGTGTTTGGGAATTGTTACGTATATATTGTTTCGTATTTATTTTTATTTTTCTTTGTATAGCCTTTCGTTGTATTTTTATTTTCTTGTATATTTATTTTAATTTGTCAAGTCTGTGAGTTTTTTTGTACGTCCTTATGTTTTGTGTTTGTCGTTTTAAATTTGTAGTCTCGCTTGCAGGCGAACTTTGTCTGTATTATTTTATTTTGTTCTCGTCTGTTTTGTGTACGTCCTTCTGTTTTGTGTTTCCTGTTTGTCGTTTTAAATTTATAGTCTCGCTTACAGGCGAACCTTGTTTATATTGTTTTAATCTTTCTCGTCTGTCGTCTAATTTTTGTACGTCTTTCTGTTTTGCGTTTTTTCTTTTGACTGTTTTAATTTTGTTTCGTTGTTAGGCGAATGTTCCTTATTTATATTTTGATGTATATTTATTTTTTTCTGTCTATCAATTTTTAGTTTCGCCTATAGGCGAAACCTATTAATTTTTTTTATCACCCCCCCCCTTTCACTTTAAAAATGGAAAAAAAGGGAAAAAGTGCTCCGTCCTTTCTAATTCTTAAAAAGAAGCCGAAGATGGTCGACCTTAGAAAGTCGGTTAGGAAACATATATTTTCCATTAAAAAAAACTATCCAGATAAAGAAAATCCAGACGAGTACACTGCGCTACGAAAATGACCCTCAAATGAGGAGGCCTTTGGTGGCCAAGACAAGTCAAACAAAAATATGGAGGCCAATAATGGCTCATTATTTGGAGAGCAAGATTTCCGGGACCAGCTGTTATTAATGATACAGAGGGAACTGACGGGATCTATGGTGGGAAATGCCTGGTAGGATAATTTAAAATTCAAAATTAGAACGTTTGCTGCTGATTAGTCGTCGGCTCAATCAAGATAGATTAGCGGCGCAAACGGCGTGTGAGCAAAGAACTGATCGTACGATCAAATCCCGTGATTGTGTGGAAGTAGCCTTAGCTACGGCAGAGTTGACCTCCTTGCTTATCAAGAAGGATCAATTTCTTGTATTTAGGTCTGGATTAAAAAGAATGTTTTCCGAGGCAAAGAATATGGCCGCTGAACTGCGTGCAGAGGAGGTTCGGCGTGCATCTCGGCGACATAGCGCATGCGTCACGTTGCCGGATAAGCGGACCCTGACTACAAACGAAGGCATATGTGAGGCTTTCTGTGAGTACTTTCAAAAACTTTACTCCAGGGAGCCCAGTCTGAGCCCTGCTCTGTTCGACGCCTATTTAGCTAACTTTCCCTGCCTAGTGGCAGCTGAATCGGCTATGAGCGAGGTTCCCATTACAGAGTCGGAAATCTGAAGCACTGAAACTGGTTGGCCGGGACAAATCTCCGGGATTATATGGTCTTCCCTACGAAGTGTACTTGAGGCAGTCGCCTGGTTTTGTTCTTTGCTGGCACTGATTTTCGGCAACTGGATAAAGTAAGGGTCTATACCCCAACGCTTCACCAGGGGCGTAATCAAATTGTTACGCAAAGACAAGAATAGTGGAGATGGATTAGGTAACTTTCGCGCTTTAACTATGTTAAACAGAGAGTTAAAGATTTTGGCTAAGGTCTTAGCGAACCGTTTGCAGGCTGTCCTGTCTAGTCTGATCGGCTCCGGACAGACTTGTGCTGTGAAGGGTAGGACAATTCAGGACAACCTTCATATGGTATGCTTGATCATCGAGCAAGTCGACAGTGAAGCCGCGCTAATCAATTTTGATCAGTCCAAGGCCTTCGATAGGGTTGACCATCGATTTCTCGAGGCTGTCCTTTTCGGTGGCCGTACTTTCGCACCTGGGTCCGACTTCTGTATGCCACTCGCGGTGCACTGGTGGAAGTGAATGGGGTACGATCGGAGCCTTTCGTATTGTCTCGCTCCATTCGTCAAGGTTATCCGCTTTCGCCTTTGCTTTACGTTCTTGCGTTGGAACCTTTCCTTCGCAAGTTAAAGACGAATCCGATCCTACGCGGAATTTCCCTACCTGGTGCTACCACCTCGGCCAGGTATTCTGCCTATGCTGATGAAGTTTCGGTTCTTGTGTCGAGCAGGGCCGTGAATGATGAAGTCAGCAAAGAAATCAGTGGTTATAAGATGGTAACAGGGGCCAAGATCAACCGCGATAAGTCTCTTGGCTTGCGGTTGGATGCGTTGAAGGGAGTTTCTCTTCCCGGCCATTTCCTCTGGAAATATTGCATGCGTTTTGTGTCATAAATCCCGGCATTGGATGAGGTGTTACATCTATTGTTCTTCTTGGATGTGGAAGTAAAGATTAGAGATAACTCGTTTGTTTTCTAATTTTCTTGATAGTGTTGGGAGATAGGGTTATAAAGTGCTTATGTCGTCGGTGGCATTTAGATTCATTAATGTTCGTTTTACAGAGTTCAGGATTAAATAATTAAGTCATAAAAACCGGATCTGTTTGTCCCTTTTGCCAGGAATTAAAACCGGAAATGATATGCTTATAAACAAGAAGTTCTTAAATAAAAAGATAGAAATAATAACTGGGTGTAAGTATTTTTTAATCATTTCACCCCAAGCAAGGCAATAAATTCACTAAGACGCAAGGGATTAGTGAGTGAGATAGAATATGATAGCTAACTCTATTAAGAATCGAGATTAATAAAAGGACAGAAATTAAGAAAATAGAAGATAACGATTGACATTACATTTAAATTTTTGAAGATCTAATTTGACAAGGAAGCGAGAAGCTGTAAGTGTTGAAAAAAGTATAGATGTGAGTTAATGATAATGCTAGCATACCTTTACCATTAGCCATTTCAACTGTAGGATGATGGAAATTGACTGCCTACCTACTACCGCTCATAAATTCATATGTCTAGGTACCACAGAGTAAAAAATCATCAGTACAATTACCATGAACTTATATATAGAAAGTAACAGAAACGGTACGTTACGGCGATGGGAAAATGAATGAAGCCGAGATGCCAGGTCGAGACCAATAACATTGTAGGTTCGTCTTGGATTTTATGAACAGTCTTTGAATGTATAGCAGAATCTCCAAATCAGATGTGGTAGCACTATAGTAGACTTATAACTATTTAGATCGATTCTGGCTAGAAGATTTGTCTAGCACGACACATTGAAACGACTTTCCTAGCAGTAGACCAACTATTGAGCTTAAACACGAATGTACCTGTTGTCACGCTTCGAACTTGTTTGCGAAAGAAAATCCTATGATATTCTAAATCAGTGATTCACAACCGGGGATCATATGTTCCATATGGGTCCATATAAGAATTTTTGGTGTTCACATAAACAAAATAGTAACTTGTGGGTCCACGATAGTATTTTACTGATCAATGAAAGGAAATTTGCTTTAGACATATTTATTTCAAGAAATATATAGTTTCAACATCATAGTTATAATGTAGTGATCACCTTCAGTCTAAGGAGTTAACCTACGCTAATCTCCCAGGCATTCCTTTAACTTACAATGATGTCTTTGTATTGTAAGTTAAACATTTGATAAATTTTGTTCCATGATATGCTAACACCTCTGAGCGAGCAACTCTAGCTAAATACACAAAGTTAGGTGACAGTTCCTTTTAAAGTTAATGTTGCTGATGTATATGTTTGCAGGCGAATCTCCTTGAAGTGCAGAATGATGAAATATATCGAACGAGATTTAAAGACAGGAAACATTACGTTTGGAAAAAAAATACACAACTAAAAATATCCACGACACTGGGAGAAAACTCAGGTGTATATTACTGCTTTTCCTTCAGCTTAACTTGTTGAATCTCGGTTCAGCCATGTCCCTAATTAACAATCAAACGTTCGTAGCCGACTCGTTACTGTACAAAGAGTGGATCTCCAATTGTTATTGACAACATTGGAGCCGAATATTTCAAAACTAGCAGGACAGCATGAAACACAAGTCTAGCATTGAATAAAATAACACTATTAATTTATCAAAAAAGCTGGGATAAAATAAAATGCGAGGCCAATTTTACTAATTTGAGGCTCTCTCTGGATCAGCATCGCCTCGCCTGTCTACTATCTGCATCACTACCGATTAGTGGCGCCTGGCTCGACGCAGTGCTCTTCCCATCTACCGGTACCCTTTTAGATGATGAGTGCACTCGGGTCGGAGTCGCGATCCGTCTTGGAATCAAATTATGTGAACGTCACAGATGCAGATGTGGAGCCTCCATCGATGAATTTGGTTTGCCTCCTCTCTCCTGTCGTCGTAGTGCCGGCCGCTTTCCACGGCATGCAGCAATTAACGACATCATCAAAAGAGGTTTGGATGTAGCTGGGTTCCCTTCCCAAATCGAACCCTGTAGGCCTTTTTTCAAATCCTGGGCAGTGGAGACTTCAGTGGCCCTCGTTCGATGGTGTTCCTTCGGAGGATTGGCGAGATTGCGTCTCGATTAAGGAACGAGCCTCGCGAAACGGAGTGGCTCTTGCAGCGTGTCTCACTGGTGACGGTTCGAAGTAATGCTTTCTCCATCATAGCGGCTAGCAGAGGATAGAAAAAAAATTGTTTATAGTTACGTTGTTCTGGAATTGTCATCATTGGCCGACTGAACTTGCTTTGTTTCAATTATTTTTACCTTAAATTGAACTTACCATTTCTTTTTATACTATAATGTATTTCAGTGTTATCCAATAAATCAATTTGTATTAAAAAAAAAAAAAAATCAAATATGTCGCTGTATATTGATGGCGTATTTTACTAGTAAACTGTCATTTTCCGTAGAATTTAGCTAGTAGTTAAAGTTTATATGTAATAAATGAGTTTATGATGCACAAAATGCAGGGTGACCCCAAAATATTGACATCATTTAAAATGTGAATATCTGAGTAACTACATGCCCCAGACAAACGAAATTAAATAAGCTTCATTGTGAACAATAAAAGATTTATTTATCACAATTCGAACAAAATATTTAAAAAGATATAGATTTTATAACAGATTTCACAAAGCTTAATAAAATGTTCAATATGTGAACCACCTGTGACACGACATAAATCAAGTCGGTAGTCCAGCACCAACCAAACACGATGTAGCATGTCTTGCGTAACATTCTCAGTGATTCTCTGCTTAAGTACCTCAAGGCTTGTAGAAAAATGGGGGGATATAGACCTGTTTAACATATTAACATATCCCAGAGAAAAAATACATAGGGTATCAAGACATGGCCGTTTCAACATTAATTATCACTGGCACGCCTGATTCATCTTCCTGCTAGATTCTCATTGAGATACGTCTGCACAGTGAAGTCAGTTTTGACACATTTTGTGAAAGTTTGAGATCATTTGAGTTGGAATTGGCTATGTTATTAGATTGCGAACTGATGTCGATGTTTTTGGGACGCCCTGTATTTTAACAATATTTGATGGAATAATACAGTTCCTAATAATATTTAATTATAAAAAATACAGAATGCAATTTTCAAACACTGAATGTCTAGGTGGTATTTATGTAAAATAGGAATCAGGTGGTGGGGGTCATAGGTAAAACAAAAGAAGGTTGAGAACTACTACCCTAAAGGAATATGCATATTTGTGACACAGCCTGGTAAAAGATAATGTCCAATGGGTGGCCCCGCAATCATATATATATATATATATATATATATATATATATATTATAAAACGAGAGCCGAAACCCTCAATATAATTATTGAAATTAAGGTAAATTACGGTATGGAGTCCCGTTTCATCAAGCGAAAATTTAGGAAATGATTTCGCTTGACGATTAAACGGGACTCGATACCGTAATTCAACCTAATTTCAATAATTATATTGAGGGTTTCGGCTCTCGTTTTTGAAACATGAGAACTCTTATCTAGCGAAGGAATATTTTTTTTTTTAATATTATAATATAAGCTCTACTTCTGTATGGAGCACTGTCTTTTTAAAAATAAAAACAAAAATACTAAAGAACTCCGGATTATTTACCTAACGTGTTCTTTCCTATTTTTCTGCATACCTGCACACATATACACACATATATATATATATACATACATACAGGGTGTCCATAAAATTTGTGTGCACATTAAAAAATTTATAATTTTATTTGTATTTGCGATAGACATAATCTGTAAAAAATGTTATAAAGTTTAATGTACCTAGTTTTAAGTATAGCTAAAATAACTGTGATATCAGGCATTACTGTAAATAAGTTGGCAGATATTTTCCGTGAATTGCTAAATCGTATTATCCTTTGTATTGCTAATGATGGAGGACATGTGGAAACTTAAATAAAATTTCAATAAAACCTTAAAAAATATAGATTTACTTCTTTCTAATCATTTTTACAAATTATTTCTATCACAAATAAAGTTATACATTTTTTTAAAGTGCACACGAACTTTATGGATATCCTGTGTGTGTGTATATATATATATATATATATATATATAATTAATTAATTCATTGAGTCTGAAAGAAACCTCAACAGAAAGCACTGGACGGCCGTTTCGTCCTACATTTGGGACTCATCAGCAGAGCGCATCCACTACCGAGAATTGAAACCCTGACAGTTAGGTTGTCACGCAAAAATCATATCAACTGTTCCAACGGAATTCTACCACGGGATACGTGAGCGAGCGGCGCTATATGGAGTCTGATTTGCAATCTCTTCGTTACCGAGGCTCGTTGGAACATTTGGTACGATGTTTGTTTGACAACCTAACTGTCAGGGTTTCAATTCTCTGTAATGGATGCTCACTGCTGATGAGTCCCAAATATAGGACAAAACGGCCGTCCAGTGCTTTCTAGATTCTGTTGAGGTTTCTTTCAGACTCAATGAATTATTTTATTATCAAATCCTCGTAACAATTTCTATCATTTTTATATTTTTATATATATATATATATATATATATATTGTACATACATGAGAAACTATATATTACTAAGTTTATAAAAAATAAAAGTTTACTGAATCAGAGAAATAAATTAGTTATTTTTGCCGTCATTGTCATAAATTTTACTTAAATAATATTTATATATAAAATTTTTAAAAATGTGACCTGGTATTATATATACTTGGACTTGATATGAAAAAATAATTTTGCATACTGTAAGTAATTCTAATACATTTACTTGTTTTTAAAAAGAAATATAGTCTATTAAAAATTAAAAGTGAAATTTTTTAAAAATTGTAGTTAAATAAAACGTATTCTAACCTAAACATCCCTAAAAATTCTTTAAGTATACAAATAGAAAAAATACTGTGAGAATTTTTTGCCGTTAACAATAAAATTTAAAAAATCCCAGACGACATCCATTTAACGGATGTCAGAATTCGTTGAAAAATACATCCCTAGCCATCCCTAAACATAACCCCTTTTTCGAACGTAACTAATAACTGATACAGCAAAAGTTAATGAAAATGAACATGCTACCACCCCTTGTCTGGATGAGTGGATTTCTCTGTATCCTTGGAAACAGCGAATTATGAATTTTTGCCGTGCATTTAAAACTCAGTCAATTTAAAAATAAGTTACTCCAAAATTCGAATGAGGATGAAATGGAACTAATGTTTTTAATTTAATTACAAAATTAAATTCGAATCTTTTAGATTCCATTTTTGAAACATGGTTATTACTGTGTAGCGAAAAAACATATTTTAAATCAGTTAATTTATAATATTAATGCTCTGTAAATTTACATTGAGCACTATTTTGTAAAAATAAAAATATCTATAAGAACACCGCATTATATATCTTACTGTTCTTTCTTATATATATATATATATATACATATATATATATATATATACACACATCTTTATATACATATTCAGGTGTATGGATATGAGTTTGGGACACTGGGCTTCCTGCTATCGCGATCATTCGACAAACAGGAAACAGGAGAATTCCCCCCTTCCACTACCAAACATAATTAAACACAAATAAACATAAACATATTCAACTTTTAAAGAAATAAACCAGTTTGTTTGATGAACGCAAGAGCGTGAAACCCAGGGTCAGAAACTCATATCCATACAACTGAATATGTTAGCTCTGTCACTGATATTGAGCACCTTCCAATAAGTACTGTGCATATATATATATATATATTTATATATATATATATATATATATATATGTGTGTGTGTGTGTGTGTAACACAGATGTATTATGTCTAAAATAGCTTTTAAAAGCTTTGTTTTGGCACGAACACCTTTTACAACTGTTAAATTACACAAATGTAAAAATCGAAGAATTTAGATTTAATGTTTACAACCTAGAAAGCTTTTTTAAATTTTGCCACGTGATAACTTTTTTGTCATTGAACATTTTGTAATATGTTTGTATCTGACAAGCGTTCATTATACAGCAGACATAAATATGATATTAACTGAATTCAATAACTGACTCTGAGAAACAAATGTGTCTCCAAAATCTGTTGTTGAAAGAAAATTCTCTGGAACATTTATATATATATATATATAAATTTTTAGGAGGATTTGAGATAATCATAATTAAGTAATTCATCGAGTTTTAGAAGAAACCTCAACAGAGAGCACTGTACGGCCGTTTGTCCTATATTTTGGAACTCATCAGCAGTGCGCATCCACTACCAGGAATTTAAACCCGGACAGTTACGTTATTAAGCAAACGTCATACCAACTGTACCACGGGCCCTGGTGACGAAGAGGTAACGAATTAAACTCGACATAGAGCCAGTCATTAACATATTCCGTGGTGGAACTCATCCAAGTTCCTTTAACCAAGGAATGTACCACCGATATATATATATATATATATATATATATATATATATATGATTCAAACATGTAGGAACAACGCTACATAAATGCACTCATGTTTCGATGTGTGTCAACGCATCCCATCAGGCATTAGTAAATGACTGATTATTACGATATATTAGGATTTTTATCACATAAAACCTTTTTCCAGCGAAACCCAGAAAGTAAAGAAAGAAAAGAGGAAGAAAGAAACACACAAGATATAATCTCTTTTCCAAAGAAAAGGAAGAAGAGAAAAAAGGAAAAATATAAGGAAAGTATAGAAATGTAAAGTAGTATAGCTTGATATGTTTATAATCGGTTCAGCCAATCAAAATGGCCACTGCTAAGTAAGATGTCAGGAAACACAGATTTAAAATTGCAACGAATACAGTGGTTAAATTTGAAACAAAATGCAGCATATTAAACGAGAACAAATTTATTCAGAGTTTGAGGTTTTGTTTGCTCAGCTAGCCAAGCTTCAGCCTGAATCTGTTAGCAAGTTCAGGGACCTTAAAGCAAACTTAAACAATAAAGTACATTCTTACGCAGCTGCTCCTATTTCCCTTAGTGGATCAAAGTCGAACAGGAAAGAAGATCAGGTACGCAAAGCACTTCGTCATAATCAATCTCTGGTGATTAAGAACCTGATAAAGATTCTGATGTTGCCATTCTTAGTCATCAAGATTACGTTATCAAGATGATAACTGTTCTTCGGGATTCCTCTAAATTTGCCCAGTTAGGCCCAATAGATAAATTTGATTCTACATTATTGAGGATAAGTTCCAAAACGTCGAGTTAAGTGGGTTAAAAGTGGAAAACTTCCCACTGACATATCTAATTTAATTAGTCCCTGGGCATCCATTCGTCTCCGTCTCTATGGTTTACCCAAAACACATAAGATTGGGGTTCCATTTTAGTCTATTCTGTCTATGGTAGGGTTTTCCCAACATGGCGTGGCTAAATGGATTTCCACCATATTACAGTCAGTTTTGGAACAATATAACTCTGTATGTATTAAAGATCCGTTAGAATTCTCTGATTTTATGCAGCGTTATTCGTCGATGGATAAATGTAAGTGTTCCTACGATATTGCCAGTCCATTTACCTGCGCTCCTCTTGCTGAGACAATTGATATACGTGCTGATTCCCTATATCGTTCTCAATTGTCTCCTGTTATTTCTGGGAACGTTTTTGTCGAACTGATGAAATTTGTCACGATGTCTGTTGAATTTAGTTTCGACGGCGTCATGTATAGGCAAGTTGATGGTGTCTCGTTTGCGACCCATTTTAGCAAGCATCTTTTTTTGGAATGCATGAATAGAATTTGTTATTGAAACCTAATAAATATGAAGCTTACTTCCGTTACGTTGATGACACCTTTTGTCTCTTTGATAAGGAGATTGAAGCGGACCATTTTCTTTCGTCCCTTAATAGTATGTTTCCTGCTTTAAAATTTACACAAGAAAAGGAAATTGATTCTTCTCTTCCCTTTCTTGATGTTTTGGTTAGTAGATCTTCTTCGGGTTTTCTTACATCTGCTTATTGTAAACCTACATTTACTGGTTTATATACCCGTTGGGACTCTTTTGGATCCCTAAGACGTAAAATTAATGTAATTAAAACCATTAAAGATGTTTAATGGTCTGTACTAAGACTAAGTTGGATGTTGAACTCAAGTTTATTAACACTACTCTCTGGAACAATGCCTATCCGTTGGGAATTGTTCAATCAATTATTAAGAATAAATTGCTGAATTCAATAAAGTTAAATTTGATATATTACAAAGATGTCCTGTGTACCTGCGCCTGCCTTGCCTGGGTAATATCAGTGATAGATATACTAGCGGTTCGATATTGTTACTTTGACGCTAACACTCGTGTAGTCTTTTCTGCCAAGCCTGTCATTCTATCCATGTGGAAGGATATTCTACCTCCACATCATAATAGTTCTTTAAAGATTTATTCTTTTAAATGCAGTTGTGTCTCACACTACATAGGGAGAACGACTCAAAGGCCGGATGTCAGAATAAAGCAACACGTTCCAACGAAAATCCGCAATCTTACACTCCTTCAGATATTCTGAAAAATACATACGTGTCTTCCATCGCAGAATACCTAATAAATAGCCATAATTGTGCTACTAATTTCAGTGTGGATTCATTTACCAATATTAGAAATCCCTACTTGAATTACGACTTGAAAATGTTGGTCATTTATATTTGAAGCCCTACGATGTAAACAGAAGGATTTCGCTCTGAGCCTCCAACTAATTTCCATCTAAGCAATACTGCCACCCAGCAATACATATTTCCCATCTCTTTTTAATTATAATTCTATTATAATTTATTAACCTCGATTAAGCTCTGTTGAGCGAGGTTAGAAACCGGTTAGCTAGCCCGTTTTTCAGTTCTGTTATCATCATGAGTGGTAATAAAAATAAAGTTTGTCTTTTCATGCCGGTCACACACACACACACACACACATACATATATATATATATATATATATATATATATATATATATACAGGGTGCCCAAAAAAACGGGAACTTTTTAACAATCCAATAAAACCAAGAGTGATGGAAGAAAAATATTTAATTCATAGTAATTGAAACCTTAAAACATGCCATTTAAGAAACAATGATGGATTTTTCATTTTTCTAAAATTACGTCCTGTAGATGGCGTCCTCCTGTACGAATGCATTCTTGAAATCTGCTGTTGAGATTCCTCATTGACTGCTGCAACATCTCAGCTGGGATACTGTGAATTTCATTCTCGTTACTAAAATGGCGAAATATTTACTTGCTCAAGGTCACTGTCTCGCAGTGTTGCCACTTGTTCATGTCTGGCAATACGCACTTCAAAGATTCCCATTTTTGGGGTAACCGTGTATATTTGAATTTGTAGGTCTGATAAATTGGATCGTGATTACGATTCCAATGTAAGAAATTATAACTATGGAATATTATTTTTTGAGCCTTTTATATTATATTCTTACTCTGTCCATTGAGTTCTACCTGGATTCTATCCTCTTGGAAATTTATACACACACACACATATATATATATATATATATATATATATATATATATATATATATATTGACCACTAATATTATATATATATATATATATATATATATACATATATATATATATATGTATATATTGGTATACCAAAAGTCCTTTTCTACAGTCAACTCCATAGTGGTTATAGAAATGTTGGTAGATCTTGGCTCAGGTATAAAGTTAAACTGAAGGGCAAAATTTCTTGCGTCAACATTTCATTCAATAACTTTGAAGTATCATTTCAGTCGAAATGCAGGAATAAAGCACCATCAAGTACTTAGCATCATTCGACTGTGTGAAACACGAAAGCGAAACAAAACAGCTAACAATGTTCCTGCTGCAGTTGCATACTATACTTTCTTCTGTACTGTTTGTGGTCTTTTGTGCAATTCTCGTTCCGATCTCAAAAGCCATGCCCGTCTTAGGCATGCAGATAATTATTAGGTTGTCTTCGGAACCTCATACCTAGAACTCGACGGGCGAGTCCATCATATATATTATTTCACCCCAAGTCAGGCGATAATGCCACTAGGATACAGGGGTTTACAAGGAGTGAAATATAATAAGAAGACTTTAGTGACTAACGGTGAGGGAGCAGTGCTATGGCCTGTTCGTTACTGTCAAACTCTCTGCCTCGGCAAAGAGGAAACTGGACGAAGCTTTGCAGAAAGGCAAAGTTTCGTCCTGGTTGGTATACAGTCGTTGAACCCGTTTATGCAGGTTCGAAGGGAATATTTTTGGCCGACCCTACTGGCTAGGAGAACCAACGTTAAACTCGACATTGTGCCACATACGACACACGTGGTGGTGTGTGGGGCGTTAAATATAACAGTGAGGGAGCAGTGCAATAGCCTGTTCGTTACTGTCGAACTCTCTGCCTTGAGCAGAAAGGAACTCGGACGAGGCTTTGCCGAATGGCAAAGTTTCGTCCGGGGAGGCCCTGAACCTGTTTCTGCGGGTTCGATGGGAATATTTTGGGTCGAGCCTACGTGCTCGGAGAACCCACGGTAAACTCAGCCTTGTGCCACATACATCCCTAACTGTGAGGAAAGGAAATAAACGAACAGGATTCCGGAATATAGAATACGGCGATTGGCGTTGAGAAGTACGAGAAACGAAACTGTTATATTAGAAGTGGCGGTTTCATATAACTAGCTCAATAATAAAACCTTTAAACCTAGTCGCCAATCGAGTAGCACAGTTAAATCCATCGAGGCACAATGTGGAAGAGCTCATGGGAAGAGACAGAGGAAAGCCACGTCACGTCGGTGAGGAAAGGACTGAAGTCGTGATACCTAGCCAGTAATAAGAGGCCGATCTTCGAATTTCTGTCAAGAATCTCAAGATGTGTATGATTCTGTATGTGTGTACGTATATATTTGTGTTTAATTTGCTAAATAAAAGTTTGTAAATGTCATATTATGAAAAAAAAAACAAGCCTATAAATTCCAAACTTCACACCGACACTGTAATCTACAAATTCTTTTGTGCTGTGGAAAGTCGTGAGCCTCGTAATAAATATAGAATCATAAACGAATATATTACACACACGAAAATCTCTTTATGCACACGTCTGAATAACTACTTGAACGATCTTAGTTCAATAAGGAAGCTGCTGCTGCTGCTTCTTCTTCTTCTAGCAATGATATTTTATAAACATCTAATTGAAACAGACGTTGAAAGATAATGGAAACGCATTTTATAGAAGACTAAAGGTCTACACAGAAGATTAATTGCTTTGAAGCCGGATGAAACATAATGTGAGGGCATCCCAACATGATATTATTACTAACCTTATAGAATACATCTTAGGATACAAACACAAATATATACTAACAACAAACACGTTTGAAACGGCTAATCAATTTAGCGAAAGTGCTTTGGTTAATAATCGATATGGACAGTTGCTACACAATGTCCATCCTCAGAAAAAAAGTCTGTAAAGTTACTAGAAAAAGTAAATGGCAAATTTACAGAACTTTCTTTATCCGTCACATTCAATGAAACATGAATAAATGAAGGATTGGTACCCGAATAGATAGATAGATAGATGTATATGAACAAACTGAGATAGATAGATAGATAGATAGATAGATAGATAGATAGATATGAACAGACTGAGATAGATAGATAGATATGAACAGACTGAGATAGATAGATAGATAGATATGAACAGACTGAGATAGATAGATAGATAGATATGAACAGACTGAGATAGATAGATAGATAGATAGATAGATAGATAGATATGAACAAACTGAGATAGATAGATAGATAGATAGATATGAACAGACTGAGATAGATAGATAGATAGATAGATAGATAGATAGATATGAACAGACTGAGATAGATAGATAGATAGATAGATAGATATGAACAGACTGAGATAGATAGATAGATAGATAGATAGATATGAACAGACTGAGATAGATAGATAGATAGATAGATATGAACAGACTGAGATAGATAGATAGATAGATATGAACAGACTGAGATAGATAGATAGATAGATAGATAGATATGAACAGACTGAGATAGATAGATAGATAGATAGATATGAACAGACTGAGATAGATAGATAGATATGAACAGACTGAGATAGATAGAGAGATAGATAGATAGATATGAACAGACTGAGATAGATAGATAGATATGAACAGACTGAGATAGATAGATAGATAGATAGATATGAACAGACTGAGATAGATAGATAGATATGAACAGACTGAGATAGATAGACATATAGATAGAGAGAGAGAAAGTATGAGAGATAACAAGAGAAACAGAACAAGAGACAGAAAGTATGACAGAAAAATGTAAATTGTTATTTCTGCTATTCCTACCTTTTAACTTTCTCTGTGTCCTATTCCCAGTTTCTGATAAATCATGTTCCCCTTTTCTTTCCATACTTAGAATTGTTCTACCTTTATCTTCCCCGTCTGTTGCTGACATCATTTGTTCTTTTATGAATATAGCGGCCATTTTTTTCGTTCCGTTCTTCCTTTTGCATCAACCTATAATTTTGTTTCTTTTATTTCTTTTCTTTCTAGCAATCGTTTGTTTTCTCTGATATTTTTTTTTGAAGTCTTATTTAATATACTACGATTGACTTACTTTTTCTTGCGAGAGTTTACTTCATTTATTCTTTCCTCCTTTCGTCTTTTCATATGCCTAACAAACTTGCCGTCAGTTTTCATTCTTGGATTCTCGCTTTTTGCGTGATTTGTTCTGTAATCATTGTTTTCTCGTTGTTATTCCCATTAGCAGTATTGTCTCGCCGGCGTTATGATTGCTCGTGTTTATTGTAAATATAATTGTCGTTGATCGAGTGACTTTTTTTTAATTGGTATCTTCTGAAACATTGATGTTTTTACCTTGAGCCTTGTAATATATCTGAGTTCATCATTATTACCATTAGTAGTAGTAGCAGTAGTAGTAGTAGTACTGAGTTAACATGCCACCAAAGTGATACCGGAGTACAAATATACGAAGCCAGCCTAATATACCCATCATTATATCTCTTTACGATATGTTGCTTCAGGACTATGGCTCTCCAAATCTTCCTCTCCTTTGTAGATCTAATGAAAGTTCGTCCCTTTTATAGCCCTTCCAATAACTTCTTTTATCGAGTTCACCTCAAGCAAGGCAATAAAGCTACTACGATACAAGGGGTTACTGGATGTGGAGGAATTAGAAAACAGAAGAATTGATAAATATTGAGAACAAAAGATTATTTACATTATTCAAACTATTGTCCTCATCTTTATTGCCATATTCACGACGTTCCAGCTGTTGTACACGCCGCCCTTCTTTAGATGATTGGAATTTCGAAACGAACGCGTTTTTTTTTTATCCACCGGGTTAGATTTTTTTCTAGTTCCACGTGACATGACTCTGTCACTGGATCCAACCAACGCCTTTATCCACTCGGCCATCTGTCACTTGAAGAAGGCCGGAGTGTCCAACTGCCAAGACGTCGTGAATATGGCAATAAAGAAGAGGACAACAGTCCGAAAAATGTACATCATTTAAATATGTCATCTCTGAAATATAGACAGATAATAAAAGAAAAAGTAATGAAGAAGATAGTAGATATCGATTGACATAGCATTTTAATTTTTGAAAACTAAATTTGCCTGGAAAGCATGGAGCCGGAAGGGAGTTCCACAAACGAGAAGTGCGTGAAAAGAAACTGTTAGAACTTACTGTTACATCGAGCCAACTCAACTGTAAATTGATAAAACTTTGTTTCCAGTCTACGACTGCACTGAAATTCAAAACGTCTAGGTACCATAGCGAAGCGTCCATCCGAACAATTACCATGACATCATTTATAGAAAAGAAACATGGAGGCAATTTTACGCCGGTGGGCGTCTGAAGCCGAGACGCCAAATCACGATTTCTGCCATCCATTTACGTAAGCTTGTTAGCTAGGTCACTTGCGGCTTCTCTTTGCACGTCTTGCTTTCAATGGCTTCGCGTGTGTCAAATTTTCCAAATTACGTGTTCCAGACCTTTCAGCTCTTTCTGATACTGAATATAAGTTCAAATTCTTTCCATTTTCCATAAGATTTTATCGTGACCGGCATGTTCTTTCCGTTGCATTCTCAGCATCCTTCTGTGGAACGAAGTCTCAGCTGCTTCAAGCTTCCCTTTTATCTCTGGTGAAATTGTCCAACAATTACCAATCATAGTCTTTGCAGACAAATGTGTGCGATATATAGCAATAAAAACGTTTTGATAAAACTAGCTCGTAATTTTGCCGGTGGTACCCCAGTAAGAAATAATTTCAAATCGGGTACCCAGATAGACTGTCTACATTTGAAGCTGTTCCCAAGTATATAGTTGTGATGGCCATTTCACCTTACCTGCCTTTTTCGCAATCTTCTCAACGCCTTGTCATTGTGCTTAAGCACTACTTCCGAACATGGATCGGTTCGTAGTGGTTATTCCCTACTTGTTTAGCTCAGTCAACAAACAATACTATTTTTGTTAATGCGCAGGATTCTTACAGTAGGTCGTCTTATTTCACCTAGCCCTGACATTTTAATATATGTTAAGCCATGAGAAGCATCCAAAATGTAGCATCAGGACATTCGTTATCATTGAGTAAGAGAGCAGTGACGCTGAGGTACAAATGTATGTAGTCCAATATGTCCATTATGCAACTCACTCTGATAATGATATACCAGGCACATCCAGCACAGCCAAATGCATGTAACAAGATGACAGGCTGCGATAACAATAGCGTAAAAGATCGCTGTGACGATACTTGATTAATGGCATTTCCTAAGTATCTACACCCTTGTGCAAATTAATTGAAACAACCGCTTCATTTTCCTTTCTTTCACCATACGGTTAGTTTTAGTGACAGTGTTATGGATTTCTGTTTTTTTCTTAAGATTAGGTCATTTGCAGTGGTATTTAGTAATATGAATCTATTTTCGGAGTGTATGATGAAATGTATTCGTCCTTGAAAAATACTGCGTCATTCGTCATTGCATAAGATTTTTATCACGCCCAGACACTATTGTCTCGACTGTCGATTAGTTGTCCTATGGCTACTGTCTGCCATGGACGTTACTCCAAGGAAGTAACACTACGCGCGAACACACTGACAAAGCTTAGCAGGGAGGAAATCAAAGTACTACAGATTGACCCGGAAACTTGCTTGATTTAAATCCAATCGAGAATATGTGGTCAATCTGCAAGGAACGACTTTGTGGAATGGAGATACGAATTACTAACTTGTGCACTGGGTCATGTTTCATTGGAAGAAATTTTTTAAAAAGTAAATAATAATGGAATTATTCGTTTTGTTTCAATTAATTTGCATAAGTGTGTAGATAGATAGCTAGATAGATAGATATGAACAGGCTGAGATAGATAGACCGGCCTGGACACTCTCCTGATTTAAATCCAATCTAGAATCTGTGGTCAATCTGCAAGGAACGACTTCATGGAATGGACGTACGAAGGACTAACATGTGCACTGGGTCATGTATCATTGGAAAAATACAAGAAAATGTAAATAATAACGGGATTATTTATTTCGTTTCAATTAATTTGCACAAGGATGTAGATGTGTCTCCGAAGTCTCTTTAGCTCCCCCATCCTTAAAGC
Source organism: Acanthosepion esculentum (assembly GCA_964036315.1). Lineage (NCBI taxonomy): Eukaryota > Metazoa > Mollusca > Cephalopoda > Sepiida > Sepiidae > Acanthosepion > Acanthosepion esculentum. The sequence continues at coordinate 74,151,735 of OZ038505.1, forward strand.
TTTAAAAAAAGAAATTATACTCAACTCCTGGTTTTGATGTTTCCTACTACTCCCGCTTATGCACAGATATATAGAGTGCCTCAGCTTCTAAGGAATATAGGATTCTTACGGCAACATCACGCTAATACATTTGTTATCGTACGATCACCGAAATTAAGTCGAACCTGGTCATTACCTAGACGAGAGACAGCTTGGGAATACCAGGTGCTGTAAGCTTAGATATGCGGGTGGTGTAATCTGAATAGTTAATCGGAGAGCGGAGTTCTAATTCCATTTGGGTTTGTTATATTCACTTACGCGAAAATACCCTTAGGAAATGTATGAATCCATCACTTATCCCCAAAACTATGGGTTAATTAGTAAGACTCGTATCACTAAAATTATTATTACCCCAGCCTCTCCAGCAAAAAATGCGTACAAAATATTTAGCTCTCGGCACGAAAAAAACCCACATAGATGTTGATATGCCGTTAAACAACCATAATCCAAGCAATATACACAACCGATTAAGCTAAGGCAACTGACAAATAAATCTGTTATATTGATCAGAATATTTGCCGTAGCCCATCTCAGTACAAAAATAAAATATGTGCAGGTTAACAAGTCTAATGAATAAGCCATGAGAGCCATCCATGTTATTGCATCGTGATATCTGTTATTAAATTTATCTCCTTTTGAATTTGCTCGTTTGATTCGCTAGTTGTCTGCAAGATTCAACCTGAAACCTCGAGAGATTGCAAGTCAAAAGATCATAATTGTGGGTATGATTTATTAGATTTGTAGCTGACATTTTCAGAACCATTTTTCTTAACTATATGATTCTGCATATTATTTTAAACTTTCATTGAAAGGTGTATGTGTAAGTACGGATGAAAATTATGTACAGTTAAAATGTTTAATCAGATTAAATGGAAAATAAAAAAAAATAAAAAACAGGATTTATGTCACAAGTATTAAGTCCAGTAAACTCACCGTACTTTCAAAATATGAAAAATAATTCATTGTGAAATGTACTGTGAATATATGAGAATGTGCTTGCAAATTCTATCGGTGTAGATCCATATATTGTCACATTGGTAAAACATTCCTGATAATCTGAGAAGAATCCATTTAAGCAATTCAATCGGAAACGGTTGGCGAAATAGTCGTGAAACATAATTTTTATAACTTCTGGTTTCCTAATGTGCCAGTAAGAATTTCGGGTATCTCTGCGATATTTTCTGAATTTGAATTTCTAGTTCTTTGTAATGACTTAAGTTTTGAACAATTTGACTGATATGTATGTATGTATATATCTGCAATGATTGTTACGTCAATGTGTAAAGCATTTTTTGCTCTTTACATCTGTTATTATTATTATTATTATTATTATTATTATAGTTCCTTTGTTTTTTAATGTGTACACATTTCTTTCCGAGTCCCGCCCAGAGACATAAGGTCAGAAATGGCATCATAACATTTTCCACTGACCAATTAAAAAAATACAAACATATATTATTATTATTATTATTATTATTATTATTCCTTTGATTTCTGGTGTGTAAACATTTCTTACCGGTTCCCGCCAAGAAAGCTAAGGTTAGAAATGGCATCATGACATTTTCCACCGACAAAAAAAAATTACATAGATAAAGCCCTTCGTAAGGTGTGGGCTGTACACATGAGAACAATTTTTTGTATTTCTTTAAGGCATGGGCTTCCAGGAATCCTTTCAATTATTCTACTGGAATCTTATCATCTCATATCAGTCAAATTGTTCAAAACTTAAATAATTACAAAGAACTAGAAATTCAACTACAACAGGGATTGTTGATGTTCCCATGTGCAACATTTTTTGAGATTTCGATTTTGTATTTTGACAGCTTTTTGAATATCTTCAAAGATAGATTGCAGTCTGCAGGGACTGCCATATCAATAAGGAGGCACTATTTGCGGTCTCTAATAACAATGTCTGGGTGGTTAGATTATTATCATTATTATTATTAGTAGTAGTAGTAGTAGTAGTAGTAGAAGTATACCCGTACCGACACAAATGACGGGAATTGTTACAAAGTTTTAACAGTGAGATACAATGAAATAAAAGTCTTGAAACAATGTCATTAAGATTCAATAAAGCGGAGACAAAGAATCCACAACTAAAATAGAAGCCAAAAACCGTTTAATTATTCCGTTCCCTTTATATTTTTTTAAAAACTTTCAATGGTATCTATGATTCATAGACTGCTGGTATTATATAAATCGCTTTTTGCGCAATGCTCAAATTTTACCATCTGTCTATATTTATGAGATGAGGTATTTCAACTGTTTACACTCTTTCTGACTGTCGATCTCATCTTTATTGACACATTCACAACGTTTTGGCCGTTATACGACCCAGCCTTCTTCAGGTGATATTTATTGGAAATTCGAATCAAAATAAAGGGTTCATTTATAAATTTCAAAAAATATCACTTGAAGAAGGCTGGAGGGTACAACGGTCGAAGCATCGTGAATGCGGCAATAAACATGACGACAGTCGTCCGAACAATGTAAGTAATGTAAAATGTTCAACGTTTAGCGTTAAAAATTTTGTTTAATATAACAGTGAAATGGAAATATCTCTCAGAACAACAAGCGATAAAAAAGCCTATTTCAAGACAAAGTTGAAGAAAGACTATAGACAAAGGTATCTGGTTGCCTCACGTGAAGGGCTTGAACAAATAAGACTGCAATCTAAGAAACGTAGGAGTAAAGGAACAGGTTAATTAAACGATTCATTTTGATTAATGAAATGGTTCATTCAGTGAAATGGAAATAACTCTCAGAACAAACAAAGGAGACGAAAAGCCTATTTCAAGACTAATTTGAAGCTAGACGATCTCTTTACTAACGTACCGTGTGTCAACCCCTAGGATCATAACTGACTGGTTAGGATCATCCAACTAGTAAGGAAATATGCGCTACGGAAAGTGATATTTACTGTATCCTATCTTAAATGACCAAGACAAAATATGTATTTATTAGCACGTGCAATCAATTATGTTTAGTAGTCATGAAAGCTACGCCTAGTGTGTCATCAGTGCATTTATTGTTGTTTTCTTTAGTTGTCTTTTTTATGCTTTGTGAAGTACCAACTGACCCCAAGTTTCAAGAGTCTCAGCCTTGTGCCATCCATTCCGCTACAAAAAAATATGTAATTGTGGTTATTGCATGGAGGGATATCCATGCAAGATTTGAGAAGTACTCATGAGGATGTTCTTTTTGCAATTCAGATAATTTAAAGCTATCGCAAATTCTAAGCAGATACCTGTCTGTCTATCATTTTCATTGCTTCAATAACAGCAGGTAATGTTGATGTCTTGAGATGCCTCATTCTACTGATTTACATCTCTAGTTCCCTGTATTTACCTTATCAAAGATATGTTTTGTCGGCTGGGACTGAAGCATCTATGTTTTAAATATGATTTTTTCACAATATATATATATCCCTATCAGTCGGAACCCTAGAACACTATAGGACGATAACCTCATCACTCTATACAACTTTCGGTGGCTTATGTACCTACAGATTCTGTTGCGAGGGAGGTTGAATGTGCGACATACTTACCAATATATTAACTGAGTAGCACTATCATGTCGCTGAAAGCACGCTGTTGGCACCAGTCCGTGACACCCAGATATTATTTGGTCAATTATCTTCGGATGTTCTCCTTATATGCGACAGGATGCGATGTTGCTAACTTTCAGGAGATTTCACACTTGTGCAAATTAATAGAAACAACCGGTTTAGTTTCATTTCTCTTACCATACAGTCAGTTTTTTTTTTTTACCTCAGATAAATCATTTGCAGTGGTGTGCAGTAATATGAATTGATTTTCGGGGTGTATGATGAAATTTACTTGGCCTTGAAAAATATTGCGTCTTACGTGATTGCATCAGATTTTTATCACGCCCAGACACTATTGCCTCGACTGTCGATTAGTTGTCCTATGACCATTGTCTGCGATGAACGTTACTCCAAAGAGCCGTACAAAACTTCTAACGCTGCAAGAAAAAACAAGGGAAATCCTTAACAGTGAGCCAATCCAAGTACTTGACTGGCCCGGAAATTATCTTGATTAAGATCCAATCGAGAATCGTTGTCATTTTCAATGATAGTTGAAGCTAAATTAATCCCCGATCATCTTCTCTACCATCGGTCAATGTTTTGAATTTTGGTTGATGTATGCAATGCATTATGAGAAGATACATTTAACCAGTATCTGTCTATATTTCTGAGATGAGGTATTATGTACATTATTTACATTATTCGGACTATTGTCCTCTTCTTTGTCGCCAAATTTATTACGTTTCTGCCTTTCAGTATCTGTCTATATTTCTGAGATGAGGTATTATGTACACTATTTACATTATTCGGACTATTGTCCTCATCTTTGTCGCCATATGTGTTATAACGTTTCGGCCGTTGTACGCTCCGGCCTTCTTCAGGTGGTTGGAATGTCGAACTGAACCGTTTATTTCGCTCACTGGAGTAGACTGTTCTAGTTCCAGGTGCCATGTTTAATGGACGTCATTTATCAGATATATCCTGTTTAATTCCCTCTCCAAGTTCTCCACTCCCATAATCATGTTTTGAACTCACACTTTTGGGTCCTCTCACGGGATCTAACCAAAGCCTTTATTCACTGTGCAATGTCATCCACTGTCACCCTTCTGTCAGACTGAATGAGGTCATTGACTGATTCGATCACCTCAGGAGACCTCACTTCTGTAGGCCTCCCAGGCCTGTCTTCATCCTCAACACTGCTCCGTCCTTCTTTAAACAATTTAGCCCACTTGTAGACATTTTTTGGCTGAAACATGTGGCACCATACACAGTTGACATTCTCCTATAAATTTTAACTGGTTTGCACCCTTCAGCAACCAAAAACTTGATAACTGGCCGCTGTTCAATCCTGGAGCATGCTTCTTGGTCGGCCATCTTTGTTAATCGCCAAAACTCTGAAAGTTTTGTTTTTTTTTAATCTGCAAAAGAAATTAAATCCATGTGAAAGAGAATTAAAACAAAAAAATAATTTAAAAAAAGTAAGCTTCTATCTGTATTAAAAGTCCTTATACTGAAAAATTCAACTTATTTATTGAATGACCCTCGTACCTCCAACTCTGCACATATTTTCATTCTTACATTCCATCAACGTCTATCGGAACGTGAAATATTAACGTCACATAAAACGAAAGAATGCTATTCAATCAAAATCCGACCGCGCCCACCGCATTCTCCAGATTTTGAGTCTTCAGATTATCACGTGTTTTCGATCACTAGACAAAGGTTTGTGAGATGATTCGCTAAACAACGCCGTGGATTTGAAAAAGTGACTCAGTGAATTAATCCATTTAAAACCCGATCATTTCTATTTACAAGCAAGTGGAACGTTTTCAAAATGTCGTGAAAAATGAAAGAGAATATATTATTGAATGATTTGTTAAATTTTGTCATGATTAATACGATTAAAATAGATGGTAGAAACGAACGAATTCATCTGACACCCCAGTATCATGTTACTAAACGCTTGAGCAGAACTAAAATACACTTCTAATATATCTCTAACGTTTTACAAAAGATGACACAGCAAACATTGGCATCCTTATTTTCTTTTGTCTTTCAGGTTGAGTATGAAAAAAATCGATTATTTCTCATTCTTTATCAGAAAAACATTATTTAAGTATTTCTGATATTTTTTGTCTAGATTAGTTGTAATTGCTTGATAGTGCCTATTTACGCAATCACTGGTACCACGAAAACTTATTTAGACAAAAGAATTATTTTATATATTTTTACGCGCACACACACTAACATATATATATATATATATATATATATATATATATATATATATATATATATAGAGAGAGAGAGAGAGAGATTGGTAGATAGATATGTATAATTATCCTATTACTTTTGTCGTCTACGTTTACCTTAATTCCTAATCAATGGCAATTGGTTTTACTTTCATGTTTGTATTTTTTCATTGTGGACGTATAAACTATGTGCCAGTAATTGCTACAAGAAATGGCAGATAAGAAAATTTTCTAAATTTCATTTGCATCATGAGATGTTTACTTACAATTATATATATATATAGTGAATATTTAAGTCAATTTTCAGAGACGACAGACTATTTCATGCTAGACGCAGTCATCAAGCTACAATGCTGTCAAGTCAGTATAAGTATACGGTCCCACTTCGCCTGGGTCATCCCCGGCCTCCTCAGTGTAGATGGGAACACATTCATCTCGGACAAGAAGAATATACTGAAGCGTTGGGCAGAACTCTTCAGCATTGTACTCAGCCGACCATCGACCATCAGCAAAGATCCCATTTCATGACTACCACAAATCCCAGTCGACAACATACTGACATATCCATCAACTAGAGAAGAAGTTACCAAAGCCATCAAGCGCCTGTTAGTCGGCAAGGCACTTGGTGCAGACTCCGTCCCGGCTGAAGTCTATGCTTCTGGTGGCCTAAAACACGATGAAGGACTCACTGTCCTGTTGAACTCCATGTGGACTCAAGAAAAGCTACCACAGCAGCTTAAGGACACTTCCATAATCCACCTCTACAAGTGCAACGTTAACAGGAATAATTGTGACTACCACTGCGGAATCTCCTTGCTTTCCATTACCTGGAAGATTCTGACCCGCCTTTGTGGCTTGATGTTTGCGCCTAGCATGAAACAGTCTGTCGCCTCTGAGTGTTGATTTCAATGTTCACATTTATATTTACATACGCTCTGTCTCTGATATTGGGCCCTTTATCCCATAAATATAGCACACCTTAAAACTATATTTCTTCATATATATATATATATATATATATATATATATATATATATATATATATATATATATATATAATTTCCGACTGATGCCAATTCAGTCGGGATTCGATCCTAGCTAGATGCAGCCGGACGTCTAGCCACACTGATGAGCTGTGAAACAGCGAAACAGTCGGCCTGTGGATGACAAAAATATTGGCTCCTGAAAAATTTATTTCGGTTGAGCTCTGTGGGTGTGAGGGGTGCATTTGTAAACAGTGACTATTAAAGCTAATATAGCACGACTCTTCGGCAGAATTAAGTCACTGTCAGTCACTGTGTGTTTATCTAAATCTAAAAATAAACACGCTAAAATTCACGTTCATCCCTGCCGTGCGCCGACGGCTTAGTGGTAGAAGTTCCGACTGACGCCAATTCAGTCGGGTTTCGATCCTAGCTAGAGGCAGCCGGGCGTCTACACTGATGAGCTGTGAAACAGCGAAACAGTCTGTCTGTGGATGACAAAAATATATATGTATATATATATATATGTGTATATATATATATATATGTATATGTATCCGTAGATCTGAGGCCTAGCTGACCTGGAGAGATATTTAATAGGCAATGTATTTCTTGCTCTAATTTGATATAATCTTTTAAATATCTCTAATGTTTGCCCTGTTTTTCAAAGAACACATTATTTTTTTTCAAATTATTGTTTTCAAATGTCCGTTTTAAATAATTTATTCCTTACGGCATAAGATTTTTTAGCGCAATGTATTAATTAAAAAAAGGAAAAATTAAATTTAACCCGATTTTTTAAGTCGGCGAAAATCAAAGAAAGTGGCAGCCTTAAATTCGACTGAAGTCTTAGGGAGACCAGTGTCAATGTTGTAGTTTTGAGGAAATATATCAATCATCAGTTCTGATCACAAATGTAAAATAAATTAAATTAAAAATTCACAGAGCAATAGGTAAAGGTACTGAAGTATAGACATGTACAAATATACATTAGTGAGAGATATACACGTTATTAATATATATATATATATATATATATATATATATATATATATATATATATATATATTAAATATAAATGACAATAGGAAAACACTATAAATTGCTGACGCGTTTCGTCCAATGTGGACTTTCTCAAAGCAAAAAACGAAATGAATCTAATTAAACAAGGAAATTAATAAAAACAAAAAACAGAATGTTCTTAGCAACTGGAATGCAGCAAACGCTATTTTCATATTGTTAACTGAAAATAATGTCAGTTAATGTCACGTGTGGAGAATATTATCTGTGTTGGCGGATTTAACCATTTTCTTTTGATTTTACGATATTGTTGTGTATGTTTGTTTGTGAGAGCATACACAGCAATATCTTAAAATCAAAAGAAAATGGTTTTTGCTTGATCAGGTTATCCTTTAGCTTGGAGATGATCAGTCGCTTGGGTACTCTGATGAGTTGTAGCCACCTTATTGATGTGATACGGAGATCAGCAGACAGTAGCCCGCCCAGCATTCAGCACCGCACATGGTCCTTATGACTCTCACATCACGCCTGTCTCTTTGCCTAACGATGACATAGCCAAGTCGATGCCAGTATTTGGAGCGTGAGTGTATTCACAAGGTCTTACTGCTGTTGAGCAGACGGAGGACAGTGTTGGTGATGAGAAATCCATGAGTGGTGCAAGAGTCTAGCAGAGAGAAACCGTTGCTGTTACACTTGACCACGCCGTGTTTTAACATCACTGCCCCCACGACATATAATCACTGCCGACACGCGCGTTAAATCACTGAGAATGATGAGCTTTTCATCCCTATGCACGGCGTAGATGAGGTCCTTCAGATCCTCGTAGAATCTGTCTTTTACCTAAAGCTTAGTCATTGTGGGGGCTTACGCGCTGATCAGTCTTCGTGTGGAGCGGGGAGTTGACGGTTATCAAGCGATCGTTGATCCCCTTTAGACCAGCTGCCAGCATGTTAACCAGGTTGAACTTGATGACAAAGCCAACATCTGCCTGGCGTCGCTCATTATGTCCACGTCCATTCCAAAATAATGTATAGCCATCAGATTCCTCTACCAGGAACCCTTCCTCTGCGAGACGTGTCTCGCTGAGGGTGGCGACCTACACTTTGTATCGAGCTAGTTTGCTGGCAACGAGGGCAATCTGTCTCTCAGACTGGCAAGGCCCTTTACGATCCAAAAGGTTGCGCTCATTCTACGCACTAAAGGTGACAGCTCTCACCGTAGCCGATTTTGATTTCTTCACGTTTTTATCACTGGTATAGGGAAACCTGCAGGCCAAGGCAATCCGACCAAAAAGAATGAGTCAGGCAATTTTTAGGACTTCGTTTTCTAGTCCATTCCCCAGGGTGCAGTGGGAAGCATTGCCATCCTGAAATGGGCAGCTTCGTCGCACAGGTGACCGTCGAATTCCAGCCCTGTTTCGTTCACTGAAATGTCTGGGGCGCAGTGACTACGACTGTCAGTGCGTCCACAACTGTCACTTGGCCACGCGTCCATCGCCGCAGAACGTAAGAAGAAGGGGACGTGATTGGGATGAAGTCATAATTTGCACGTGAATTGGATTTAAGTCAGAGAGAGTTGTGCAAGATCGTCAGTCTCTCTCGTCTCTGTCCATCTGGATCCGGTTGCACGATGAAATGAAGACAGCTGGAGATGGACCAGGGATGCAGTGGATGGCCAACAGTGTTGTTTCCGTCTCACTGAGCTCTAATGATATACTTAAATGGTATAATTTAACGTATATAAATATGAACAGTACTCTCACCAGTAAATGAATTAACATTTGATTAAAAAACAGGTGTATATATATATATATATATATATATATATATATATATATATATATATATATATATATATAATAGAAATTGTTAGGAGGATTTGATAATTATAATTAAGTAATTCATTGAGTCTGAAAGAAACCTCAACAGAATGCAGAAAGCACTGGACAGTCGTTTCGTCTTATATTTGGGACTCCACTACCGAGAATTGAAACCCTGACAGTTGAGTTATCGACCAAACGTCAGTCCAGTGCTTTCTGCATTCTGTTGAGGTTTCTTTCAGACTCAATGAATTACTTAATTATAATTATCAAATCCTCCTAATAATTTCTATCATATGTATATCATTGCTTGATCCGGCTTTTAATGCTTCAGTTTGAGCGGCTTGGTGATAGTTGTCGTGGCTCCAGGGGGCACAATCCTATGGTTACCGAGCATTTCAGTTGAGTTCCACCACGGAATATGTGAGC
>OZ038505.1:74169323-74231823 GCA_964036315.1 Acanthosepion esculentum
TGTACATTATTTACATTATTCGGACTATTGTCCTCATCTTAGTTGCCATATTATATCACAACGTTTCGGCCCTTCAGTATCTGTCTATATTTCTGAGATGAGGTATTATGTACATTATTTACATTATTCGGACTATTGTCCTCATCTTTGTCACCATATTTATTACAAAGTTTCGGCCTTTCAGTATCTGTCTATATTTCTGAGATGAGGTATTATGTACATTATTTACATTATTCGGACTATTGTCCTCATCTTTCTTGCCATATTTATTACAACGTTTCGGCCGTTGTACGCTCTGGCCTTCTTCAGGTGGTTGAAATGTCCAATTGAACCCTTTATTTCGCTCACTGGGGTAAACTGTTCTAGTTTAATGGATGTCAGTTATCAGTTATCTCCTGTTAATTTCCCTCTGAAAGTTCTCCACTGCCTTAACCGGGTATTGAACTCACACTCTTTGGGTTCTGTCACTGGATCTAACTAACGCCTTTATCCACTGTGCCATGTGTTCAACCACCTGAAGAAGGCCGCAGCTTACAACGGCCGAAACGTTGTAATAAATATGGCAACAAAGATGAGGACATTAGTCCGAATAATGTAAATAATGATAAACTGTTAGTCTAAATGTTTTAGTTACGTCGGGTAATTTCAGTTGTAAAATGATGAAACCTCACTGCCAATTTACTAATGCACTTAAATTCGTCCATTCGAGGTACCACTGAAGAAAGCTCATCGTAATAATTACCATGAAAATATTTATAGAAAACGGCGGTTGCAAAGTACCTGAAGCTAGGTTAGGATCAATAGCATTGCAGATTCTTCTTTGTATTTTAACAAGGATCTCTAGATATCACCGGACCAGATGTTACAGCAACATTCTGTGATTCTAGTTTGGACCTTGTTAATCTCAAAATCCCCAAAATCAAGATCATACCATTTTATCACCAATATTCAGACCCAGAGATATCTCCTGTCACGATAAACACCCACACCATGCTTTAAACTCTAAATGGGTCTGAAGCACACTCAAGAAGAACTCATATATATATATATATATATATATATATATATATATATATATAGATAGATAGATAGATAGATAGATAGATATTAATCATTTCACCCCAAGAAAGGCGGGAGTGCCACTATCACGCAAAGGGTTACAGAGAATGAGTAAAGGGGCGTAATAGAGGAAAGGTATGAAGAAAATGACGGGGAATTAGACCAAAGCATCTGGAGATATCGATTGACATTGCATTTGAATATTTGGAGATTATAGCTATCAGAGAAGCAATTAAGAGGAAATGAGTTCCACAGACGGGAAGTACGAGACAGGAAGCTATTGGAGTAGAAGAGACGGCTACATTTAACCGTTTCGTCAGTGAAATACAACCCTTTAAAGGATGGTCGGTTCTCTAAATCGCTCCAAGTAATATCTCTCTACTTCCGTCATTCAGTATCGTTACAAGAGACAAATTACGGTATTTTGCTGTCATATTTGATCTGGAGCTACAAGATCTTTATTCTCCAGCCTTGTTAACGTTCAAAGTTGTTTCTGAGGTCTTGTAGGGAACGCCATATTTTTTTATTTTTCACCCTCTTTCCCTCACATACAACATTGCCAGGTTCTCGCTAAACTATGCCGATTTTTCTGGCAAACATTTAGAAGAGATCCATTCTTTAGTTTCATCAGCTCAAAGCATTACACGTCATACTATTTCCAAGGAAATGAATCGTCCTCATTTCTTCCGTGTTCCAAATATAAGAAGAAATTCCAGACAGCTTTTTCCCCAAGAACTGTCACTGCGCTTCCATTCACACATTGATCTGGACCTATTTAGGGCAATGATCACTTTCTTCTTTATTCTTATCATATTTATGTGGTAGCAATTTTGGGAGTTTAGATCAACATCGGTGATATATGCCAATTTCTGAAGATTGGCTAGACAGAGACCATTAGCTGTTCGGGGGGCAATCTAGGCCGAACCAGAAAGGCCAGGCATCACGAGAGTCAGGAAGATGTATTCTGTAGGACTTAGAAAAAGCCTGTGTTCCATGTTGTTAAGGTGGTTGCACTGTAAGACTATTTAGGTTGCTGGTAATTAATAATCAAAATGGCGACTTGAAAACGAGAGAATAATGAATAAGTTAGCATGAAAAGGGTTAACCAATACCGGAAAAATAGGCTGATAGTAAGAATTGTTCCCAGAGAATCGAAATATGTACAATGGACCAAATGACCGCTTGAAAGCGATTCTCAGTTTGTGCGAACAAATCAGCTGATGACAGCCTGTGACAACCAATGCCTGAATCTGACGAGAGAAGAATTGAGTTAAAACTAAATGAATTCATTTCGCGGGATATCAGAATGAAAAACAATGAATTGAACACCTGCGGCTGAACACTAAACGTTTCCCTGGGAAAGTGTCTCTTGGGTCAGAGGTGAGAGAGTCAAATGTCATGACAATTCACTTATGAGAAAAGTACATTTTAAACAATATTTTTTATCAATCTCTGACTAACTTTTGGAGGTGACAGGAACAGAAGAGCGATCACGGAAGGAAGAGGGGTTGTCTGCACCTATTGAAGTGTAGCAGGTACAGAGGAGGCATTAAGGAGGCTGAAGGACCTGCTCCCGCCCACTGGTGATCAGTTGTGAGAGAGGATACTAAGAGAAGGTGGAGGCAGAGCGATGTATGCAACCTCCCCCCCAACTTGAGAGAGAGAGAGAGAATTCCCCAAAATTATTAACTAATTTGATTTCTCAAGACAATTGCACTTCCATTAACACATTGATCTGGACCTATTTAGGGCAAGGATCAATTTCTATGTTTCTTATTTATTCTTATCATATTTATGTCGTACCATGTTCCAGAGCAAACCCTGAATTTTCCCCTATCCCTATGAACGAGAGTGCCTATTAGGACTTAAACTCAATCCAGACCATACGAGGCGGGGCCCAAAATTAACAGGAATTGTGTCATATAATTTTATTAATTTACTGTTGCATGTTTATATTCTTATCAGCTTCGAAGTATTCTCCATTTGAAGCAATGCACCGGTCCAGACGTGTTTTCCATTGTTCAAAGCAGTCCTGCAACTCTTGTGATGTTATGTTTTTTAATGACTCCGTCGTTTTCTTCTTAACCTCTTCCGCATCTGCAAAACGCTTTCCTTTGAGGACTTTCTTCATTCGGGGAAACAAAAAAATTGGAAGGGGGCGAGATCGGGTGAATAGGGAGGGTGGGGAGGTGGGGTCGTGCCATTCTTTGTCAGAAACTGTCTCACACTCAAGGCGGTGTACGCTGGCGCATTGTCGTGATACTACCACCACCCTCCACTTTGACACAGGTCAGGGCGTTTTCGTCTCCCCTTGTCTTGCAAACGCTTCAGGACTTCAAAGTAAAAAGCCTGGTTAACAGTTTGACCAGGAGGGAGGAACAAATTATTTGTGAAGAATTCCTCTCACATAAAAAAAAAACCAAATCGGCATCGTCTTGACATAGGACTTCACTTGACGCGTTTTTTGGGGGTCGTGGTCACGTTGGATCCTTCCACTAACTTAATTGCTGCTTCGTTTCCGGGTCGTAGCCATAGCACCAGCTTTCGTCATCAGTGATGACCTTCGAAAAAAGGTCTGGATCAACTTCCAACTGTTCTTTCATTTTACGACAGGCATCCTTTCAGCCATGGTAAAAATAGACGAAAAGGCGTGAAGCACTTCTAAACAAATGTGAACCACGTAGCTGTACGTCTTCTTATGATGGAACCAGTTAGCACACTGAGGTTTGCCTCAAATGGAATCTAGCAGTGGAAGACTGAATTACTACGGGCTTGTCACGCAGAAAAAGACTCCAGTTACTTTTGGGTCCTCCCTCGTATGTGGAACTCGTAGATACGGTAAAATCTGTAAAGATACTGAAAAGTTATCAGTTCCCGGTACAGCTCCCGTAAATACTTAACTCCTCCCGCTATACTCTACCTTTACAAGAGCCAAATCAGCCCGAAAATGGAGAGCGACTGTCATATATGAGAAGGAGCTGCACAGTCTCCACTTTCCAGTTTTGATAGTGTCCAAAAGGGTCCCTATTAATGATGAATTATTTTCAATCCTACAACCCCCTTTTCTACAGACATCATCTCGCAAGCTTCTCTATTGCTATTTACATGTAAAGTGTTCAAACGAATTACATACCTTGGTCCCACTAGTCCTAATAGTGTTATGGTCCAATATCCTTGCACCGCTGTTATGGTCCAAGGTTAGGACCAAGGAAGAACAATACGAACACAAAACTAGGTATAACAAAGATATATTAAACAGAATAATAATAATAATAATAATACAAGAAGTTGAAGGTGTTAGTATGACTGTCAGTCTAGTTTAGAGTGAACTACTATTGTCTCGACTCGTTCCACTTCCGTTCTACCCGTCTCTCTTGAGTATCAGGAAGAGTTCATTGTCGTTACAGGTAAGTTCCCATAACAAATAGTCACGGCTATGACCTACATGTCAGACACATACTAGCGAACTACCCTCAGTACGTAGGTATCCTATTATTGTCACGAAATCCACTCAAGCAGCTTCTTCCAACAAATCGCTGCTTTATGGAAGCGACTCCGAGAGAATGCTTCTCCAATCACTGCAATCTTAAACTGTTCAAATCTAACGGTAACCCTCATATCCCTATAAAATGCGCCTCTTACTTGTAACCCTCTAACTCGAGTGGTTCTTGGGCCTTCTACAAGGTGAACACTGTTATAAAAAGAAACATACTTTTTTTTATTCATGTCTTACAAGTCATTCATTATTAACATTCATTGTCCGGGTATTACGATAACCTACATCCGGTGTCCTGGATAAGACGATAACCTACATCCGGTGTCCTGGATAAGACGATAAACTACATCCGGCATCAAGTACTCTGATCACAAGGTTTTGACGAGTGTGGAACCACTTCTTAATTGCTAGTGTTCTCAGGTCCACCTTGAACCTGGGGTGGTAGCACCTGTTAGGGGGAGTTAGCTATTAGCAAATAGTTAACCCCAAACAGGCCCGCGCCCTGAGTAAGACGATAAATTGCAACCGGTGTCCTGGATAAGACGATAAACTATATCCGACAGCAAGGCCTCTGATCAGGAGGTTTTGAGGAGCGTGGAACCACCTTTTAATTGCTGGAGTTCCGACCGTCCACCCTGACCCAGGGTAATAACAACTGTTAGAGTCCCAGCTACGAGGGGTCAAAACACTATGAAAGTGTAAAAATAGGTTTTAATACCAGCAATACATTTTTATTAAAAAAATTATTATCAGCAATACATTATTACCAGTACAGGAATGTTTCCACCGGTGAAAACGGCAATATCATAGAAAGAAGGCCGCTGGGTTAATTTTCAATGGGTTTATATAATCGTTGATACAACAAAATTAACCCTCCTTATTCGACTCTCTATACTGACACTGTATCTCTTAATTCTAATACTTGAAATGGGTTAAACATTCACACGTTAGGTCATCAATTCTCTTGTCTTGCTCAAAGAACAGCAACTCTCTTCCAAAGATGCGTCCTGGGTATGACGATAAACTACATCCGTGTCCTGGGTATGACGATAAACTACGTCCAACAGCAAGGCCTCTGATAATACGTTTTGGGAAAAATAATGTTGCCAGCTGTACAATTTTGAAAAAAATATTACCGGCTATATATATATATATATTTTTTTTTTTTTTTTGAAAGAATAGTGTTGCCGGCTATACGTTTTTGAAAAATATTACCAGCTATACGTTTTTTGAAAAAATAATATTACCAGCTATACGTTTTGGGAAAAATAATATTACCGGCTATACATTTTTGAAAAAAATAATAATACCAGCTATACGTTTTTGAAAAAAAAATATTACCAGTTATACATTTTGGAAAAATAATAATTAGCAATACAAAGGCTAATACGATTTTGCAGTTCACGGAAAACATTTGCCAACTGATTTACAGTAATGCCTGAAATCACATTAGTTATTTTAGCTATACTTAAAACTAGGTACATTAAACTTTATAACATTTTTTTACAGATTATTTCTATCGCAAATACAAATAAAGTTATAAATTTTTTAAAGTGCACATGAACTTTATGGACACCATGGATGTATTGCTGTCGTCTATCACTAAAACTGCAAACATTTGATTGGTTGATTGATTTGTTTTTTACGGCTTATCAACCTTTTGCAGGTTATTTAAAGTCGGATTTTTTTTTTTTTTTTTTTTTCAGATTTTAAGAATTTTTGACGATAATACTAACCAGGGTCAACCTTGCTTAACCTCAGTGAACGTCTGAACACCGGTGTTTCAAAAACAGCTGTTTGTGCATGCCTGGGTAATCGTTACTGATAAATAACATAACTAGAATGGCTCCATGCATAAGTGTTTAAATCTTAGTTTGCACTAAAAAAAAAAATAGAGAAAGATAAAATTAATGCAATGGAAAAGCAAATTCGAAATTCTTCCACTGCTCCCTCCCCCATAACCCAGCCTCTCAAAGTAATAATGGCAGAGCCATTACAAATCGTCCGGTTTTGCAAAGAGGATACGGGAATCTAGCCTCAAACCAAATAGGCAATCCGTCACCATGGCGACTGTATCCATAAGAATTTAAAATGCAGGAACATTTCCCATGATGCACAAGTCTTTTTTTTTTATTTATCTTTCGTTGTTTATTACATTCCCTTTATTTCATTTACGGTGTTTTCTACTCTCTTTCTTTTTCTCTCTCCAACTCTCTTTAGATTTACATCTCCCTTTACTATTCATTTCCCACTTTCTCTCTATGTCTTTCTCTCTTTGAATTTCTCTCTCTCTTTCTCTCTATCATTTGTTGATCAATCGGTATTTCTCTGTATTTGTTTCTATGTCTCCCCCTTTCGCTTTCCGATTTTCTATCTCTTTCTCTGTCTATTGATAACTCTTTCTTACTCTATTTTTTCTTTTCCACTCTCTTTTCTCTCTTTTTCTTCCTCTTCATCGCTCTAGTTTTCTCCCTATTTCTTTCTCGTTCTTTCTCTCTGCGTTTGTGTATCTCTCTCTCTATGTCAGTAATTCCTGTCTTTCTCTCATTATTCGTTTCATTTTATATCCCATTTTTTTCTTTCTTTCGCTTCTTCTCTTTCGCTCTTTTCTCTCTTGATTTCTATTTCTATTTATTTTCCCATTTTCTATATGTCTTTCTCTCTTTTTGCCACTCTCTCTTTCTCCTTGTCTTTCTTTCTCGATCTGTCACTTATCTCTATATTTCATCTTTTCTCTTCCAATTTCTCTTTCTCTCTCTTTACTTACCTATTTTATCTTTATTTCCATTTATGTCCATTTCTTTCTCTCTCTCTCTCTTTATCGCTTTCCTTTCCTTCTCTAACTTTATTTCTCTCTTTTTTTCTCACTCTCTTTTTCTTTTTATTTATATCTCCGCCTTTTTCTTTCGATTTAACTTCATGCCTATCTTCTGTCTTTCTCACTTTCTATCACTCTCTAATCTATCTTTTCTTCATATTTCTTTGTCTCTCTCTCTCTCTTTATATTCTCTCTCTTTCTCTCTCTTTCAACATCTGTTTCTTTTTCGTCTCATTTTTCTTTATATTTGATATCTCTTTTTTTTCTTTCTCTCTCTTTCATTTCACTTTATCGGTATCCTTTCCTTTCTTTACCTCTCTAGTTTTCGCTTTCTCTCTCTCTCTCTCTCTCTCTCTATCTCTCACACTCTCTCTCCCTCTCTCTATTTCAAATTTTTTGTCTCTCTATTTCAAATTTTTTGTCTCTCTATTTCAAATTTTTTGTCTCTCTATTTCAAATTTTTTGTCTCTCTCTTTAATTTTTGTTTACTTTTTAAACCTATTTTTTTCTTGATCTCTCTTTCTTCCTCTCTTTCATTCTCGTTTTCTTTTACCTCTCTGTTGTCATTTTTCTCTAATTTTATTTCTCTCTCTTTCTCTCTCTCTCTCTCTCTACTCTCTCTCTCTCTCTCTCTCTCTCTCTCTCTCTACATATAAATTGTCAACCGTTGCATTTGAAAGCAAAAAGAAACATTACAGCAATGGATATCAAAAAACAGATTTTCATTACTACCCCTGAACAGCACATATTGTATTATTACATACGCCCCTGAAAATGATCTCGGAAGAAGGTCGAAAGTACTTGGAAAATAAAAACAATTTTCATAGTTATAGCACATTTCTCACATCATTTAATTGCAATACACGGAATCTATCCGTGAGTATGAATGGATCTTATTACAAATTAGGAGACATAATGCCTGTAATTTATTCAATCAAACATGCCTAATACATACACATATATATATATATATGTATACACACACGTTTGGTGTGCGACTTGTTGAAACAATAAGCTTTATCTTGTGCCCGATGAGTTGGCGAACCTTCGAAACTTAAGTAGCACATCAAACGTAGATATATGTATATTTAGTAATATATATCTCTCAGCTCTGTCTAACTACATCGAGCACTATTATGTCTACACCTCTTTGCAAAATTTGGGAATCATTTATTTGCTTACCTGTGTATGCACGCCAGCACGCGCGTATACGCTTGCTAATATCTAGTTACTTCATTTACCTACCTCTATACCTATATATATCTTATGTATATTTTTCTTTTACTTTCCTGTCACTTGAGTTTTTAATCCAGTCAACAAGTGGTGCAAGTCCTAAAACTCCCAAAATCCAAAAGTAGATTACCTGACCACGAAAAGTGACAAGCTTAAGTGGTACCGAAGAGGTATGTTAATCTTGAGGTGCAAACCTAATTACCAACATCGAAATTTTGGCAACACTCTCAATTATATATTTTTAAAGGGTCATAAATTTTTTTTTGTTGTTGTTGTTCTTTAGTCTGGCTATGAATGCCAAACTGTCGATTTATGTGAGAATTGTTTCGCAAAGGCCAAAAACGTTATTTTTGTATATTAAACTCATAAATATTCTATTTTAGTTTAGTCAGGCTGCTCGAAAGTAATGCCTAACTGGCGTAATGTGCTTGATCCACTTTCGCTACTCCCAGTATACTGGCCCAGTGCCAGACTAGTATCAACTATCTACGCGGGTACATCAATAAGTACGTAGCCTAAGGATAAAGAAAAACACATATTTTATGCAACATATAATTATTTTTCAGCATAGTTTTCTCCTCTCTCATTACACGTCTCACATAAGCAGATTGAATAATATACATCAAATTTTAGACGCAAATTCAGTTAATAAATATAGCGGGGAAAACCAAAAGGAGTCCATCGAGAATCGATGATGACCCAAATTAGCACAGCTAGACGCCTTGCGCAGTTTGCTTTGGTTCCAATGCTTTGCGCTGCACCACAGAAACCCTCATTTTCTACTCCGACAATAACAAATGTGTGACGTCTGCAGACACCCAAATCCGAGGATATCAGTCTATATATGATAGCGAATCCCCATCGCAGACGCCTTCTTAGGCATATTTGTGCTTGTTCAACAACAACAGAACCTACCCGTAGCTTATACTGCAGCTCTGCCCAGCGGACCTTAGTTACAATGTCTGCGATATCGTCAGTCTGAACAAGGCTAGCACGCTCAAACCATCTGTCACGATGACTTGTGAAATCGTACTATCAAAACCACCTACGGCAACCAATTTCACTCACAAGGCTTGGGTCAACCGGTGGTATGGTTTTCAGGCAGTTTTCAAAGGTGCAGGAATCGCCTCCTCCAGATGGATAACATCGATCCATCACATTCCTGACAAATCGTGATTCGAACCCGGGTCTCATGGTCAGAAAGCGAACGTTCTAGCCACGCGTCCACATGACTAAATACCATATATTACTGAATTATTAATTGCCTTCCGGCCCCTCTCTCAGAATTTTACAGGCTGGTTTGAATTCAGTGTTTTCTTCTAGACCGGTTGCCAGGCAAGGCTATAGAACCCTGTCTGTCCTTCTATCTACCTATATCTAGGGTAGAGAAGGTGAATTCTGATCTATCGAAAGGGTATAAGCACATAAGTAAATTCGACTCGGATTCGAACTCGGTTCTCCGATTCCTTAATCCAAGCCGCAATCCATTACTCTGTGCCTCCATATTGATAAACCCACCCCATATATATTTCTGTAGTCTTATACATTTAACGGTATTTGTGTTTGAAATTAACTTACCCTCTGGAAAGGTATGAATTAATCTCTCCCAACCCCAGGTATGAGTACATAGCAGGACAGACTGAGCCCTATATAACTCTGCGTGGCAATCGGTCTAAGAGACTGAAGACTCTGCATTCAAACCAGACTCTCAGATTCTGAGAGAGGGACCCGAAGGTAATTAATAACTCTGTAATATATGGTTATTGGACACGCGGCCGTATGGTTAGAACATTCGGTTTCTGACCATGAGACCCGGGTTCGAATTACAATTTTTCGGGAACGTGACTTCTTGATATTATCGGTTTGGAGGAAGCGATCCCAGGGGCTAATCCCAATTTGCTTTTACTATGCGTGAATGGTTAGGCCAACATTTTCCAGGACCCCATGAATGGCCTGTAAGATGTCCTGTTCTTACTCCATGTGATTTTTACCTGTGAGATTACACAAAAAGGGAAGGTGTATAAGACAAAACCTCGCACACTGGCGGACTTAGAGACACGTAACCAGGAGGTTCTCAGTGATATCCCAGATGACGTCCTTCAGAATGGTTCTTCATTCCATCCCTGACCGTTTAGGGAAACTGGTTGACGCCACCGGTGCTTACGTTAAAATATGAAGATTTACATTCATTTTCCTCTGTAATAAAGAACATGTATCGTTTCAATGAATTTGCAAACGGAATATGGATTCTATTACCATTTTTTAATGCCCACTTACTTTCCACCACCAAACTGTTTCATTCCTCTTTCTGGGTATAAATTGCCTTTTTTTCACGTCTTTCTTTAAAAATATCTCGTTGGTAACCTTCTCTGTCTGTGTTATTCGCTACATTCTTCTGTAGAACCATACATCCGCTTGGGAATAACAGGTGATGTAAGCTTGGATGTACCGCGGTGTAATCGGTAATGGATCGGAATGAGAAATAGGAGAACAAAGTCGAGGTCGTTACATTCACTTCCCTACAAATATTCTTCAGGCGGTCATGATTCGAAACGAGTCATGATCGCCGAAGCATGTCACACCCGTTCCTACCAACAGGCATTAGGTCAACGCAGTAGAGTAACGGGCCATTCCTCCCATGGAATCTGAGGAACGACAGTCCTATACTGATCAGAAAATAGACAGAACAATTCTATTATTCATTAATGTTACTGAATGAAATTAAGGTTACTGAATGAGGAATAAGCAAAACGGAGGTTGGAAATGAAATGGTAATATTTATAACATCTACAAAATACAATACTCGCCAGCGGCGTGAAGTAGGTAAACCACTGCTAGTGGTGGACTACTTAGACAGTATATTACTTCCACTTACAAAACGTCCCCAACGTATTTATTAGGGTTAGGACATACCCATTAGCGCTCATAGGTAAGGTATATATATGTGTTTTTTTTGTTTTTTTTAAAGCTTATCACCCCAAGCAAGGCTGGAAGCCACTAGCACGCAAGGGGTTACAGAAGGTTTGGAGGAAGAGCAGATAGGAGTGGTAAAGGAGAGGATGTGGAGAAAGATAGTGGATCGATCAAGGCAAGGGGGTTACAGAAGATTTGGAGCGAGAGCAGATAGGAATGAAAGGTGAAAGGATGTGGAAAAAGGGAATTGGATAGATCAAGGCAACTGGAGATGTCGATTGACGTTACACTTAAATAGTTGGAGATTATATTTGTCAGGGAAACAGGAATAAGGAAGGGAGTTCCACAGGTGAGATGTGCGAGACATGAAGCTATTGGAGTAGAAGAGACGTCTACATCTAACGGTTTCAACGGTGAAAGGGTGGGAACGGGATGCCAGCTTCGTAGAACGCTTAAATTCATGAGGCCTAGGAACCAGCGAAAGCAGCTCATCGGAGCAATCACCGTGAAAGTATTTGTAAAAAAGACAGAGCGAGGCAACGTCGCGTCTGTGAGAGAGCGACTGCAGTCGATATATATATATATATATATATATATATATATATATATATATATATATGATCTGACGATTATAATCAGCAAGAAACATCCTTTGGATGTTGTCTTCAATGTCCACGTGTATATTTGCATACGCTCTATCCCTCATATTGAGCACTTTAACCCATAAATATAGCATAAAACTATATTTTTATCCTATTATATATATATATATATATATATATATATATATATATATATATATATATATATATATATATATATATTAAACTTAAAAGTCGCCCTATCGAGCGGCAATTAACTTAGCTCCTGTGGAAAGCTCTTGACTGGGCCTTCGGCATTTTCAGGAGTTCCTAAATCCTATTCTAAGTTCCTAAGTCATATTCACGGCATTGGAAGCTTTCCTGGCTGCTCTATCTGTCTTTTGATTTTCACGGGACTTTCTTTTCCTCGCTGCAGCCTTGTTTCTTTTGATTTTTAATCTGGCTCTATGTTGCCAACAATAACTCAAAATTGATCGCTGATTTTAAGACCTGCATTAATGTCTAAGCTTAACTTTTAAAAGTTCAACGATAATTCTTCGGCCACCAATTAATTTAAAAAGACAATTTGATGTACGTAGGTCCTTACTTTCCGTACAAACAATTATTTTTATTTAACGAGTGACTTTCGCTGGACTTCGCAATTAATTTACATTATTCCCATATTGCAGTAATGAAAAGTTGGCAATTCAAACTTTCACGATTTCAGATCCGCATCCGGCCTGGAATGTTTTTAATTTGCTCACGGAGAAGGCCTATCTATCTATCTATCTATCTATCTATCTATCTATCTATCTAAGTGTGTTCATATCTATCTATCTAAGTGTGTTCATATCTATCTATCTATCTATCTATCTAAGTGCGTTCATATCTATCTATCTATCTATCTATCTAAGTGTGTTCATATCTATCTATCTATCTATCTATCTAAGTGTGTTCATATCTATCTATCTATCTATCTAAGTGTGTTCATATCTATCTATCTATCTATCTATCTATCTAAGTGTGTTCATATCTATCTATCTATCTATCTAAGTGTGTTCATATCTATCTATCTATCTATCTATCTAAGTGTGTTCATATCTATCTATCTATCTATCTAAGTGTGTTCATATCTATCTATCTATCTATCTAAGTGTGTTCATATCTATCTATCTATCTATCTAAGTGTGTTCATATCTATCTATCTAAGTGTGTTCATATCTATCTATCTAAGTGTGTTCATATCTATCTATCTAAGTGTGTTCATATCTATCTACCTAAGTGTGTTCATATCTATCTATCTAAGTGTGTTCATATCTATATATCTAAGTGTGTTCATATCTATCTATCTAAGTGTGTTCATATCTATCTAAGTGTGTTCATATCTATCTATCTAAGTGTGTTCATATCTATCTATCTATCTATCTAAGTGTGTTCATATCTATCTATCTATCTAAGTGTGTTGATATCTATCTATTTAAGTGTGTTCATATCTATCTATCTATTTAAGTGTGTTCATATCTATCTATCTATCTAAGTGTGTTCATATCTATCTATCTGTGTTCATATCTATCTATCTAAGTGTGTTCATATCTACCTACCTATCTATCTATCTATCTATCTAAGTGTATTCATATCTATCTATCTATCTATCTATCTATCTATCTATCTATCTATCTAAGTGTGTTCATATCTATCTATCTATCTATCTATCTATCTATCTAAGTGTGTTCATATCTATCTATCTATCTATCGCAGTATGTATTGGTTTAGTTTATTTTGTTTTACGGCATACCAACCTCAACGGGTTATTTAATGCCGACAAGATTTTTATTGTGGGTAATATTTTCTTAAAAAATGTATTGCTGGTATTAAAACCTTCTTTTACACTTTCATAGTGATTTGACCACATTTTGGTGGGTTACTTATTTGCTCATATCTGACCCTTCCCCCCAACAGGTGCTATCACCCTGGCTCAGGGTGGAACTGGGAACACCAGCAATTAAGAGGTGATTCCGCGCTCCTCAAAACCTCCAGATCAGAGGTCTTGCTGTCAGATGTAGTTTATCGTCATACCCAAGACGCTGGTATGTTGGGCGACAGCCACTAGGAGTAAAGTTGAAAAAGTATGACACGCATTTATTATATAGATGTGTGTATGTATCTATGTGAATGTGTGTAGGGGGTAAGAGTACGAGAGAGAGAAAGCGCATGTATGTGACTGTTTATTTTTTAAATTCGCATTTACACACACACACACACATATATATATATATATATATATATATATATATATATATATATATATATATATATATAAGGAATTCTATCAATTTTTATACGTAATCCCACATTAGTTCTTATTACTGTATATGACATATTTAGTGAATGCACGTGTTTGAATAGAATCTGTTTTCTTAAACAGTATCATTTTCATATAGCTGCGCCCAGATTTTATTCAAGAGACTAATAAAAATGATTAATTTCCTCTTTGCTGGGGTTCGAACCTACAACTCATTCATGTAGGGGAATCCTCCGTATAACTGTCTGGGCTTTTACACAGCTTAGGTACCAAAGGCATTCACAGCGAATAGATAGATAGATAGATAGATAGATAGATAGATAGATAGATAGATAGATTTAAAAGGGTAAGTGACTTTTGCTTCTCCGTGAAAGCTTTTCGGGAATGGGCACTCTGAAAGCACGCCGGTATATACGGAGGTCTTCTCTAATGTATGCATAATTAAATGGCAGAAATGTATTCAGGGTTTTCGCAATGATGCGAAGGAAAGCAGAACTTATTTATTTATTCGGCGTTGGAATGTAAAAGAAAACAGAATCGTTTACTAATTTCATAGACAAAAGCTGAGAGATATAAAAGAAGAAAAAACCTGTTTCTAAAATATTGTGCAAGACGTATAGATAGATAGATAGATAGATAGATAGAAATACACCGATATATATACATAAATAGATATGAACACACGGTGTCTGATAGATAGATAGATAGATAGATAAATAGATAATGACCAGGCTTATAGATAGATAGATAGATAGAAATACACCGATATATATATACATAAATAGATATGAACACACCGTGTCTGATAGATAGATAGATAGATAGATATGAATTCACCATTCCCATACAACCTATATTCCTTTGGTCCACCTTCACATATTAGACCCACCATGCCACGTACAATGAATCGACTCATCCTCATACACTTCATATTCCATTAGTAAGGAGGAAGTTCCCCTTGGTCAGTTTCTTCTCGTAAACTGTTTTATTGTTAAACAGTCTCATGCGCTGATGGCTTCCTCGTTACTTCCATCTTGGCTTCCTCAAGTCGAAGGTCAATTGTTATCTATTCTACATATCATCATAATATTCATCTCTCTGTAGGCCCTTACAAACAATCTCATATTTGTAACCCTCTATCTTGAGTGTTTCTTTAGCCTTGTACTGAGCGAACAGCAGTAATAAAAATTAAATCTCTATTTAAATAGAAACATTTCTTCTTTTTTTTTTTTTTTTAAATATACACTTTTATTATCCATTATTCTATTCGAGGTTATATTTTCTCCGTTATTGTATCAACTTTATACCCTTTGTAACCAACGGCCATCTTCAGGTTTCTGCCGTATTCGACAACCTAATATTTTCAAAAAGAACCCTTTATTCATTCAACAAAGATATACTGTTCTCATCCCAGTTTCCATGTTAGTGGTCATTATTTACAAAGATGAAATGATTAGTTACTATAAAGGAAGTAAAACATCCTAGAATATTCCATCCTAAATCTCCCAGTATCTTCTCTGTTATTAATATTAATATAATAACTTATTATTAATAACAATTATTAATAAATTGTGGGGCTAATGGTAGTATTAACCGTTTCTTCACAAGGCAGTCATTGACCGGACATCAAATGCATAAAATTTTTCTCTTGAAATAAATTTTCAGGAAAATACTTCTCTCAAGTCGAGTAGTTAAGTCATAAAGTTTCAAGGTCGTTAATACTGCATGGATCTGCAAGATTAGGATAAACTAGATGCTTCATATTTTATAATTGCCTGCATTGAAAGTTTAGATCAACGTCGGTGGCATAACCCAATTTCTGAAGTTTGGCTAGACAGGGATCAATAGCTGTTCGGTAGTAATTTAGGCCGGACCAGAAGGGCCAGGAATCACGAGAGGTAAGGATGAAGAAAAGGACGGGGAATTAGACCAAAGCATCTGGAAATATCGATTGACATTGCATTTGAATATTTGGAGATTATAGCTATCAGAGAAGCAAGTAAGAGGAAGGGAGTTCCACAGACGGGAAGTACGAGACATGAAGCTATTGGAGTAGAAGAGACGGCTACATTTAACCGTTTCGTCAGTGAAATACAACCCTTTAAAGGATGGTCGGCTCTCTAAATCGCTCCAAGTAATATCTCTCTACTTCTGTCATTCAGTATCGTTACAAGAGACAAATTCGGTATGTTGCTGTCATATTTGATCTGGAGCTACGCGATCTTTATTCTCCAGCCTTGTTAAGGTGCAAAGTTGTTTCTGAGGTCTTGTAGGGAGCGGCATATTTTTTATTATTCACCCTCTTTCACTCACATACAACATTGCCAGGTTCTCGCTAAACTATGCCGATTTTCCTGGCATTTAGAAGAGATCCATTCTTTAGATTCATCAGCTCAAAGCATTACACTTCATAGCATTTCCAAGGAAATGAATCGTCCTCATTTCTTCCGTGTTCCAAATATAAAAAGAAAGTTCCAGGCAGCTTTTTTCCCCAAGAACTGTCACTGCGCTTCCATTCACACATTGATCTGGACCTATTTAGGGCAATGATCACTTTCTTCTTTATTCTTATCATATTTATGTGGTACCAATTTTGGGAGTTTAGATCAACATCGGTAACATATGCCAATTTCTGAAGATTGGCTAGACAGAGACCAATAGCTGTTCGGGGGGGGGGGGGCAATCTAGGCCGAACCAGAAAGGCCAGGCATCACGAGAGTCAGGAAGATGTATTCTGTAGGACTTAGAAAAAGCCTGTGTTCCATGTTGTTAAGGTGGTCGCACTGTAAGACTATTTAGGTTGCTGGTAATTAATAATCAAAATGGCGACTTGAAAACGAGAGAATAATGAATAAGTTAGCATGAAAAGGGTTAACCAATACCGGAAAAATAGGCTGATAGTAAGAATTGTTCCCAGAGAATCGAAATATGTACAATGGACCAAATGACCGCTTGAAAGCGATTCTCAGTTTGTGCGAACAAATCAGCTGATGACAGCCGCTGACAACCAATGCCTGAATCTGACGAGAGAAGAATTGAGTTAAAACTAAATGAATTCATTTCGCGGGATATCAGAATGAAAAACAATGAATTGAACACCTGTGGCTGAACGCTAAAAATTTCCCTGGGAAAATGTCTCTTGGGTCAGAGGTGAGAGAGTCAAATGTGATGTCAATTCACTTATGAGAAAAGTACATTTTAAACAATATTTTTTATCAATCTCCGAACAAATTTTGGAGGTGACAGGAACAGAAGAGCGATCAAGGAAGGAAGAGGGGTTGTCTGCACCTATTGAAGGGTAGCAGGTACAGAGGAGGCATTGTGGAGGCAGCCGGGAAGAGCGATGTCTACAACCACCACCACCCCCCAACACGAGAGAGAGAGAATTCCCCAAAATTATTAACTAATTTGATTTCTCAAGACCAAAAATAATAGAATTTTGTTGGAAATCAGGGAATTCACCTAAGCCCAGCCTACATCTTATCCCGCACCGGTTTCTAGTTGGAGTCCATAAAAATGAATGCGCGAAAGCCATTTAGATAGTTGAGTTCGACAGTTGAGTTCAGAGAGACAGCCAGAGGGCTGAGAAGGGAAGCGACGGAGATCGCTGAGAGATTCAACACTTCTTGCCAAACTCAAGAACCTCCGACTTCAGTCTTGAGCTAAAGTTACCAAAACTCTGCAAGCCAAAAACTTACCAGCTTACCCAAGTGTTGTGTCCGATTTAGGAACGGGTTGGTTCGACAAACTCCTGAATGCGAACAAAATTACGCAGAATGGATATAAAAATAGCAATTATTTTTATATATATTTTTCAAATGCTGTTTTTTTATTCCAATTTTATTGTACGACTTCGCTCGTCTAGGACCAGCACAGCACGAAGATACCTGCGACGTATCGATCTTGGCCTCTTTATAATCAAAATAATCACAACGTTGGGTAAGGCAGGTCTGGATAGAAGAGTTCACTCCATTGATCAAACCAGTATCGGACTGAAATGTTGTGAACCACAGATCGATCGAGGTGTTACATTTGGCTTGCATTAAGCCAGGATCGAGCGTCAGGTATTACAGCACCACAGGGACAGACGCTGACTTTGAGCTATGTTGTTCAGGTGTTCGGCTGAGTGCAAAAGGTTGTCTTGATTTGAGCCTCTTTGTCATAGGTTCATAGCCGTCGAGTGGATGGTAAATTTCCTGCTTCAACTTCACGAGTTGGGAATGGACTGTCCTTCTTGTGTAATGGGGAACAATGCCAATGAGCAAGTAAATGTCATCTACTTTGGACGGCTAGAGACATCCAGTGATCGATCTGCACGAGGTGTTTATGGCAAGGGTCGATTTTCTTTGCATGTGTTGATCTGCCCTACTCTATATTGAAACTTCATCTCTAGTGTAGTGTAGCGTGTCGTGTAGACTACACAAGTTGAAGCCGATAGTGAAATGATAGCGAGAAAATCGTGTAACATCACTATCTGATACGAGAAAAGCCTTATTCGGAGACGTCGGAATCAATTTAACTGTTTGGTAAATGTTTTAAAAGACGACGGAAAATTTGAAAAACAAATTCGAAGGTATATCGAAATAAAGAAATATAACTTCCAAAAGCTAAGCAATTCTACATGAAAAGTTGGTTAGAAACAAAGAAAATAGTAGTGAAAAACTATGTAACATCAATCCTTTCAGATGACAATGGATGCTGACCAATCTCCTCACAAATCAAGATACAAGAGTCAAAGTGATTCTAGTAAAATATTCTGAAAATACCCCGGATGGAGAGAATCAGCGTCGAAGAACTGTCTTGGAAACAAAACAAAAAAGATATACTCTTAATCAAAGAGAGGCGGTTGAAATGTTATAGATACATAATGAGGAAAGATGATTTGGAAAAAGTTGACACTCACAGGACTGCTATGTAATATCAAACATTTCACCCTGACTGGTCGTATTTCGGGGTCAGATCGACGGTAATGGAATGTAACTAGATCGGTATTTGAGATATTGAATGTAACCAGCCACTTTTTTACCCCATTGATTAGTTTGGGCAAAAAAACGGAAGAGTTTTCAGACACCAATCTCGGCCCATCGAGTGTTTTATGGTGTAGCGTTTATAGAATACTGAATTTTATTAGAATTTTATGATTTTATATCAATTTTTGTGTTAATATATTCAACAGGTTCACCAAACACAAGTGTTAATAGGATATATTTGTGGCAGCCTACTTGAGATATGGTAAGTCGTGTACAGTAATTGTTTGTAGTACTGTCCAATTTGTTTACAACTGAGTGGGAAAGGCTTCCAATTTATACCCGCCATATAAGTCGACCACTAATCTTTTAATACATTTTTTTGGCTTGAACACTCGACTTATACGTCGCAATTTTACTGTATTTATTTATTGCAATTACAAACGCTCCTTTTTTTTTTTTAAATCTTTTCTCCACATTCGTTAAGCTTTACACCAGGAAATTCACTTAATTCTCGAGTTCTAATGAAAACATTACACACGTTCTTCAACTCAAGCTAATTCGGGCGTATCATTAAATAGAAACTAAACTAAACGTTCGTGTATGCTGGGATGCAACCGTTAAGTGATGTGGCGGACAATTTGAAAAAAGCGGACGAATATAGCCGCCAACCGGAAATGACATCATCTCAATGGCGATCAAAGTACCTAACGCTGTCTCTTTTTTTTCTTACACTTAATATTTCTCTTTATTCTAACTTTCTTTTCTCTTTCAATATTTCACTTTCTATCTTTATCTCTTTCCATTCCTCTATTTTTTTTTCGTTCCAACATTCTCTCTTTTAAAATATTCCCATCCTTGACTTTAATTTTTTTTTTCCTTCTGCATTTAACCCCTCGGCAATTAAACGTTGGAACATGAAGCGTGCTAAAAATCGTTGCCGAATAACAATTAAGCTGAGAAAATTTTTTAAATACTTGTTTTCTTCTTTCTAATTTAATACTTGAAGTGGAAAGCTGTCGGCTCTTGGCTAGTTTCCTTCAAGGAAATCTGTGGTGCCGGCTTTACCCGGAAAGCATAGAATACAAAATGGCCGACGTACTTCACCGGTTGAAGATGGCACCACCTAGAGCGGCAAAGCAAAAATGAAGACAATAAAACAGATTCGTCATTAAAATGGAAGCTAGGAAATGTGTAGCGACGATATCAGTTCTTGCTTTTTTCCTGGTATTAGATCTTGGAGTAGCAAAATAAAGATTAATAATTGAGCGTTTAAGCAGAAATATACAAACACAAAAGGGTCACTCAAGTAAACAAAATCTAGTGTCAGAATAAAAGGATGTTTAATGACATGTATCGTTTGTCGATCGTGAGGGGGGCTTTTATTTCATAGATAGATAGATATGGACAGACTGAGATATATATGTAGATATAGATAGATACATACCTGTCTATATTTCTGGGATGAAGTATTATGTACACTATTTACATTATTCGGACTATTGTCACCATCTTTGTCGCCATGTTTACCACAAGGTTCCGGCCATCTTCAGGGGGTTGGAATGTCGAACTGAACCCTTAATTTCGCTCACTGGGGTAGTTCCAAAGTCTAATGGATGTCAGTTATCTCCTGTTAATTCCCCTCTCCAAGTTCTCCACCACCTTAACCATGTATTGAACTCACTCACTCTGATTCCTGTCACTGGATCTAACCAACGCCTTTATCCACTGTTCCATGAGTCCTCAAGGACAATAGTCCGAAAAATGTAATTAGTATAGATACTGTTATGGTCCAGGTTAGGACCAAGGAAGAACAACACGAACACAAGAGTAGAAATAACGAAGATATATTACACGAAATAATACAAGATGTGGAAGGTGTTAGTCTGACTGTCAGTCTGGTTTGGAGTGAACTACTATCGGCTCGACTCGATTCTTCCCTCTCTCTTGAGAGGCGTAGTATACATAGTGTTAGGAAGAGTTCATTCTGTATTTATAGGTAAGGACCCTTAACACCCCCTCCCCAAGCTTTTACCTCGCAGGGATCTTTAATATTTTTCCTCTTCGGTTTAATCATCAAAGACTCTGTAAATTTTCTTTTTCTGCTCGATTTCCGCGGTTCTGAAATTGCTTGAGGCCTTTGCATATTGAATGCGTCAAATATTGTGTCCATTACTTCCTCCTCTTCCTGAGGTAGACCGTTAGAATTCTCTAACAGCCTCTTTCTGGTTTGATTTAAGTGCCTTTTATGCGAAAACTTCGCACCCTGAATTATGTAAATCACGTTCCCGATTCGTTTCTCGATTGTACCTGGCTCCCAATAGGATGTGTTGTTTTTGAACATTTAAAAAAAACTTTCTCCCCTGGGTTAAATTTTCTTTTTGGTACAAACGACGTTGGTGATTGCTTTGTCTGTTTTGGCAGTAATTTGTCGAATAACGATCTAATTTTTCGGGTGAGCATTACTTCCGCCGACGATAATGCCGATGGCGTAGTACTGTTCGGTGTAATTCTATACACTTGCAAGAATTGTTGTAAAGCCTTTTCTGTTGGTACATCATAAGCTTTCCTTAGTGCTCTTTTTAATGTATCTAAAAACCTCTCCGCTTGCCCGTTTGATCTTGGGTGATATGGCGGGGATTTGGTGTGTTTCACCTGAAAAGTTTCACAAAATTCTTGAAAATCCGCAGATGTAAATTGTGTCCCATTATCGGTGACTAAACAATCAACCACTCCGAAACGAGCAAACAGCTCGTGAAGGCAATTTATTGTAGTCTCAGAAGTAGGTTTTCTACAACAAAATACTTCTGGCCATTTGCTGTAACTGTCTCCTACAATCAAGTAGTAAAAATCATCTAATGGACCTGCGAAATCTACATGGATTCTCGACCACGGTCGATCTGTCTTAGGCCATGGCTTATGAGTGATCGGAGGTGCCTTGGCTGCTAAGGAATAGACCTTGCATTTGTCCACCATATATATAATATCTTGATCCATGTTTGGCCAGTACACGTAACTTCGCATTAAGGATTTCCTCCTGTTCTTTCCTTGGTGACCCTTGAGAAAATCCTTGAGGATTCGCCTTTGTAGCGTTTTCGAGGTTACTACTCTTTCATTATATAGCAGAACATTATCACATAACGAATATCACATAACTAATATATGCTTATCTTTTCCTACAATTTTTGTTTTCGTTTCCTTTATAAATTCGTCATTCCCTGCTTCGTTTCTTATTTCCTGTAATGTGACGGGGAGGTCTCGAATTGTACTACATAATGATGTTCTAATATCTTCCTTATATCGTAGAGCTGCAATAACGGAATCCTCTAATGGCTCCGTTTTCTTTGGTATTAGTCTCGAAAGACCATCAATAAAATCGCCCCCCATCTTAGCAATCTATTAGCAGTGTAGACAGGTAGACTTTTCTTTGATCCAAATATTGTCAATAACGGTTTGTGGTCCGTCTTTAAGGTGAAAAATATACCGTAAATATATCTGTGGAATCTCGTAACCGCAAAAATAAATCCCAGCACTTCTTTTTGTGAGTAATTTTGTTTGCCTGGTATTAACGTTCTTGATGCATGCGCGATGGGTTTTAGTGTCCGATCCGGCATTTTATGAAGTATACATGCCCCAACACCATAGGCACTCGCGTCACTCGCGACTATTATTTCGAATTTTGGATCATAATGCGCTAAAAATAAATTTGCTGTTAGAGTCTTAATGATTTTGTAGAAAGTTTTCTGACATTCATATGACCATTTCCAAACCTTTTCGTTCTTTAACAGTTCATTTAGGGGTGCGCGTAATTTGTGCATGTTAGGAATAAATTCTTGATAATAATTTACTAAGCCGATGAATCTTTGTAACTCTGCTAAATTTTTTGGAGCCGGCATTTTTTTATTGCCGTGGCTCTTTCTGGGTCTGGTCTTCTTCCTTCTTCGTCAATAATATGGCCCAGATATTTTATCTCCTCCATAAAGAAGTCTCATTTATTTTTCTTTAGCTTAAAACCGTAATTTTGTATCTGCCTGAAAACCTCTTGAGCGTGTTCCCAGTGGTGTTCAATATTTTGCTATTTATCAGGATGTCATGAAGGTATGCGATCGTGAAATCCATTCCGCTTAGCATAGTGTCCATTATTTGCGAGAATGCCACTTCATTTCCAGAATGTTGTCCTTTATTTGTTACTGCCCGTAGTATTAATTCTTGTAATTCGAGTTGCTTTTCTTCGTTTTTCTGTTGAATTTCTAATTGTTTTTCTTCCAGCCTAGTCTGTCATTCCTCATTTTTTTGTTGCTGCTCGAATTGCATTTTCATTAGTTCCAATATGGTTGCCTTAAAGTCTTCCATGTTTACACCGTAATTTTGTGTAACGTTTTTTTCCTTTTTTCTTCAGGTCTTTGTCGCCTGTTGTTCTGGAACCTTAGTACGAAAAAATTTTCCTGCGTAGAATTCGATTCTGTTCTGGCTGACAGGTAAAATTCGTGTCTTCGTTACCACTGTTAAGGTTGGTGTCCAAAAATTTTTTTCTTTTTTTTTCCTTCTCGTATTTCTCAATACTCCCGTCGCCTCTGTTATGGACGATCGATAGCAAAAAGTTTTGTTTTTTTTTAGATTCTCCGCGTAGAATTCGTTTCTTCAATATCCTGGTCGCCACTGTTATGGTCCAGGTAAGGACCAAGGAAGAACAACACGAACACAAGAGTAGAAATAACGAAGATATATTACACGGAATGATAATACAAGATATGGAAGGTGTTAGTATGACTGTCAATCTGGTTTGGAGTGAACTACTGTCGGTTCGACTCGATTCGATATTTAGTACCCCCCCCCCACGAGGGAAAGATGTGGCACAAGGCCGAGTTTTACGTGGGTATTCCAAGCCCGTAGGCTCGGCCAAAAATGCCCTTAGAAACTAAAAACAGAATCTGGTTGGTCAACCTTCCCGAACGAGACTCTGTCCTTCGGCGGAGCCTCATCCGGGTTCCTCTGTGCTCAGTGGCACAGAGTTCGACCGTCTTGCTGGAACAAGCCACAGAAAGGCTGTTACGGATCGACTCGATTTGTCTCGCTCTCTCTCTCTTGAGAGGCGTAGTATACATAGTTTTAGGAAGAGTTCATTCTGTATTTATAGGTAAGGACCCATAACAGATACATACATACATACATACTTATGAACAGATAGAGAGATGACCTAGAGGCTAAGATAGATAGATAGATAGATAGATAGATAGATAGATAGATATGAACAGACTTAAATAGACAATAGAGAGGCAGGCAGAGAGATAAAATTGAGAAAATCCTGTTCACACTATTATTATGCTGACGTAAAATAAGCTTAATAAAATATTTTAATAGATTTATTAAAAATTGCGAATTTAAAGTAATTTTTCAATAAATGTACCGGTGAAATGAGAAAATGTACATCTTAAGTCAATAAATTTAATTTCGACTTGATGTTTTATCGGGTTAATAATGTTAAATAAAAAAATGTATTTCCCAAAATATAAATTTATACATCAGATTGCCGAAAACGATTTGGTAACGAAAGAACTAAAATGAAGTGGAATAATGCATCTACTCAAAATTAATATAGATTTCTCTGTCTCTCTGTCTCTCTGCTTGTCTCTCTCTCATTCTATTACTCTCCATATATATTTATATATATATATATATATATATATATATATAAAACAAATGAAAACTACAGACAAAAGTTCATTTTCTCCATCAAGACATTCATTTCTGTAGTTCAATGCTACCAGTAAGAAGAATTTTTTTTCTGCTGATGATGGGCATTTTGGCCGAAACTAGTCGAGGAATAAAAACGAAAAAATATTAATATACAACCCAGTGTGTCTGAAAATTTTTTATTTATTTTTTATTGTTCAATATATATATATGTGTGTGTGTGTGTGTGTGTGTGTGTGTGTGTGTGTGTGTGTGTGTTTGTGAGTGTGTGTGTGTGTAATATGCCACATATATATTTACGGTTTTTGCGTGTAACAATTGAGGGGCAGTGTTCAAAGTGACGATGACCCACCCGGTGCCGTGCTAACTCGGTCCCGTTGACGCTTATTGATATCGCTATCGAAGAGGCTTCGTATATATATTACACCACATATATCTTCAAGAATGATTTGTTCATTATTAGAAATTCGTTTCAAACTTTAAAAGTTATGATCAGAAAAAGAATGGGGGGAAAAAATCTTGTAATTAGTCATCGAAAGGTTTTCTTTTATTCACGTGACGTCGTTCATTTATATTATTTATGATAGCAATTAAAAGTTTATACAATTAATAATTAGATAATTTCAATGCGGTTTTTATATTACGATACGGATCATAACTAGTGGAATTTGGTAATAGATTGAGAAATAAATAATTATTCATTTAAAAAAAAAATCTGATGATACGTTGCTCTGAGTAAGACGAGAAATAAGCAGAAACAGAAATTACATATTGAATCGAGGGAGAGTCAAGGATTACTCACCTTCGAAAG
Source organism: Acanthosepion esculentum (assembly GCA_964036315.1). Classification (NCBI taxonomy): domain Eukaryota; kingdom Metazoa; phylum Mollusca; class Cephalopoda; order Sepiida; family Sepiidae; genus Acanthosepion; species Acanthosepion esculentum. The sequence continues at coordinate 74,195,198 of OZ038505.1, forward strand.
TTTACATAAAAATATTGTGCTTTGGGATCTTTTTGGTTGTAAATTTGTAACATTTATAGAGACTATATACGGATATCTTTCCTTAGGTGTTTATAAATTGTACACTGTTCAATTATTAAAGTTAACAACGGACTAGTTTAAATTACAAAATTGTACTTGGATTAAACGAAAATTACTTACAATATAATACATATTACTAATAATACATTCCTTCGTGCCGTCAATTTTGACGGCACGACAACACTAGTATATATATATATAATATATATATATATATATATATATATATAGTCAAATTCTGTGGACAAGACAGAGATATTCAAATTTCATTGTTTGTACTGTTTCCTTTCTGCAATCTGATATTTGTAAAATACTTATAGATAATACTAAAATTATAGATAAACATATAGACATTAGACGCCTTAAAATCTTAGAAGCATTACATATTAAAAGCAAAAGACCTCTTATTAATCGTATAGATTACAATATTTCTGGAAACATCCTTCAATGTTTATAATATATTTAAATTTTATAACGTATTCTCCATCTTTTGGCTTGTATAATAAAAATCTTTTTCACGCCTTCACATGATTAAAAATCTTCGCCATGCACGTGATAACATCATCGCTTCTTTTGAAATTAAAATGATTTTGTAACGTTTATTTAGTTTGTTAAAAAAATAAGATGTAGCAACATGATTCAAATTTCGGCATATCTAGCCGACCTTCCGCGTCTCGAGACGGGGGAAGCGGATGTGTGCGAAGGGGCCGTCACCGAGGAGGAAATCTGGGAAGCGCTGAAGCAGGCCGGCCGAGACAAGACTCCGGGTATAGACGGTCTTCCCTACGATGTGTACTTGAGGCTGTCGCCCGTTTTTGTTCCGCTGCTGGCACTGATGTTCAACCACTGGTTGAGGAATGGGAACATACCCCAACGCTTCACCAGGGGTGTCATCAAGTTGCTACGCAAGAACAAAAGCGGAGGGGATGGGTTAGATAATTTCCGCCCTTTGACTATGCTCAATGTAGAGTTGAAGATTTTGGCGAAGGTCTTAGCCAACCGTTTGCAGCTTGTCCTCGATAGTCTCATCGGTCCCGAACAGACATGCGCTGTGAGGGGCAGGACTATTCAGGACAACCTTCATATGGTTCGCCAGATCATGGAAAAAGTCGACGGTGAAGCCGCGCTGATCAATTTGGATCAGTCCAAGGCATTCGATAGGGTGGACCATCGTTTTCTCGAGGCTGTTCTCGCGTCTGCCGGTTTCGGGCCACAATTTGGTTCCTGGATCCGTCTCCTGTACAAGTCCCCGGGGGCACTGGTGGAAGTGAACGGGGTGAGGTCAGAGCCTTTCACCTAGTCTCGATCCATTTGTCAGGGTTGTCCGCTCTCGCCTATGCTCTATGTCCTTGCGTTGGAGCCCTTCCTTCGCAAGCTAAAGGCGAATTCGGTCATTCGCGGTCTTTCTTTTTTTTCACTGGTGCAACCAAAGCGGCCAAGTATTCCGCCTATGCTGACGACGTGTCTGTTTTCGTAACGAACACCTCCGAGATACACGAAGTCGGCAAAGAGATTTGCAGGTATGAGACGGTGGCAGGGGCCAAAATCAACCGCGAAAAGTCAGTTGGCTTGCGGTTGGCTGAGTGGGAGGGAGTTACTCTCCCCGGGCCCTTCAGCTGGACGGACGGGCCGGTGAAGATACTCGGTACCTGGTTCGGTCCCGGCCTTCTGCTGGACACAAATTGGTCGGAAGTTCGTAGGAAGGTCGACGAAGCAGTTCGCCTGTGGACTCGAAGGAATCTTTCCTTAAAGGGGAGGGCGGAAGTGTGCATTTCGCACATCTACCCGATTCTCCTTTACCGGCTTTCGGTTCTTCCACTCCCGTCTACCGTACTAGTCAATTTCGTTAAAGAGCTTTTCGATTTCCTCTGGAGAGGAAAGGCTCACATGGTAAGTCGCGAAGTCTGCTGCCTCCATCCTGCCGAAGGCGGTCTGGGAATGCCAAGCGTCGAGACACGTGAGCATATGCTCCGCTTGAATTTCCTAGAACGGATGTGTACGCAAAACGACGGTGAATGCGAATTCTGGAAGGAAGACGCAAGTCAATCTTTTCCGTCCCTTCAAAGTGTAGATTTCGACGAGGCGGAGGCGCACCGCTCACCTGAAGGTGAATGCCTCTTTTATAAGGAATGTAGAGATGCGCTGTGTTGCCTGTTAAAGGTTAAAGATCGCCTCTCCGACACACGGGATATGTCTCGGAAGGCTTTGTATCGAGTGGCAGTGAGGGAGATTGCCAAGGACAAGCTTCCGGGCATGCTGGGCCTCACGATAAAGAGTTTCGCTCCGTCTCGCCTTGGGCGCCCGGGTTGAAATGTCTCAACAACGACGAGGCATCACTAACCTGTCTGGTGTTGCGAGCGGCTCTCTGGGTCGGCAAAAAGCTCTGCGCAGCGGGTTTGGCGATTTCAGCCGAATGTGTTCGCTGTGTTGACAGGGAGGAGTCAATTGAACATGCTTTCTTCCACTGCGACGTTGTGCAACCTCTGTGCAGGCTGATTGAAGGCTACATGGTTCGCGTCTTGGACGGAAAGTTTTTTGTCCTGGAAGCCAGTTCCGTTTGTTCCAATGTGGTACCGTCAATGTCCAGGGATCAGCACTATGTGCTCTTGTGTCTGCTCGGCATTATGCGGATGGTGGTGTGGACGACTAGACAGAAGGGGTCCCACGCAGGTGAGAAATTTTCCTCTTTGCAACTGGTCTCATTATTTAGGCATCAGCTTATGGTTAAGATCAGGGCGGAGAGGGCGCGTATCTCCTCGTGGAATTTCGGCAAAAGGTGGGTGAAAATTTCGCGCTTAGTGCGAGTGAGAGGTGCTGACCTAGAGTGGTTGTTGGACGCAACTTAAGCAAGAGAATTTTGGGCCTCGAACCAAAACATTAGTCATCCCAGCCTTTTAAGGTAAGATAGGACATTTTCATGCTCAGTTTTGGCCTCCTCAGGGCTAAATATTTTCCTTTCAACGTAGCTAGAGCATGCAAGTACATAAGTCCTGTTTTTTTTTTGTCCTCCTTTTTAGTTTCTTGTCTCCACCCCTCCCCACGTTTTAGGTGACAGATGTCTCTGTTCTCTGGATTTGTTCATCCCAGTTAATAGAGATTTCTGCTACATTTTTGGAAGGGTCCTACTACTAATATTGTTTTGTTTAGTTTCTTGTACATACATATTTTACATTGTATATAAACATTGGGTTTTTGATTTTTTTCCCATCCCTCGATGATTTTGAAAATAAAAATTCATGTTAGGGCTTTTCATCGAGAAAATGTGGTATTTTGGTGATTGTGTTGTGAAAGTAAATGTGTTGTTATGGTGAAAGGAAAATTGTAAGTACGAATGGGTCAACGAATGAGACTAGATAGTTTTCAGGTAGGACTAGAGAAGACCAGTCTTTTCCCGCCTCCCCATTTTTAGCCCTTGTGGCACATTTTGTATTTTAAAATGCAAATAAATAATAACATGATTCCGCTACAAGACAATTTGCAAATGTTTTTAAAAAATTTGACTCTACATATATATAAGATATTGTTAAATATTTTGACCCTGAAGATGAACAATGATGTTCGAAAGTACTCGGTTATCGTACAGACAATATTTATTTCGATATCATTTTCAAATAAAAAGTCTCATTAGAAAATATGAGAAAATTGAAAAGAAAATATGCAGGACTATGTTGTCTTTAACATTCAACACATATTTAGTATATATATATATATATATATATATATATATATATATATATATATAGGATAAAAACTAATATAAAAGGTGTCATTTAGCAGACTGATTTTATATTCAGAACCTAGATTACACATGTTCGTAGACGAAGCTTTTTGTAATCATTCGATCATATACCGTCTTCTATATGCCATATAGCTTCAGGAAGTTAACTATAAAGGCTCTTCATTATATTCTTTCCTTAGTGATTTTTTCCGAGACCTTCTTCTGCCATTTATTTCCTCAAGATCTTTTGGTAGGTTTTCAGCTGTACTTTTTTCTCTGTTAGCACTCCGAAACCTTGTTCAGCCATTCATTGCCTCAAGCTGTTTTGGTAGGTTTTGAGCTGTACTTTTTTTTTCTGTTAGCAGTCCGAAAGCTTGTTCAGCCATTCATTTCCTCAAGCTGTTTTGGTAGGTTTTGAGCTGATATTTTTTTTCTGTTAGCAGTCCGAAACCTTGTTCAGCCATTCATTTCCTCAAGCTGTTTTGGTAGGTTTTGATCTGTACTTTTTTTCTGTTAGCAGTCCGAAAGCTTGTTCAGCCATTCATTTCCTCAAGCTGTTTTGGTAGGTTTTGAGCTGTACTTTTTTTCTGTTAGCAGTCCGAAAGCTTGTTCAGCCATTCATTTCCTCAAGCTGTTTTGGTAGGTTTTGAGCTGTACTTTTTTTCTGTTAGCAGTCCGAAAGCTTGTTCAGCCATTCATTTCCTCAAGCTGTTTTGGTAGGTTTTGAGCTGATATTTTTTTTCTGTTAGAAGTCCGAAACCTTGTTCAGCCATTCATTTCCTCAAGTTGTTTTGGTAGGTTTTGAGCTGTACTTTTTTTCTGTTAGAAGTCCGAAACCTTGTTCAGCCATTAATTTCCTCAAGCTGTTTTGGTAGGTTTTGAGCTGTACTTTTTTTCTGTTAGCAGTCCGAAAGCTTGTTCAGCCATTCATTTCCTCAAGCTGTTTTGGTAGGTTTTGAGCTGTACTTTTTTTCTGTTAGCAGTCCGAAAGCTTGTTCAGCCATTCATTTCCTCAAGCTGTTTTGGTAGGTTTTGAGCTGATATTTTTTTTCTGTTAGAAGTCCGAAACCTTGTTCAGCCATTCATTTCCTCAAGCTGTTTTGGTAGGTTTTGATCTGTACTTTTTTTCTGTTAGCAGTCCGAAAGCTTGTTCAGCCATTCATTTCCTCAAGCTGTTTTGGTAGGTTTTGAGCTGATACTTTTTTTCTGTTAGCAGTCCGAAAGCTTGTTCAGCCATTCATTTCCTCAAGCTGTTTTGGTAGGTTTTGAGCTGATACTTTTTTTCTGTTAGCAGTCCGAAAGCTTGTTCAGCCATTCATTTCCTCAAGTTGTTTTGGTAGGTTTTGAGCTGTACTTTTTTTCTGTTAGAAGTTCGAAACCTTGTTCAGCCATTAATTTCCTCAAGCTGTTTTGGTAGGTTTTGAGCTGTACTTTTTTTCTGTTAGCAGTCCGAAAGCTTGTTCAGCCATTCATTTCCTCAAGCTGTTTTGGTAGGTTTTGAGCTGTACTTTTTTTCTGTTAGCAGTCCGAAAGCTTGTTCAGCCATTCATTTCCTCAAGCTGTTTTGGTAGGTTTTGAGCTGATATTTTTTTTTCTTTTAGCAGTCCGAAACCTTGTTCAGCCATTCATTTCCTCAAGTTGTTTTAGTAGGTTTTGAGTTGTACTTTTTTTCTGTTAGCTGTCCGAAACCTTGTTCAGCCATTCATTTACTCAAGCTCTTTTGTAGGTTTTCTCAGTATCAGAATCCTAATGTTCTAACAACTCGGCCACATGCCCATGAAATAAACTTGCTTTATATATATATATATATATATATATATATATATATATATATATATATATATATATATTACTATAAGAACACAGGAAAAATTAAATAAAATCATGAACCGCAGTACTTTCTATTTTTTAAGGAAATGTGTATAAACGAGGGACTGCTGTTCCAATACAAACGGGATGAAGGTGAATTTAGAAGTATTTATTTTTAAGATATACACGCCATTGACTGGAGAACTCGATTCGTCTTAACGGCGAATCTTGTAACAGCAGAAGTAATAGTCGCTGTTTACAAATTCACTTTTCTGCCCGAGAGCTCAAACGAAATAATTTTTTCGGGAGCATTTATATATTTTGCAATTCACAGGCAGATTGTTTCAATGTTTCGCAGCTCATATGCCTTATTTGGTGGAAAGTGTTAAATATCCGTGATAGGGCTAAGATATAAGCTTGCATGGGAAGTTGTTTGTAACCTTAGGTTTGACGCTTTCGTGATATTCAGACAAACTGGTTTAAAATAAACCGGCCTGAAGCCTAAGGTCGTCAACAACTCTCCATGCAGCATATATATATATAGAGAGAGAGAGAGAGAAAGAGAGAGATTAGTAATCATTAAAGAAAATCTGTGAGAACTCTAGAAAATTGAATAAACACTCAGAAATTATTCTCGGCCGTTGTATTAAATGAAATATATCTAAAAGAAGGGTTGATACGCAATATATATATATATATATATATACAAGTGTTAGTAGTTATATTCTGCTACGCTTACGTATCTTTTACCCAGCTAACCGATGCGCCAACTTACATTTATATTTATATCTTGGTCAAACTATGAACTTTTCAGCCGACCCCGGTATATATAGGGATATATATATATATATATATATATATATATATATATATATATATATATATATATATGTGTGTGTGTGTGTGTGTTGTGAGAGTGCTATTAACGTGTCTACAGCAAATATATACATGAACACATGTATATGTTTTTACGCACTCACAGACACATGCATATATATATATATATATATATATATATATATATATATATATATATATACACGCATTAAGGAATTGTATGCTTACGTGCATAAAATCATAAGCCCGTGCGTCATTGAAATTTTTTACCCGATGCAAGTCATTGTATACATGCTTACGGCGCTCAGGCAAAGTGTGAGAAATAAAATGGGAGATAATCCTGGTCATAGAGCTCATATTGACTATCCAACACAGGCTGCCGGGTAAGTAAAGAAAAACATATATTCACATCACCCACCACAAAAAAAAAAAAATGATCGAGAAAAAAAGGACCAACAAGAAAATGAAAAAAACTCAAACCGGCTTTTCCAAATGCAAACAATTCACACCTGCACACCGTCTATTGATTAGCAAACGTGTCCCCCGTTCATCATAGTTTTTCACAATTTGGGGTATGGCATCGGTAGGGGCTGGGAAACGTGTAGGATTAACAGCGAACAACTATCAAAGGGACCTTGACCTTACCAGGTTCTACTCATATAATGTGTATTTTTGTGGCTGTGTTTGTCAGTGCATATATATATATATATATATATATATATATATATATATATGTGTGTGTGTGTGTGTATTAAGGCATTAATATATGTGTTTAGACATCAACTGTTAGTTGCTACGCACGATCGTGTGACATTGACAATAATCTGATGTAATATTTCATTTTTTTAATGTGGCATGTCAACGAAATTTTATATATATTTTCTTTTTGCCACGCATTATTATTCTTATCTTATTATTAGTCGTCGTCGTCGTCGTGGTTGTAAGTCCTTCTAGTGTTAATAAGACGCGAAACTGATATAATAAATGAGATTGGTTAAGAAATTCGGTTTTATAAATGTACATTTATATTAACCGACATGAATTAGGGCTGTAATATTAATTGCATTATTATTATTATTAATTATTATTGGTACTAGTAGTATTAGTATATTAAATTATATTATTATATTATGGTATATTATTATATATATATTATTTTATATATATAATATTATCATAATTATTTTTACTTATAGTTAATTATTATTATTTATCATTATTCATTGTAGTATTAATTGTATTATTAATTATTATATAATGAATATCATTTTCTGTTGATTTTTTTATAATATTGTCCGTTTATTTTATTATTATTATAGATTATTTTATATTATTACATATTTAATATTATTATAATTATTATTAATTATAGTTAATTATTATTAATTATTATTATTAATTGTAGTATTAATTGTATTATTAATTATTATATTATTAATGTCATTTTCCGATGATTTTTTTTATTGTTTTGTCCGCTTATTATTATTATTATTATTATTATTATTATTATTATTATTATTATTATTTCCTTTGATTTCTTGTGCGTACTCATTTCTTTCCGGGTCCCAACCATTTTAGCGAATTCATGTAGAGGGCTCTTGATTTAGCCTTAATCACAATAGGTAGAGAGGAGAAGATGCCATAGGCAACAATAAAATACAGAAGAACTCAAAATTGATCGTTGGCTAAAATGGGGCCATATAAGGCGGCGTTTAAGTTAGTATGTATATAAATATGTTTTTATTATTAATATGACTTCAGCTATACTTTATTATTAGTACATACTCGTATTTAAAATAGACTCCATTTTAAGCTAGTCTAAAATATGTGTGACCTTTTTTGTTTTCCTTAAAAGAATGCTCAGTGAAAATATCACAATGCTATTTCTGACCTTAATAATAATAATAATAATAATAATAATAATAATGATAATAATAATGATAAACGGACAAAACTATAAAAAAAATCCCCGGAAAATGACATTAATAATATGCTTAAAATGGAAAATTGCTTTATTTATTTGTTCCCTCATTAGGTGTTGTTTTTAGCCCCGTGTTGTGAATTGATGCTCCAGATTTTCAATGTGTTTATTTAGTTCTTCATTGTTGGAACATATCCTTCTGGGTCTAAGCGCTTGTGAATAGGGAAGGTTCTCTTTGAGGTGTTTAGGGTGGGAAGACTTAAAGTGTAGATATTTGTGGGTGTTGGAGATTTTAGTGTGTAGCGTCGTTTGTAGTTTCCTGCTTCCATCTATGTAAATGCGGGTGTCTAAAAATTTTACCGAACTTGTGGATTTTTCATAGTCAAACTTAATTGAGTCGTGCACTGTGTTTAGGGTCATGAGGAATTGGATAAATTTGTCGTCACTGCCCATGTATACAAACAATATATCATCGATATATCTTGCATAGAATACGCAGTCGCTACCGATGAGGAGATAGATATGGGTCTCCTCAAATGTTCCCATGAATATTGTAGCATATGATGGAGCTGCAATGGTGCCCATGGCAACAACCTCTTACTTGAAGGTAGTGTGCTCCATTGAAGTTGAAAGTATTCAATGTAAGAATATGTGGATTCTTGTTTTCTTCTTTTAGTAAGTGCTTCCTGAAGGGCAGTTAGGTTGTCAAGCAAACATCTTACCAACTGTTCCAACGGGCCTCGGTGACGAAGAGATAGCAAATCACAAATCACAAATCACTTAAACACAAATTTATCAAGAACTATATTTGAAGCATTTACATCTTAATATAAGGTCCCTTCGTCTCAATGACAGACAACAATTTATCCATTGATTTTGTTATTTTGTTTTATTTTGGCAGGTTACATTTTCGACAAGGTGGTTTTAATTTCTTCCAAAGTGTCTGATTTGCTGTCATATTGTTTACCCCTTCATATAATTTAATATTCGCAATTGATAACAGATTTTCGATCGTGTTAAAATCGGGACTTGATGGTGATCATCATCATTTACTTTCCAGTAAACCTTTTACGCTTAAAAAAAATGACAGTTAAGGAGGCACTGTGGAATAATGGATAGCGGCTCGGAATGAGAAATCGGAGAGCCGAGTTCGATTTCCAGTCAAATCCATTATATTACGTGATAATGCACTTGGGAAAAAAGATGCATTCAACTCTTCTGGCCAGAAGAGGAACGGTTGACTAATGGATAGAGGCTCGGAATGAGGAATCGGAGAGCCGAGTTCGATTTCCAGTCGGAATTATGTGCTGATAGCCTTGGGAATGTTATGAATCCCCTTCTCATTCTCCCAGCTATATGTAAATAGCAGGACAGACCGGGTACTGAGCGGCAACCAATCTAGGTGTACGAAAAACTGAATTCAAAACCAGCCTGCAGAGGGTTTGGCTTTGTCAGGCTATCTTGCCCAAGAAACACCACTGAGAAGTACTACTGCATGGTATCCCTACAGGTCACGAGATAAAAAATAATAATTTAATCTTTACAATTGATCACAGATTTTCGATCGCCTTAAAATCGGGACCTGATGGCAGTAATTCCATTATTTTCTTTCCAGTAAACCTTTTAAACTTAAAAAAGATGATAGGCATCTTTAGATATATGAGAAGGAATATTGTCGTATATAGATATACACTTCACCTTGAAACTGCGAGAAGAGCACTTCTACCATTCAAAGAAAGTCATGCCCATGAAATCGCAATAGTTAACCCTATTTTTAATTAGCCTTGTTCATTGGCATTGAGTGGTTCAATAATGGTTTGGTTGACAAATCCAGCTCATATCATCTCACGACCTTGCTGCCTTCTTTCGACCACAGACACATCTGTATCGGATAAAATCCTCCTTCTAGCCTAACCATCAGATCCATCAAGCGTCACCCGAGATTCATCTTTGAAAATTATTTCAAGTCAATTTTCATATATTTCCTGGCCCAATTTTGACGCTTTAAAATATTTGCTTTGCTGAGAAGAGTCTTTTTTTAAGCATTTCACCGCAAGTAAAGGGGGTGTGCCACTAGCACGCAAGGTGTTACAGAGAATGAAAGCAAGAGTAAAGAGGGTTGTTTGAGGATCGGATTTAAGGCGTCAGAAGATGTCGGTTGACATTACATTTGAATATTTGCAAATCATAGCTATCAGGGAAGCAAATCGGAGGAAGGGGGTTCCACTGTCGGGAAGTGCGAGAGAAGAAGCTGTTGGAGTAGAAGAGGCTAAGATTTAACTTTTCTAACAGTTAAAGTGTGAGACTGAGATGCTTAGCAGGTGGCACGCTTAAATTCATGCAGTTGGGGTACCACTGAAAGTACCTCGTCAAAGCAGTTGTCATGAAAATATTTCTAGAAGAGTCAGAGGAAATCCACTTCACGTCTGTGAGAAAGTAACTGTAGCCTGATCAGGACCTATCTCATTGCATATCCATCACTGGATTTTATCGATGACCTGGAGATGAACAGCAGGAGTGACGGAATATATGTGGAAACTTTTTAACAGATACCGCTTTAGTTTGCGTTAGCTTCGAGGGGACAAGTCCTTAGAGCTTCTTCCTTTCCAGTTCTCAACTTAGTTATATTTTCAACAGCCCTCTTTCTCGTTTGATGGTCACTGCAAAGAGCCTTTCATATCTCCAATATGAACCTTATCCTAACTTAATTACTTAGTTACTTTCTGTTTTTCAGCATTTGTTAGATCCTATCCTTTTTCCATGTTTCAAAATATATTATGGAAAAAAGACATTTTTTATTAGATTACAGAGGCCTTAAAATTATTTGTTTTTTTTAATGAATCCAATAACTTTACGAAACCACATTGAAACTGACTAAAACATGAACATTGAGGTCTAGATTAATCATTTAAAATTAGGGAAAAAATTGTTCGAAGAAACGTCAAGTTGCTGAGATTTACACCTTTGTGCAAATGAATTGAAACAACAGTTTTAGTTTCCTTTCTTTCACCATAAGGTCAGTTTTAGACCTACTAGAGTGACAGTTTATAGTCGATTGCTATTTTTTCGTCAGATCATGTCATTTGAAGTGGTGTGCAGTAATATGAATCTCTTTTCGGGTATGTGATGAAATTTGTTTGGACTTGAGAAATATTATGTCATTCTTGACTGAATCATATTTTCATCACGCCCAGACTCTATTGTCTCGACTGTCGATTAGTTGTCCTACGGCCATTGTCTATTATGAACGTTACTCCAATTAGCGTACGAAAATTTTTAACGCTTCACGAACACACTGGCAAGCCTTACCAATGAGCCAATCAAAGTACTATCGTCTGTCTCGGAAACTCTCCCGATTTAAATCCAATCGAGAATCTGTGGTCAATCTGCAAGGAAAGACTTCGTGGAATGGATATACGAAGTACTACCATTGGGCCATGTTTCCTTGGGAAAATACGAAAAAAAAGTAAATAATAACGGCATTATTCGTTTTGTTTCAATTAATTTGCACAAGAGTTTATAATCACGCCCAGACACTATTGTATCGTCTGTCAATTAGTTGTCCTACGACCATTGTCTGCGATGGACGTTACTCCAAAGCAGCATACTAAAATTGTAATGCTGCACGAACACAATGACAAGCCTCACCAGTGAACAAATCAAAGTACTATAGACTGGCCTGGAAACTCTCCTGATTTAAATTTAATCGAGAATCTGTGGTCAAACTGCAAGGAAAGACTTCGTGGAATAGTTATACGAAATGTTAGCATTGGTTCATGTTTCATTGGAAAAATACGAAAAATAAAATGTAAATAATAACGGAATTATTTGTTTTGTTTCAATTAATTTGCACAAGGGTGTATGTATGGGTCGTAGTTTACATAAATTAAGATGGAGGGTTTTCCCAAGTAACTAGATGTAACTCCCAAGTTGCCTTTGCTACCCCATCCTTTTAATGTAACTATAAACAATCCTCTATTATTTTTAGTAGTAGTAGTAGTAGTAGTAATTTGTAGGGGCGTGAGGTGGAGAAAGTGGGGGAGAATATGTAGCCCCTTACAAATATATTGATTTGAAAATAAATCTAGATTGTCAAGTACAAGAATATAAAGAATCGGAAATTAGATTTTCAAAAAATGGGATCATCGATCCTCCTAATGAATTTGCAGATTGGAATCAATAATCTTCCACCAGAAAACACATTCTTGTTAGATTTCCTCACTGTTAATATGTCAACATCATTTTGTCAGCTCACATTCCGTTTCTTTACAAAATTAAATACTAGGATATTTTTTGTTATCATTTCACCCCAAGCAAAGCACTAAATCTTCTAAGATGCAAGGAATTACTGAGGGTGAGAGGATATGAAAAATGAATGAATTATTAAGGACCGAGAACAATAAAAGAACAATAATCAATGTGTCAGAAGATTAATTAATTAAATTAATTTAATTTTTGGAAGATCAAAATTGAATAGAAAGCAAGAAGCTGGAAGAGTGTTCCATAAGCTAGAAGTACGAGAGAAGAAACTGTTAACATAGAACTTACGGTTTCAACAAGGACTGTTCACTAAATTTGTTATATATATATATATATATATATATATATATATATATATATATATATATATATATATATATATATATATATTATGATAGACTCAGTGTTATGTGCCACCAGCGCTTTCATTTCAATTCCAAGTCATATTATTTTATTGGAAATTGTTATATAGGAATTTAGTGTCACTGCCGACATTTGAGTTTGAACATAGATCGCTAGTAAGCAAACACAGTCGATCCCATTATTGAATTAAGTAAACCACGTGACCATAGAGGAAACGCATATATGTAGGAAGTTAGCAGACGACTAAAGATCGTTATTTCTAGTCTATCCTCTATTAATATAAGGGTCATCATTTCTACCCCATCCTCTATTACTATACGGACCTCTATTTTCTACTCTATTCACTATATTTCTCTATTCGGATCACTATACGGGTTACATTCGAGGGAGTATTATCGAGCAAGTGCTATTAGTGCGAAACTTATTCGAAGGGGTCTGACACCAGCATTGTTCAACGGCGTTACTATAGTTGTATCTGTGATTACAAAGTCTCTACTACAACGAGCATTACGAAAGTGACAACCAGTGTTCGTTGACATCACAAAAGAAAGTTTCATCGTAAATCTTATGTCTTAGGACATTTTTTAAAGAATCGTAAGTTTTGTGCAGGATCATTCTTAACTAACTGTACCATCAGCATTGTCCCCAATCTCACCATCCGTTTTGAGTTGGTTTGTTTAGCGGCATATCAACTCCTTATGGGTCATTTAATGCCGAAATTTAATTTCCTTGGGAGCATTATTAATTTGATTTTCAAAAATGTATTACTGGTAATTTTTTTCTTCAAAAATGTATATTCTTTTTTAAAATGAATTACTGTTATTTTTACTATAAAAATGTATTTTTACAATTTAATAGTTTTTTTATCCCATTTTTGGACAGTAACAGGTGATACCAGGTGTGTTTGTGTGGACCTAGGAACAACAGCAATTAAGAGGTGGTTCCATGCACCTCAAGACCTCACGATTAGAGGCCTTGCTGCCGGGTGTAGTTTACCGTCATACTCAGGACAGCTCACCGTACACCGGCCTTAGGAAGGAAAAATAAAACTAACAATTATGTATCTACACCTACCTACAAATTGAAATAGTTCTTGTGAACATAATTCTTAGTGCATAAACATATTTTTAAATGCGATATATTTTCAATATGGAGTCGATCATAGGCCTCCACAATTTCGTTTTCTTTGTTATCTCTAAGGAGCGATTTCTCTGTTGCTTTCTCCGCCATCTTGAAGTCAGAATTTTCCATTTCTGACTGGTTGGCTTCCTTGGCTAGAAAACCTATTCTACCCTACTATTTTACCTATAACCGAATGATTTTTTAAAATTCTATTTCCTTTCAGGATATAGGGTATCATGATTATCTATAGGTTCTTTTTTATTAACTGTGAGTTGTCATGAATTTGGGGGAGGGATACATACTAGAGTGGTTTCTGTTATGGTCCAATATCCTCGCAACACTGTTATGGTCCAAGGTTAAGAACAAGGAAGAACAACACGAACACAAGAGTAGGAATAACAAAGATATATTACAACAGAATAATAGGTGTTAGTATGACTGTCAGTCTGGTTTGGAGTGAACTACTATTGTCTCGACTCGTTCCATCTCGATTCGTTCTCTATCTGTCTCTCTTGTGAGGCGCAGTCTTTATAGTATCAGGAAGAGTTCATTGTCGTTACAGATAAGTTCCCATATCAGTTTCCCATTACCTTCTCCATGATTTGGAATTCAAAAATTCAAATATCATAAGCTGTTGTCACTCAAAGCTATTTAGCTCATTCTACGTTGTCATTTAATATGAAGATGTCCAAAGAGTATTCGTGAGAAAATGGACACAGCAGGCTAAGCCGAAATTCACCGATTCCATTTTCCGTGTCGATATCGTTCACACTCCCCGCACATCTTATTCTTATTTTTTTTCTATGCGTCCTGTCATTTCAAGACGTGGACGACGGTTCTCCACAACAACCTTTTTCTTTCGCTCTTAGCAATGATTGCTTTTTGTTATATCTCCTAATCCCTTTTCGGCTAACCATTTCCACAAGTTCGTTAGATAGTTTATTCACTGTTTGCTTTTGTACCGCCAGCATTTAATATGTCCTGTGAGTGTTTATTTTTCAAGCCCTCTTTCCTCATTATGTGCCATAGAAATTTCGATTGTATCTTTCTTTTTTATGACTGTCTTTTTTGTTTCCATTTTCTCTAAAACTTCGTAGTTGGTCATATGCACAACCTCTGGTATTTTCAAAATCACATTTCACATTTCTGGTCTCTGGTATTTTCAGAATCACATTTCACATTTCTGGTCTCTGGTATTTTCAGAATCACATTTCACATTTCTGGTCTCTGGTATTTTCAGAATCACATTTCACATTTCTGGTCTCTGGTATTTTCAGAATCACATTTCACATTTCTGGTCTCTGGTATTTTCAAAATCACATTTCACATTTCTGGTCTCTGGTATTTTCAGAATCACATTTCACATTTCTGGTCTCTGGTATTTTCAGAATCACATTTCACATTTCTGGTCTCTGGTATTTTCAAAATGACATTTCACATTTCTGGTCTCTGGTATTTTCAGAATCACAATTCACATTTCTCATGTAGAACCACATTTCTGTTGCTTCAAGTCTCTTCTTCCTTTCTGAAGAGGCAGTACAGCATTCACTGCCATATAGAAGAACTGATATTATATAATGGTCAGTACTCTTTTTTGTTTCTTATGTGCTCCCTCAGTAGAAATCTCAGCGTCTCTCTGTGGAATATATATATTACTTGAAGTTTCTTCTTCATCTCGGAAGAGGCTGTACAGCATTCCCTGCATATGAGGACTTATATTAAATAACAGTTCAGTACTATTTTCCTTGTTTCTAGCGAAATTCGACTGTTTCTTATAACTATGCTTAGCTTTTGGAATGGCGCCTTTTGCTAGCCTAATGAACCCTTTATGCATGTTATACTGTCATTGAATGTAAAATGTTTCCTTATAAGGAAACGGCTAATATTACCATTGTAACTGGGCCGATATTACATGCCTCTCCAGATATAATTACATTTATTTATTTATTTATCTGCAGACCCAGAATTCGGCATAAGAATCCTTTTAATTCAATATTTTGGTCAAGTTATTTTTTTGGTTAGTTTAACTCCATATCAATACTTCTTGGGATATTTACTTATGAAAATAACTATCATAGGACAAAAATCACAATCTAATAATCGTCCCAATATAAGAGGAATAAGACAAATAGATGAGATTGATTTATAAAATAACCAAAAAAAATCTTTTCCGTTTTTTTTACGTGGTGTGGGACGAAAATAAGTGCATCATGTGCCGGGAAATCAGCGTTGTTGAGGGTAGCAACATTACACTTGAGCTATGCCGTCACCAGTCAGAGCTCGAGAAATGGCGAGGATGCATGGTGGTATCAAAGCATCTTGTTCGGGGTTGTCCACAACCGCATCAAGTCGCCGAATACCTCGAGCCTCTTTGGGGATAATGTTGTCAGTGAATGGAATAGGACAAAAATCACAATTTATTAATCGTTCCAATATAAGAGGAATAAGAGAAATAGATGAGGTTGATTTATAAGGTAACCAAAAAATCGTTGCCGTTTTTTTTACGTCGTGTGGGAAGATGATACGCAAATGAGTGCATCATGTGCCGGGAAATCAGCGTTGTTGAGGGCAGGGACATTGCTCTTGACCAATGCCAGAGGCATTGCTCACCGTCACCAGTCAGAGCTCGAAAAATAGCGAGGATGCATGGTGGTATCAAAGCATCTTGTTTGGGGTTGTCTGCTTCAAGGTCGACTTGTCCACAACCGCATCAAGTAGCCGAATACGTCCAGCCTCTTTGGGGATAATGTTGTCAGTGAACGGAATTCCATGCATTGGTTCCAGTAGTTTAAGTCGTGAGATCTGTCCCTTTGTGATGAATATCTCAGTGACCGGCCACAGGTGGTGGATGATGAGACCCTGGAGGCGACCATGGGATGACAATAGCCAAACCTGTGGTGAGATTGCCGAACGTTACCAGGTTTCTGATGAAACAGTTCTACTTCACCTGCACTGCATAGAGAACGCGTGTACAAGATGAACAAGTAGATACCCTACACACTGTCAGAAGCCAACAAGCAACAACAAGCGACAGCCTGATTCTTGTTCCTTACTCAGCACCGCAACTTACCCATATTCGATCCAGTACCCACCAGCAATGACTTGTATGACACTCACAAGTTTGGCTGTCACTATGGAATCCCGTATCTTACGCCACAAGACCACCTCTACACCCAAGCAAGACCATGCTCTGTATCTGGTAGACTAGTCGACAATTGGTGCACTATGAGATGCTACCAACGGGCCAATCCATCACTGTTTCTCTAGGACAATGTCAGGCCTCATGTGGCGCGTGAAGCCAGGGACACCATACGCGGATTTAGCTGAGAGACAATGTGCCATCCACATTACTTTCTGCACCTTGCACCAACAGATTATCACATTTTCCTTCCCTGGACAACCACTTCCGTGGTATATTCCTCGTAAATGATGCAGACTTGCAGCAGGCAACCGCAGAGTTCTTTGCGGACAACATATCTGATTTTTTACCGCCAGGGCACTGGACAGCAAGAGGCATGTTGGCAAAATGTTCTGGATGTCGAAGGGGATTGCTTTGAGGTCTAAGACTATATTAAATTTGCTGCATACTTTTTTTTCTCTAATAAATCAAAAACGGCAAGGACTTTTTCGATTACCTTGTAAACTTATATCAACATTTGTTGGATTATTCAATGTTGAATCTAAGTCTTTTAAGATAAAACTTAGAATGAATTAATCACTAGATATCGGTCCGGTTTACACTTGAGACAAATGGTAGATATAAGTTGGGTTTAGACATGCGTAAAATGCAGGTCCAGTTTACTCATTAGTCAAAAGGTAGATATCGGCCGGGTTTGCAAGAATCCACCTGGAAAGTGGTCGCTTATTTCGGAGTGGAGGTCATCCTTCTAGAGTGGATCAATCAGCGTATTTCAAGCCCCGCCAACAGTGAAAGGCAGTAGGGTGATAGAGAAAACAGATGACCCCCGCCCCCGACAAACTGTCTCTCTCTCTCCTTCTTCCTTCGGTCTCATTTCAATTTTTCCTTCCCCCACTAAATTTTATTCTTTCCTTCTTTCTTTAATAATATTCCATCCAATTTTCTTTCTCTTTCACCTTCTACCTTTCGTTCCTAAATTTCATTTTATTTCTTAATTCCTCATAACTTTCTTTCTTTCTCGCTTTCAATTCTACTTTTTCTACTAATTTTTTTATTTTTATTTTTTATTTTCTTACTGTTTTTTCTTTCTTCCTTTCTTCTTTTTATTCCCACCCTCCCTACTAAATTGCATTCTAATTTTCCTTTCTTTCTTTTCCTTCGTAATTTTATATTTCATTTTTTCTTTCTTTCTTTCTTTCTTTCTTTCTCTTTTTATTCCTACCCCCCTACTAAATTGCATTCTAGTTTTTCTTTCTTTTCCTTCGTAATTTCATATTTCATTTGTCCTTCCTTTCTTCCTTCCTTCCTTTCTTCCTTCCTTCCTTTCTTTCTTTTTTTCTTCCTCTCTTTCTTTCTTTCTCTTTTTTATTCCCACTCGCCCTACTAAATTGTATTTTAATTTTTCTTTCTTTCTTTCCCTTCATAATTTTATATTTCTATCTTTCTCGTTTTTTATTTCCACACAACCTACTATATTGTATTCTTTCCTTTATAATTTTATATTTCGTTCTTTATTTATTTATTGCTTCTCTCGTTTTTATTTCCATCCTCCCTACTACATTGTATTATAATTTTTCTTTCTTTCCTTCATTCATAATTTGATATTTGCTTCTTTCTTTCTCGTTTTTATTTCTGCTTTGGTACTAATTTTTTATTTCTATTTTTATTTTTATTTTCCTTCATAATTTCTTTCCTCTTTCTTGTTTTTATTTCTACATTCATTACTAAATTAGATTTAGTTTGGCTTCTTTATTTTTCTTCACAATTTCTTCTTTCTTTCATTCCTTCTTTCTTTCTTTCTTTCTTTCTCTCTTTCTTTCTGTCTTTCTTTTATTTCGACATTCCCTACTAAATCGTCTTCTTTTTTTTTGCTTTCTTTCTTTTCCTTCCCAGTTTTCTTTTTCTTTTTCTTTCTTTCTTTCTTTCTTCCTTTCTTTCATCTTTCTTTCTTTCATTCAATTTTCTTTCTTTCTCGTTTTTTTATTTCTACATACCATACTGCATTGTCTTCTATTTTTTCTTTATTTTCCTTCATAATTAACTTTTTCTTTCCTTCTTTCTTTCTTACTCGTTTTATGTCAACTGCCCTTACTCGATCTTATTTGATTTTTTCTTTCTTCTCCCTCATTATTTTACTTCCAGATCTTTTTCGTTTTATTATTCATCCATTAATGCCTAAATTTTCTTCTATTTTTTAATTAATTTCTTCATTATTTCTTTTTTCCCTAATTTTCTTTCTTAAGTTTCTTTATTTTTTAGTTATTTCTTTCTTCTCCTACTTAATTGTCCTTCTTTTCGTATTTCATTCTTTTCAAGCTTTATTGTCTTTGTTTTTCTTTTCTTTACTTTCTTCCTCCTTTTTGTCTTTCCTTCCTAATTGCCCTTACATCTTTTATTTACTTGTTTATTTTTATTTCTTCCTAAATTTCCTTCAATCTTTTTTTTATTTTCCTTATAAATGAATATACACAATATTATATATATTTCGTTCTTTACTTCTTAATTTTCGTTTAGCCTTTCTTTCTATATATTTCTTCATTCTTCCTTTCTTTTGCTTCGTAATTTTATATCATTCTTGTTTTTATTAACCATTCTTGGCTCATATCTTTGTCTCTTTTTTTAGTCTTTCTTCCCCACTTTCTTTCTTTCCCTTATTTTCTTGGCTCATTTCTGTGTCTCTTTTTTATCTTTCATTCTTTCTCTCTCTTTCTTTCTTTCTTTCATTCCTCCCGTAAATTTCTTGCTTCATTTCTCTGTCTCTTTCTTTTAATCTTTCTTTCAATTATTCTTTATTTCGTTCTTTCTCTTATTTTCTTGGCTCGTTCCTATGAATCTTCCTTTTTATCTTTCTTTCTCTCTTTCATTGTTTCTTTCTTTTCCTAACATTCTTGGCTCATTTCACTGCCTCTTTTTTATTTTATCTTTCTTTCTCCCTTTCTTTCTTTCTTTCTTTCTGTCTGTCTTTCAAACATTTTCTTACTTTCTTGGTTCATTTCCGTGTCTCTTTCTTTACATCATTCATCCGCACTTTCTTTCATTCTTCCTCTTATTTTCCTGGTACATTTCTCTCTCTCTCTTTCATTTTGCCTTTCATTCTCTGTTTCTTTCTTTCATTCATTACCTTATTTTCTTGGCACATTTGTCTGTCTCTTTTTTAATATTCCTTTCTCTTTTTCTTTCTTTCATTCTTTCTCAAAATTTCATGGTTCATTTCTCTGTCTCTTTCTTTTTCTGTTTCTTACGCTCTTTCTTTCTTTAATCTTTCTCTTAATTTCTTGCCTCAATTGTCTCTGTCTTTCTTTTAATTTTTAGTTCTTTTTTTCTTTCTTTCATTCATTCTCTTATATTCTTGGCTCATTTCTCTCTGCCTTTCTTTTTATCTTTCTTTCTCTCCATCTTTCTTTAATACTTTCTCTTGCTTTCTTTGTCTCTTTCTTTTTATCTGTTTTTCTCTTTTTCTTTCCTTCTTTCTCTTTAATTCTGGGTTCATTTCTTGGTCTCTTTATTTTTATCATTCCTTGTCTCTTTCTTTCATTCTTTCTCTTACTTTCTTGGCACATTTCTCTCATTCTTTTTTATTTTTCTCTTTCTTTCTTTCATTCTTTCTCTTACATTCTTTTCTGTGTTTCTTTTTTATCCTTCTTTCTTTTTTCCTTTTTTAGTTCTTTCTTTTACTTTCTCGGCTCAGTTCTCTGACTATTACTATTTTCCTTTGTCTTTTCTTTGTTTCATTCCTTGTTTCTCTTACTTTCCTGGTTCATTTCTCTGTATCTTTCGTTTTATCTTTCTTCCTCTCTTTCTTTCTGTCATTCTTTCTCTTACTTTCTTGGCTCATTTCCCTGTTTCCTTCTTTACATCTTTCTTTTGCACTTACTTTCTTTCATTCATTCTCTTATTTTCTTGGTATATTTCTGTCTCTTTCTTTTTACCTTTCTTTCTCTGTTTCTTTCTTGCATTCTTTCCCTTACTTTCTTGGTATATTTCTGTCTCTTTCTTTTTACCTTTCTTTCTCTGTTTCTTTTTTTCATTCTTTCCCTTACTTTCTTGCTATATTTCTGTCTCTTTCTTTTTACCTTTCTTTCTCCGTTTCTTTCTTTCATTCTTTCCCTTACTTTCTTGCTATATTTCTGTCTCTTTCTTTTTACCTTTCTTTCTCTGTTTCTTTCTTGCATTCTTTCCCTTACTTTCTTGGTATATTTCTATCTCTTTCTTTTTACCTTTCTTTCTCTGTTTCTTTCTTTCATTCTTTCCCTTACTTTCTTGCTATATTTCTGTCTCTTTCTTTTTACCTTTCTTTCTCTGTTTCTTTTTTTCATTCTTTCCCTTACTTTCTTGCTATATTTCTGTCTCTTTCTTTTTACCTTTCTTTCTCTGTTTCTTTTTTTCATTCTTTCTCTTACTTTCTTGGTTCATTTCCCTGTTTCCTTCTTTACATCTTTCTTTTGCACTTACTTTCTTTCATTCATTCTCTTATTTTCTTGGTATATATCTGTCTCTTTCTTTTTACCTTTCTTTCTTTGTTTCTTTCTTTCATTCTTTCCCTTACTTTCTTGGCACATTTTTCTGTCTCGTTTTTTAATCTTTCTTTCTCCGTTTCTTTCTTTCATTCTTTCCCTTACTTTCTTGGTATATTTCTGTCTCTTTCTTTTTACCTTTCTTTCTCTGTTTCTTTCTTTCATTCTTTCCCTTACTTTCTTGGTATATTTCTGTCTCTTTCTTTTTACCTTTCTTTCTCTGTTTCTTTTTTTCATTCTTCCCCTTACTTTCTTGGTTCATTTCCCTGTTTCCTTCTTTACATCTTTCTTTTGCACTTACTTTCTTTCATTCATTCTCTTATTTTCTTGGTATATATCTGTCTCTTTCTTTTTACCGTTCTTTCTTTGTTTCTTTCTTTCATTCTTCCCCTTACTTTCCTGGCATATTTTTCTGTCTCGTTTTTTAATCTTTCTTTCTCCGTTTCTTTCTTTCATTCTTTCCCTTACTTTCTTGCTATATTTCTGTCTCTTTCTTTTTACCGTTCTTTCTTTGTTTCTTTCTTTCATTCTTTCCCTTACTTTCTTGGCACATTTTTCTGTCTCGTTTTTTAATCTTTCTTTCTCTGTTTCTTTCTTTCATTCTTCCCCTTACTATCTTGGTATATTTCTGTCTCTTTCTTTTTACCTTTCTTTCTCTGTTTCTTTTTTTCATTCTTCCCCTTACTTTCTTGGTATATTTCTGTCTCTTTCTTTTTACCTTTCTTTCTCTGTTTCTTTTTTTCATTCTTCCCCTTACTTTCTTGGTTCATTTCCCTGTTTCTTTCTTTACATCTTTCTTTTGCACTTACTTTCTTTCATTCATTCTCTTATTTTCTTGGTATATATCTGTCTCTTTCTTTTTACCTTTCTTTCTTTGTTTCTTTCTTTCATTCTTTCCCTTACTTTCTTGGCACATTTTTCTGTCTCGTTTTTTAATCTTTCTTTCTCCGTTTCTTTCTTTCATTCTTTCCCTTACTTTCTTGGTATATTTCTGTCTCTTTCTTTTTACCTTTCTTTCTCTGTTTCTTTCTTTCATTCTTTCCCTTACTTTCTTGGTATATTTCTGTCTCTTTCTTTTTACCTTTCTTTCTCTGTTTCTTTTTTTCATTCTTCCCCTTACTTTCTTGGTTCATTTCCCTGTTTCTTTCTTTACATCTTTCTTTTGCACTTACTTTCTTTCATTCATTCTCTTATTTTCTTGGTATATATCTGTCTCTTTCTTTTTACCGTTCTTTCTTTGTTTCTTTCTTTCATTCTTCCCCTTACTTTCCTGGCATATTTTTCTGTCTCGTTTTTTAATCTTTCTTTCTCCGTTTCTTTCTTTCATTCTTTCCCTTACTTTCTTGCTATATTTCTGTCTCTTTCTTTTTACCGTTCTTTCTTTGTTTCTTTCTTTCATTCTTTCCCTTACTTTCTTGGCACATTTTTCTGTCTCGTTTTTTAATCTTTCTTTCTCCGTTTCTTTCTTTCATTCTTTCCCTTACTTTCTTGGTATATTTCTGTCTCTTTCTTTTTACCTTTCTTTCTCTGTTTCTTTCTTTCATTCTTCCCCTTACTTTCTTGGTATATTTCTGTCTCTTTATTTTTACCTTTCTTTCTCTGTTTCTTTCTTTCATTCTTCCCCTTACTTTCTTGGTATATTTCTGTCTCTTTCTTTTTACCTTTCTTTCTCTGTTTCTTTTTTTCATTCTTCCCCTTACTTTCTTGGTTCATTTCCCTGTTTCCTTCTTTACATCTTTCTTTTGCACTTACTTTCTTTCATTCATTCTCTTATTTTCTTGGTATATTTCTGTCTCTTTCTTTTTACCGTTCTTTCTTTGTTTCTTTCTTTCATTCTTCCCCTTACTTTCCTGGCATATTTTTCTGTCTCGTTTTTTAATCTTTCTTTCTCCGTTTCTTTCTTTCATTCTTTCACTCAATTTCTTCGTTCATCTCCCTGTCTCTCTTTTTTTATATTTCATACGTTCTTTTTTTCTTTCATCTTTCCCTTAATTTCTTGGCTCATTTCTCTCTCTCTCTCTCTCTCTCTCTCTCTCTCTCTCTCTCTCTCTCTCTCTCTCTCTCTCTCTCTCTCTCTCTCTCTCTCTCTCTCTCTCTCTCTCTCTCTCTCTCTCTCTCTCTCTCTCTCTCTCTCTCTCTCTCTCTCTCTCTCTCTCTTAATTTTTCTTTGTCTTTTTCTTTCATTTATTCTCTTACTTTCTTGATTCATTTCTCTGTCTCTTGCTTTTTATCTTTCTTTCTTTCATCCATTCTCTTACTTTCTTGGCTCATTTCTCCGTTGCTTTCTGTTTATCTTTCTTTCTCTCTTTCTTTTTTTCTAGTTTTCTCTTACATTCTTGGCTCATTTCTCTGTCTCTCTCTGTTTTACCTTTCTTCCTCTCTTTCTTTTTTCATTCTTTCTCTTACTTTCTTGAATTCTTTCTCTGACATTTTGGCTTATTTCTCTGTATCTTTCTTTCTTTCATTCTTTCCCTCTTACTTTCATTCTTTCTCTTACTTTCTTGGCTCATTTCCCTCTCTCTTTCTTTTCATCTTTTCATCTTTGATTCTTTCTTTTACTTTCTTGACTCATTTCTGTCTCTTTCTTTCTTTCATTCTTTCTCACTTTCTTTGATTCTTTCATTCTTTCATTCTTTCTCACTTTCTTTGATTCTTTCTCTTTTTCTTTCTTTCTCTTACTTTCATTTCTCTGTCTCTTTATTTTTTGCTTTCTTTCTCACTTTTTTATTCTTTCCCATATATTCTTGTTTCATCTCTCTGGCTCGTTCTTTTTATCTTTCTTTCTCTCTTTCTTTCTTCAATTCTTTCCCTTACTTTCTTGGCTCATTTCGGGGTCTCTTTCTTTTTATCCTTTTGTTTCTCTTTCTTCCTTTCATTATTTCTCTCACTTTCTCGGTTCATATATCTGTCTCTCATTATACGTCTTTCTTTTTTTCTTTCCTTCTCTTACTTTCTTCGTTCATTTCTCAGGCTCTCTCTTTTTGTCTTTCTTTCTCACTTTCTTTATTTCATTCTTTCTCTTAGTTCATTTGTATGGCTCTTTCTTTTTATCTTTCTTTCTCTAATTCTTTCTTTCATTCTTTTTCTTTCTTTCATTCTTTCTCTTAATTTCTTTGCACAATTCTATGTAACTTTAATATTTCTTTCTTTCTCTTACGTTCATTGATCATTTATCTGTCTCCTTATTGTTTTTATTCCTTTTCTTTCTCTTTCTTTTTCTTGCCTCATTTCACTGTCGCTTTATTTTTATCATTCCTTCACCCTTTCTGGCTTTTACTTTCTTGACTTATTTCCCTGTCTCTCTCTCTCTCTCTTTATCTTTCATTCTTTCTTTTTTCTCTTTCTATCTTTCATTCTTTCCCATAATTCTTGGCTCACTTCTCAGTCTCTTTCTTTCATTCTTTCTCTCTTTCTTTCTTTTATTTATTCTCTTTACTTTCTTATCTAATTCAATGTCTTTCTTTTTATAATTCTTTTCCTCTTTCTTTTCTCATTCTTTCTCTTACTTTCTTAACTCATTTCTCTATCTCTTTATTTTTATCTTTCTTTCTCTCTTTCTTTCATCCTCTCTCTTAATTTTGGGGCTGATTTCTCTGTCTCTTTCTTTTGTCTTTTTTTTCTTTACTTCTTTCTTTCATTCTTTCTCTTACTTTCTTGGCTCGTTTATCTGTCTCTTTCTTTTTATCTTTCTTTCTCTCTTTCTTTCATTCTTTCTCTTACTTTTTTCGCTCATTCCTCTCTTTCCTTTTATCTTTCTTTCTTTCTCTCTTGGATTCTTTCTCCTATTTTCTTGGCTTATTTCTCGTTCTTTCTTTCATTCTTTCTCTTACTTTCTTGGCTCATTGCTTTATCACTTTCTTTCTTTCTTTCTTTATTTCATTCTTTCTATCTTTCTTTCTTCTTTCTCTTGATTCTGGTCTCATTTCTCCGTCTCCTTTTTTTATCTTTCTTTCTCTATTTCTTTCTTTCATTCTTTCTCTTACTTTCTTGGCTCGTTTATCTGTCTCTTTCTTTTTATCTTTCTTTCTTTCATTCTTTCTCTTACTTTTTTCGCTCATTCCTCTCTTTCCTTTTATCTTTCTTTCTTTCTTTCTTTGGTCCTTTCTCCTATTTTCTTGGCTCATTTCTCTGTCTTTATTTTATCATTCTTTCTCTCGTTCTTTCTTTCATTCTTTCTCTTACTTTCTTCGCTCATTTCTTTATCACTTTATTTATTTATTTATTTCTCTTGATTCTGGTCTCATTTCTCCGTCTCTTTCTTTTCATCTTTCTTTCTGTCCTTATTTCGTTCTTTCTCTTGCTTACTCCTTATAATTTTGTCATTCTCAGTGAAATATTTTCCATTCTCCCTATCATTAACTTTCTTTATTTTTATCCATGTCCTTACTCCGTTCCTTATTCGTTTTTCTTCCTCCCTTTTCAACCTTCCTTTTTTCTTTACCATTACCATTTTTTAATTTTCTCTTCATAAATGTCTTTCCCTTCTTTCTCTCTACCTTATTCTGCTATTCCTTGTTTTGTTTCCACTTCCTTTTTTTTTTGTTTTTGTTTACGAATCCGAAGTCCATAATAGATAAGGAAAAAGGAATAAATCAAGGAACCAATAAATTCCAAATAATTTTATCTTTGACAGAAAAGAATTTAAATGAATGGATTTCATTATAAAAACACATCTTTTTCACCAAGATTTCACAGAAAGAAACGGCAAACAATGATACGAACCGAAATGCCACTCGTTAACTTTGGAGGAATAGAGAAATGGGAATATGTGGGTTGGAAAGGTAATCCATAGAAGCTGCGCAAATTATTAGGCGTTAACCCCAAAAACCAGTAATATAGGTGCTGCCTAAACATGACTTTCTTGGCAAAGAACACCCGTCTTTGAACATTGTAGACTGGCGCTACATAATCACAAACGGAGAACCGTAAAAAATAATAGAAATACACACCTGTTTAGGACGGTCAACAACAACAACTAAAATGGATAGCACATGTAACCCGAAGGGAAAATAAGGGCATCATCAAGATGTTGACATTCCACACTACTCAAAATAAAAGGTTAGGAAGGAAAGCCCCATCAGTACTGGAAGGAACAATAACAAGTGCTGGACTTGAGAAATTTATTTTCCTGGTTGCTCAGTCAATGAATTTAAAATATTTCACTGTAGGGAAACGGCTATATTACCATCACTATTACAATCTCCAAGTAAACGAGAAAAGTATACTTCTATGCAACATCTAAATTTATTTTTACACTGAACTCTTGACAACATAAGCCTCATGACCCGCTAAAATTGGAGGGATATTGTTAAAATATACTAAGTAATAAAATTAAAATAAAAATAAAATAATAAAATAATAAAATAAGTAATATAAATAAAATATAATAAAATAATATATAATTAAAATATACTAAAGTTTTGGCAATATAAGTGTTATGGTCCAATATCCTCGCACCACCGTTATGGTCCAAGGTTAGGACCAAGGAAGAACAACACGAACACAAGAGTAGGAATAACAAAGATATATTAAACAGAATAATAATACGAGAAGTTGAAGGTGTTAGTATGACTGTCAGTCTGATTTAGAGTGAAATACTATTGTCTTGACTCGCTCTGTCTCGACTCGTTACTCTTCTTCTCTCGTCTCTCTTGAGAGGCGCAGTCTTTATAGTGTCAGGAAGAGTTCATTGTCGTTACAGGTAAGATCTCATAACAATAAGCCTTATGAGCCGCTCAAAGTAGAGGACTACTGTAACAATGGATATAGTCAATGAGATATGCAGTACGAATATGCAGGACAAACATAGCACGAAAATGATTCGGTTCGCTTAGAGATATCATACCGTACCCTAGCAGGCTGAATCAATTGCTAGGTCTGCTGCTAGGAAACTTGCTTCACTGTGTCGTGTTAGACAATCTATCTTACATATTTATTAGTATACCATTCGTCCATGCTTTGAATATTGCTGCTACGTAGGGTAAGGTGATCCTTCTATATTGGATGTAACAGCAAAATTGCCAAAATCGTGTAAAAGTAAATTTGTTAGATTAAGATCTGAACAGATGTATCTGAAATGATTAAAGATATTTCACTGGAATTCTCCGAGGTTTTTATAACCCTATTAGACTCTAGCTTGAGCAATAACAATGCATAATTGGTCTCTAAGCCTGACAGAAGAATGGTGATGAAATCAATCCTCAACGAAAGTGACATGTTCATTATTAATTAATCATAGCTAAAGATCGGACGTTCGTGAAGGATTGAAATAAAATTAATATATATATATATATATATATATATTCCATGATAATTTTCCAACTTATTCAAAATGATCTTCGTCCATTCTAAACTTCTATGGTTCTGTCTTGGAGTAACATGGTGCTCAGAGGTTTCACGTACGATTTCATTTTCAAGTCTTTTTACAGTTCTTTGAACCGTCATACCTGAAAATCATCTCTCATGTGCCAGATATCTTATAAATTGGATCATTTTCAAGTCTATTTCACTGCTCTTTGGACTGTCATAGCTGGAACTCTTCTCTCGCATCACGAACGTCGTATGGATTGAGTTTGATCTTTTCTAATTGATCTCTTTAGCTCTGAGTTGAAATGATGATCCCTCTTCCTGTTGTGACCTTTTGATCCAGATTTCTTCTCTACTGTTCCCTCTTTTTTAAACTTATTCACAGTTTTATTAATGGTTCTAGAAGGGGCTTTGCATATAGAATCCAGTGTATGAATGTTGGTTGCCATTACTGAAGAAATGAATGATCTTTTTCCTCTTATTGCTCAGTCAGGAAGAGAGTGAGCCTGAGACAGACCTATTTTAACCTGCTCTATTGTTAGCTGAATAACTCAAAGGATTTTTCAGTGATTCTTACTAAAAATGGTGTCAAAATGGCTAAACGTCTTATGGGAAAACCTAGGGAAAAGAAATTCAATTACTTTAGTGTCGCTTTAGATCTTAAACATTTTGTGGGATAGAAAATTATGCTGTTAAAAACTTTGGACAAAGTTTTGCTGTTACACCCGGTATATTTAAAGGCCCTTAATAAAATCAAAAAAAGAATCAGCAATTTCATTAGTTCTGAAATGGCATCTCAATTTCAGTCACATTTGCACCGCCGTAATGTAGCTTTTCTGTGCCTTTTCCAGAAGTACTTTCATGGTAATTATTCTGATATAATGTTCACCTAGAATATATGATTCTAGCGTAGTATGGGATCCTCAGATATTCTCATCATTTTACAGTTGAAATAGATGTAACAGATGATCCGGTTTCTGATTGCAAGTCAATTATGATCTTTAAAAGTTATAATCCAATGTAAATCTTTATCTTCTGTCTTCTTAATTCCTTTTCTTTTATTATTCTAGCTTCCTAATAATGATTTTCTTTTTACTTATATTCTTTCACACTCGTTACTCCTTTGCGTTTTAGCGGCTTTAATGCCTTGCTTGGGGTAAAATGAGAAAAAAAAAGAATGGTGATTATCTGAACGTTGGAATAAGGATAGGCTTGAGATGTTGCGTCAGATGGAAAGAGTCTTCAGAAATGAAGAATGATTCTTCCCCTAAAAATTAATAATATGAATGCGTGAAATTGAAGATTGTGCAGCTCCATCCCAGATATCACAGAATGAGTTGGATACTTGCTGTAGCGATACAGTGAGTAGACCATTTCCTCACCATCTTTAGAAATGTATCAGATATATAAATAATTACCCTAGCTCCTCACTGAGACGAGATGTGAGACAAGGTACGGTTTAGTGTGGAGAACCTGAGCCCGTAAACTCAGGCCAAGAACAAAAATCCCCTGAGGACCTGCAACCATCGATTGTGCTGGACTTGTTGTGATCACCGATCCCTCTCCCTAGTGCAATGAGAGAGTGCAGCGCCGAGTATCTGTTCCCCAGGGCTGAGCACCTCACAGTGTGATTTTCCTCAGTTGCGCCTCTGTCCTCCGACGGAGCCGTAACAGAGCCGCACTCTCTCCTCTGACGGAACCGTAACTGAACCACACTCTGTCCACCGACGGAGCCGTAACTGAGCTGCACTCTGTCCTCCGACGGGGCCACAACCGAGTTGCACTCTACTCGAAAACAGAGACGCAACTGAGGGATGATAAAAATCTACGATGAGTTACAGCTGATGTCTGGAATGAAGTCGTAACCTAATTTTAGTGGACCCGGAATAGGTCCGAAAGATTCTGGAACTCAGTAATTCAGTGAAAACCTATTATTAACAAAAAGAACGAATACAGAAGTGTTGCATGTCCGACTGACGGCTAAGTACAGTAGTCAACTCGTCAACTGTCTACAGTCCTCTTGCGAGGCATAATATAATCATAAGACGAGTCTATTTTGTCTATAACACCGCGCTTTCCAAGCCTTTACCTCCGCAGGAGTCTCAATATCGTCTCCTTTTTGGATTGATGACGAGAGGGTCCGTGAACTTCCGCTTTCTTTTAGATCTTCGCGGTTCCGGAGCTGCTTGGGGTATTTGAATGTCGAAGGTGTCGTAGATGGTATCCATCACCTCTTCTTCCTGTGGAGTACTGCTGCAGTCATTCAACAGTCGTTTCCTGATTTGATTCAGGTGTCTCTTATGAGAGAAACGAGGGCCTTCGATTATGTAGACCATATTTTCAATCCTCTTTTCTATAATACCATGTTCCCAGAAAGATATATTATTTTTAAACATCTTAAAAAATAATTTTTCTCCTTGGCTGTACTTTTTCGTTGGTATAATAGAGGTCGGACCTTGTTTTGTTTGTTTGGGCAGCAATTTATCGAAAACGGATCTTACTTTACGCCCAAACATTAATTCTGTCGGAGATAGTGAAGCCGGCGCGTTAATATTTGGCGAGATCCTGTACACTTGTAAAAACTGCTGCAGGGCCTTTTCCTTTGGGGTGCCGCAAGCTTTTTTCAGGGCTCTTTTTAGGGTGTCAACAGAACGTTCTGCTTGACCATTCGACCTCGGGTGATATGGGGGCGTCGTAATGTGTCTTATCTGAAAAATCTCGCAGAACTCTTTAAAGTCGGTCGAAGTAAATTAAAGTTCCGTTGTCACTGACCAAGCAATCTACCACCCCAAAACGAGCGAATAATTCGTTAAGGTAGTTTATTGTTGCTTCCGTAGTGGAATTTTTGCATCGGAACACTTCCGGTCATTTTGAATAACTACCTACTACAATTAGATAGTAGAATCCCTCTCGCGGTCCCGTAAAGTCCACGTGGATCCTTGACCAAGGTCGGTCCGTTTATGCGTGATAGTTGGTGCTTTGCTGCCAATGCACAGCCCTTACACGTGTTGACCGTATTTTCGATTTCTTGGTACATTTTAGGCCAGTATACGTAGCTACGCATTAGACTTTTCATTCTATTTTTCCCCGGATGCCCAATATGAAAATCCTTCAGGATTCTTTTCTGTAGATTTCTTTGGAATGACGACTCTCTCGCTGTATAGGAGTACCTCGTCACATAGGGAAAACTGTCTGAAATGTGCTGGTCCTTTTCTGAAATCGTATTCTTTGTTGTGCTAATGAATTCATCAGTTCGGGCTTCATTCTTTATTTCTTGTAGCGTCACAGGAAGTTCTCTTATAGTGCTACACAATAAAGTTTTTATTTCCCCCTCCGTTCGTAGTGAAGCGATCACAGAATCTTCTAGGGGTTCCCTACGTCTTGGAACCAGTCTGGAACGTCCGTCAGATTTTTTTCGAGGGGAGATATTCCAATTTGAAGTTGTAACTTAGGAGAATTATCCTCCACCTCAGCAGTCTATTTGCCGTATAACCGGGTAACCCTTTTTTGACCCGAAAATATTAAGTAGCGGTTTATGGTCCGTTTGTAGTGTGAAAAATCTTCCGTGTATGTAACGGTGAAATTTTGTGACTGCGTAAATGATCGCTAATGGCTCTTTCTCTATTTGGGAATAATTTTTTCCGCTGGGAGCAGGGTCCTTGATGCGTGAGCGATGTGCTTTTGCGTTCCATCTGGCATATTATGAAGTATACACGCTCCTATTCCATACGAGCTTGCGTCTCTAACAACTACGATCTCGATGTCGTAGTGCGTCAGGAATAAATCCCATGTTAGGATTTTGATAGTTTTCTCAAATGCCTCCTGGCGTTCGGGTGTCCTTTCCCAAGCCTTATCTTTCCTTAAAAGTTCGTTCAGCGGGGCGCGCAGGTTATGCATGTTTAAAATAAACGCTTGATAGTAATTCGCTAACCCCCAAAAACTATTTAGCTCTGTGACGTTTTCAGGAGCCTGCATGTCCTTAATTGCAATGGCCTTTTCTGGGTCCCGTCTCCTACCGTCTTTGTCTATGATGTGACACAAATATTTAATTTCTTTCCTGAAGAAGTCACATTTTCTTTCCTGTATTTTGAAGCCATAATCTTGTATTCGTGAAAATACTTTGTGGGTGTGTTCCCAGTGTTGTTCCAACCTTTTACTGTTTATTAGTATGTCGTCTAGGTAAGCCGTTGAAAAATCAAGTCCACCCAGCATGGTGTCCATAACCTGCTGAAAAATGGCTGGTGCGACTTTGACTCCAAGTGCAAGCCTTACAAACTTGTATAAACCTCTATGTGTATTTATACATAGTAACTTTGAGCTTTCTTCCTCAACGGGTATCTGGAGATAAGCTTCGCTGAGATCGATTTTTGAAAAGAACTTGCCTACATTAAGTTTCGTAAAAACTTCTTCCTGGTTTGGAAGTGGGTAGTGATAATTTCCTAGTGCTGCGTTTAGTCCAGTAGAAAAATATGCGCTCACGCGGATTTCCTTAGACTTCTTCTTCACATACATTACTTCTGCTGCACACTGGCTATATTCCACTTTAGATAAAATGCCAGTCTCTACAAGTCTGTCTAATTCCTTGTCTATTTCCTCTAACGAGGTAAAAGGCACATTCCTTTTTTTTCTTAAATATTGGTTGAGTGTTCTTTTTTAACTCAAATTTTGCTGACATCTTTTTGCATCTACCAAGGCCAGCCGAAAAGACCTCGGGGAAGGTTTCTTTTAATTTATTTTTAGTTTATCTGACTCGGTCGTCAGATTTTCTATTTTCTGACAAAAAGTATTTATTGGCAAATCCCACAGATTGAACTCCTGCATCCAATCTGTGCCAAATAGATTGTCTGTGTTTTTTAACACGAACATTTTTAATTTTTTGGTTGTTCCGTTCAAAGTAACGTTTGCGATAATTTCTCCTTCAAACTTAATTTTTTTACCGGTCACCGACCTAGCTATTTTTTCGGTTTTTAGCATGGTTGGTTTATTTAATCTTTTCCAAATATGTAGGTTGATTATTGATAAATCAGACCCGGAGTCTAACTGTAAACTGACTTTTTTATTCAGTATTTCTACCTGCACATACCTTTTTATATTTTTGACGTCCAGTTTGTCTGTTTTTTGTGTTTCTAATCCGGCTTTTTTTTCCTTTATTTGTTCTGCAATGTGAGCTCTTGTGTCCAACTTTATAACAAGTTAGACAGGTTTTAAACCGATATTGGCAATCTTTAAACCAATGAAGTGCTCCACAATGGTAACATGGACTAGGAGGTAATTTTTTCGGTTTTTGATTGACTTTTTTTCTTAAGAAAGTGAAAATAATCTTTTTTGGTTTAACTTGTTTTTGAAGGGGAGGAAAAATGTATCTTTCTTATGTGCGCAACGCCTGACTCTTCAATGTCTGTAGAATCATTTTTTACACTTATATATTTTTGGCAGTCTTCGGCTATATTTTGTAAGGTTAAATTTGGTTCTCTCTCTAACCTGGTTAGGACTCTCCTTCTAATTTCTGCATCTTTCGACGATACAAGTCCTTGTACGAATGTTAGACATTGTTTGTTAACTACCGATGCGAACGTCGAGTAGTCTTTACTGTCTTTCTTGGTTAGGTTTAAGCACTTCCACCTTTTGTGGAATAACGACGTTTTGGGGCTGAATAATTCTGTAAGAAGATTTACCGCTTCAGTGAAAGTTAAATCACTAGTTTTTTTAGGTAATATGGAGTCCACGAATTTGCTATGTTCAGTAGTCCCTAATTTACGGAGCAGTAGGCGTAGCTTTTTAGCGTCTGACCATTTTCCACAATCTATTTCGAATAGATCCTCATACCTTCTGAAATATGACGCGAAGGTTTTATCTTCGTCTGGCGAATAAGTGAAATTGTCAATTGCACTCCAAATCCCGTTTTGTGAAAAAGTATTTTCGCTCTCGGTATTTTGACCCTTAATCGACCTTGTTTGTAGAAGCAATTCTTCAAACCTTTTCTGTTGTTCTATCATTTGTTGCTGTAATTCTAATTGTTTTTCATCGTTTCTTCGTTGTTCTATTTGTGTTTTTGCTGTAATTCTAATTGTTTTCCTTCGTTTCTTCGCTGTTGTTCAAACTGGAGTTTAACCAGTTCTAACATAGTAGCTTTAAACTCTTCCATGTTTTATTTTACAATATTACGCTTCCACGTAAGTTTACTTGTACCAAGCCTTTGTATTTTTGGGAGGAGGAGGAAGAAGAAAAAAAAACAAATCACTTTGTTCTCACTTTAAATGTGTTATTCACGTACACAGTTGATTTTTGGACAACTGCGAAACGTAAAGTTTATACTTCAGCGCTGGAAACAAAATATTTTCCTTTCTTGTTAAGACAATGCCAGAAGAAAGAACATTAATTTTTTTCTCTGCGAGAAAAAAAAAGAGAAATCACTTTTGGTTAGTAAGAAGAATAAATCTACTTACCGTTTTTTTTTATGATTTCACGTGGAGTTCGTTAAATTCTAGTCGCCAGTGTTGTAGACACTGGTAAACAAATTTTGTTTCTTTTATAGTTTTCTCGCAGAGTTCTTTAAATCCTTGTTGCCTAGTGTTGTGGACACTGGTAAACGAAAAAAAATTTTTTTTTTTTATAGTTCTCCGTGGATTTTTTTAAATTCTCGTCACCAGTGTTGTGGACCCGGAATAGGTCCGAAAGAAAACTCGAACTCAGTAATTCAGTGAAAACGTATTATTAACAAAAAGAACGAATACAGAAGTGTTGCACGTCCGACTGACGGCTAAGTACAGTAGTCAACTCGTCAACAGTATTTACTGCCCCCCACGAGGGATAGATGTGGCACAAGGCCGGGTTTAAAGTGGGGCATTCCCGAGTCCGTAGGCTCGGCCAAAAAAATGCCCGTAGATCCCGTATAAACGGGGCCGGGTTCGTCAACCTCCCCGAACGAGATTCTGCCCTTCGGCGGATCCTCGTCCGGGTTCCTCTCTGCTCAGAGGCAGAGAGTTCGACCGTCTGTTAACTCGTCAACTGTAGTCAACTCAACGGTATTTAGTGTCCTCCCCAAAGGGGCAGATGTGGCACAAGGCCGGGTTTAAAGTGGGGTATTCCCGAGTCCGTAGGCTAGGCCAAAAAATGCCCGTAGATCCCGTATAAACGGGATCGGGTTGGTCAACCTCGCCGAACGAGGCTCTGCCCTTCGGCGGAACCTCGTCCGGGTTCCTCTCTGCTCAGAGGCAGAGAGTTCGACCGTTAACTCCTCAACCGTAGACGAGTCATCAACTGTCGACAGTTCTCTTGCGAGGCATAATATAATCATAAGACGAGTCTATTTTGTCCATGAAGGTAGGCCCCCCATAACACTAATTGTAGTTCAAAGACGTGAGGCCCCATTGAGATTGGAACTGTTCATCGTTGCGGAGATCAAATCTGATGGTTTAACGATACTAGCCACTTTCTTAGGTCTTGTGCGTCTAGTGTAATGTATCGCGGCTTGAAATGGGTAACCGAAGAAACGAGTTCGAATTCCAGTCAAGTTCGTTACAATCACTTACGCGCAAATAGTCTCCTGAAAGGTTTACCTCATCTTTTCTCTCCCTCTATTGTTATCTTTAGAAAATATTAAAGAAGAATAAGAACCAAACCAAAGGATTATTGTTACAAATCAAAATATGTTTCAGCATTAAATACATCATAAAGGGTTGATAAACCTTAAAAGGACAAATCAATAATTTTCTAATATTTTATCATATATATTGTCATCCACAGACAAACTGTTTCGCTGTATCGCAACTCATCAGTGTGACTAGACATCCGATTGTCTCTAGCTAGGATTCAAACCCGTATATATATATATATATATATATATATATATATATATATATATATATATATATATGAGAGAGAGAGTAATAATCCGTTGGTATGTAATCCAAGTGAATCCTATTAATACAATATAAAATACATCACAAGGGGGTGATAAACCTTAAAAAAAGAAATCAAATTTTCTAATATATTTTAATCACACACACACAGATATCAGTGTGGCTAGACGTCCGGTTGCCTCTAGCTAGGATCGAAACCCGTATATATATATATATATATATATATATATATATATATACAGAAAGAGAGAGAGGTAATAATCCGTTGGTTCATAATCCAAATGAATCCTATTAATCCAATATAAAATATTAAATATTAATACTGATTTACACATATAGCTCAATGTTTTAATTAAACGCATATTTCATACAATAGGGATTAAGATTACATTAGGTTAATGATCATTTTCACCTTGTGAATTGAAATAAAATTTACAAGGATTTTTCAAACCAGTCAATGTTTGATAAATTATTGGAATAAAACTGGTCAAACAGAAGAAGAAAAAAAAAGAAAGAAAAATGGGAAAAAAGAAAAAAGGAAAAAAGATCAAATAAAAACAAATTACTGTAAATCTGGATATGAGGGGTGGTTAGGAGAGAACGAAAGAGAAAATAAGGGGGAGAAAAAGATAGAAGAAATGACCTATTTATTATATAACCAGTAGAAGACAGAAGGCAGTTCAGAAAGCCTTCATTAAACTATTTTAAAAAATAA
>OZ038505.1:74236823-74239323 GCA_964036315.1 Acanthosepion esculentum
TCAACCAAAGAAGACTGCTATTATATAGAATTTGAGGGCATTATTCTTTTTCTCCTAATGAAAAATGCATTTTTTACTATAGAATTGAAAGTGTGCAAGTCTATACATACAAAAATACAAATCACACACAACGCCAAGCATTCATTGGT
Organism: Acanthosepion esculentum; assembly: GCA_964036315.1. Taxonomy (NCBI): domain Eukaryota; kingdom Metazoa; phylum Mollusca; class Cephalopoda; order Sepiida; family Sepiidae; genus Acanthosepion; species Acanthosepion esculentum. The sequence continues at coordinate 74,236,973 of OZ038505.1, forward strand.
TAATTAATCACCACTACGTTATTATAGACAATTTACAAATCGCAGCGATGCGACAATTTTGTAATCGCTCTATTTTTATGTAGTCAGTTTTGTGCACTTTTGAGAGAAACGAATCACAGAAGATTTCTTAAGTCTCCCCAAAGCTCGCTCGCTGATTGGTCTATGCCAACCAATCAAATCGTCTTCACATGAAGAATAATTCTTCCCGAGCAGCGATCTGGAGCCTATAGTCACTTATTTAAGCGAGAATTTTTCTTAGCTAATTAGTGAGAATTCAGCTGCCAAACGAATCCACGACAGTTGAAACCATGCGCCAACCTTCTCACTCACACACACCACCCACATGCTGAACATACCTTGCATATACTCACATACTCTTTTCTAACACGGCAAATCTTTTAAGAACAGTCATTATAAGAGACTCTCGTGAACATTATTCCAGTGAACTTTGAAATACTAAAATAACAGTTAAAGAGAGACAACACTTGTTTATTTCAACCTTTTCTTACTTAAATGCATGCTTTCTTTCACATCGTTGTTTGATATTGTACATCTTGTTAAATACATATTTTATGTGTAACAATGTCTTTTGCTTATCCTTTTCTACGTCGGCTCGGTTTCCTAATCTAATGTTAAATTAATGTGGTGAAGTCCGCCACAAAAGTACTGTGAAATTATGAAATGGAATATTTTTTTTTTTTAAATTTGTGTTAAGTTTAGCCTTGTCGTTTGAGTTTGAGAAGGTGTTGTGTGTTGCTGAACGAAAATAGAATTAAATAATATCGAATCGTTTGAGAAAATAGACGAACAAGTGGAACTGAACGAATTATAAATCATTATTTTATCGGTAAGTTTTTGCGTAGAGAATGTTCAAGTGACATTCCTGAAGGAAAGGGTATATTCAAGGAACGTTCTTTTGATAGTCTCTGTACAAATTAAAGAAAGGTTTGAACTGCCAATCTTTTTGTTTTAAAGAGTCGCGTGCATCAGTTTGGGGCCGATAAATTTCGCGTCCTGGACCGACCCGGGTATGGTGTGAAAGAGTGCTAGCCTTTTGAGATTCACGCAACGCATGCGCATAGGTTTTTTACGCATAACCAAAATCTGAAGAAAAAAAAAAGGATCGCTTCAAATGATAGGATTTTCAATATATGCATGTCAGGCGAAGAGATGCAACGTCTGCTACAGACTAAAAGAGATGCAACGTCTGCTACAGACTAAAAGAGATGCAACGTCTGCTACAGACTAAAAGCCTTCATTTAGTTCAAAGAAAATATGAATCGGTTTAACGTTTTTAATATCAAAATCTTGCATTTACGTTAAATCACAAGTTACGATCCACCACAGCACGCACATTATAGCGAACGACCGTCATTCTCTTCGTATTGCCTTGGTGAGATGTAAGTTCCACTCAAGCAACTTCTCAAGCCTTGTGGAAACGACTCCCAAGAGATTGCTTCCCCGATTACAACAATCTTAACCTTAAGTTAACCGTTATCTTCCACACATATCCGTATAAGCTGGCTCTATTTACTGTAACTATCTACTTCAAATAGCACACGGGCTATTTGCAGGGTGAACACCCCTGTAAAAAAAATAGTATTATTTTGAATTTTTATTTACTTTTGAAAGTTTGTTTGTATCAGTCAAATTTTATATTGATTTTGACGGTGCTAAAAAGTAATGCTAAAATGCTAATTAATAAGGAATCTTAATTGCCTATCAAGAAATACAGCGTGTCCCAGAATTTATTTATCTATTTCAATGGAATCGGACAATTCTTATTTCTGTTCATAATATATAATGTCACTGTGTCAATGTGTCACTGTGTCACACTGTTTCAGCTTTACTTCTGGAGGCCGTAGCCCAACATATGCCATTTTTTGCAATCAGGCCGACTCGTGGGCAAATTAAAAACATTCCGTGCTGGATCCGGACCCACAATCCTGAAATTTGGGATTCAATAGTTTTCATTACTGCGATTTTTTACGTGATTTTTTTTTTTTTTTGCGAAGAATCAAACACGATAACAATTTTTATAACTTGGAAATAAATTTGGAATCAATTAAAATTAATTGCGAAATTCATCCACAAAATAAAAATAATTGTTTGTACAGAAAGTAAGGACCTACGTACATCAAAGTGTCTTTTAAACTAATTGATGGCAGAAGAATTATCGTGGAACTTTTAAAAGGTAAGCTTAAATATTAATGCAATACTGAAATGCAACGATCAATTTGGAGTTCTTCTGTAGTTTATTGTTGACTATCGAATCCACTACTCCCTACTTATTTTGATGAAGGACTAATCAAGAGCCCTGCACGAGAGCTAGCTTAAATTCTCCCCCGATA
>OZ038505.1:74241823-74256823 GCA_964036315.1 Acanthosepion esculentum
GCATAGAGGGAAAGGCAGAACGAGTCGCAAAATAAATCTTTAGTTGAGGTGAAAAACAACACAGTTGAACAGCAGACGAGAAACGCTTAGCCAGAAGCTCGCCCCGTGAACCAATAAAAGGAAGCCGCAGGTAAATAGGACATTTCTGAACTACGTATTGTTTATCCTTCCGAAAATTATTGATCTTATCGCGCATGACATTATGAAGAGTATCACTAGGATATCCATTTTTGAAAAGCGTGCAGCGGATAAAATCCAATTCATCATCCAAATATTGTTCACTACAGATCATCAGGGCCCTGTGAGTTAGGGATTTAATGAGATTAATTTTACGCTTTTGGGGACAAAATGATCCCCAACGCGTATACAAACAAGAAAACGTTGGTTTGCGAAACACAGAAGTAAGAAATTGAGAAGGAGTCCGATGCACAAGGACATCAAGAAAAGAGAGACAAGAATTAGACTCCTTTTCAATGGTGAATTTCTAAGATAGATGAAGTTGGTTCATAACTGAGAGGAAGGATTCGGCTTCACGTTCACTATTAAAAAGACAGAATGTATCGTCCACATACCGCCGGTACATAGACGGTGCATTGTCATTAGTGAGGAGGGACGACTCATAAAATCCCACAAAAATGTTGGCCAAAGCGGGACCTAGGGGGGAGCCCATGGTAACTCCATCGATCTGTCTGTACATAAAATTATTGAAGCTAAACTCAACTGACATAGTAGCAAATTGCATAAGCTCAATAAACACATTTTCGGAGATATCCGGAGCAGACAAGCAACTTCGATATAACATGTCGCAGCAGATTTCAATAGTTTCCATTACTGGAACACAAAGAAAGAACACACGTCAAAGGAACACATGAATTTATTTTTAGAAGGAGTGCCCCGTATAACCTGAACAAATGAGAAAGAATCCTTAATGGTATACGAGCTAAAATGCTCAACGACAGGTTGAAGAAGATCTGAAAGAAAACCAGCAACCCTGTGTTGAGATGAGCTAGACATTGACAGAATGGGTCGAAGGGGTACATTATCCTTATGAGTCTTCGGAAGACCATACAGACGAGGGCGAATAGACCCAACAGGTCTAATATAATCAGTGATCTCACGGCTTATGAAACCACGTTTAGCCCAAGATAAAAGTTTCTTTTGAAATTTAATTTCTATAGGAATAGTGCGAACATGTGTCTCTACTGGACCAAGAGGAAGAAATTTTGTTGTGTCACCAAGAATGGTTTGCATCTTGGAAACATAATCCGTATGGTCAAGCAGGATAATACCAGCACCTTTATCAGTACGAGTAATTACCAAGTTATTATTAGCTTTTAAAGTCCTAACCACAGAACGCTTCTGTTGGCTCCGCTTAGACTCAGAAAGAGCTACTGGAGTTATAGCATAGGTATGTGCTAAACTATTAAGTGTAGCCTTAAGATTCGCAAGTGAGTCAGAGGAACGAGGTACCAGTCTACACAACTGTGAAGATAACACTTCGAATTCGGAAAAAAATTTTTTCCTTATCAGAAACCCTAAATGGGACGCAGTAATCAAGGGCATGGGAAAGTATACTAGACTCTAGCTCAGAAAGCTCATAGGTGGACAGGTTAAGAATAACTCCCGAAATTGGTTCAACAACATGTCCAAACCGTGTACTAATTAAGTGCTGCAATTTTCATTGTGTGTCACTCGTTAATTTTCTTAAACATTTAAAATGAATTGAGCCAACAAAATGAGAGAACCTAATCCTATCAAAAAATGACAGGCAACTAAAACATATATATATATATATATATATATATATATATATATATATATGAAGTAGACACCAATGTTATATACTTTTAATCTATGCTATATTTATGTGTAAAAGTGGTCAAAACCAGCGATAGTGCGTATTTAAAAATAAAAATGAACACTGAGATCAACACTAAGTGGCGTCAGACCGTTTTCAGGCATGAAATACAATATCGCCACTCGGTCTCGGCTTTTATTTTTCATACGCTCTATCCTTAAATAAGAGAACATACCATAAAATTATATTTTAATATTCATGTATATATATATATATATATATATATATATATATATATATATATATATATATATCTTGTCATCCACAGATAGACTGTTTCGCTGTTTCACAGCTCGTCAGTGTGACTAGACATCCGGTTGCTTCTAGATAGGATCGAATACTAACTGGATTAGTATCAGTCGGAGAAGCTACTCCTAAGTCATTGGCGCACGGCAGCAATGAAGGTGAATTTATACGTATTTATTTTTAGACAAACACACCAGTAACTTGGAGAACTTGATTCGTCTTAACGAAGAGTCTTGCATCAGCAGTAGTAATAGTTTACAGGCTATATATTGATAGATAGATTTGAAACACACAGACACACACACACACACACACACACACATACATACATACATACATACATACATACATATATATAATATCTGGATAAAATAAATGAAACAAAATTGGGAGTTTTTTTATGAAAGTATTTATTTCTGTGTTTTTGTATATATTTAATATTTCAGACCACCTCGGTCCTTCCTCAGAAATCAAAAGAGATACTGTGTTTGTGTGTTTGTTTACAGCGTTTGTCGTGAGGTGTGGATGTCACGTGATGTGTGTGTGTATGGACATTTTTTTATCCTACCCATTCCAATATATATATATATATATATATATATATATATATATATATATATATATATATATAGGAATGGGTAGGATAAAAAATGTCCATACACACACAACTGCTTGCACGTATGTAAGTATGCCTCAGATGTTATGAATAGAATGCTCAGTGTCACTAAACAGAGCTATAAGTATATATTAGTGAATATGCATAATATCCAAAGTCGATAACACTACTCGGAGTTTCACGCATTTAATGCAATCTTCAAGTGTGTTTCTGACCACACCAAATCCGCTTTTTTTGTGTTTATTTGTGTTTAGTGTATGCAGTGCCAGTATTTCGGGCTCTATCTATGATAGGGATACCACAATATACTACATAAATGAGAACTCCTATAAAAAGTAGGATTTAATAAAACATAATTACGTACTGAAGATTGTATTAACTGCATAAAACTCCGAGTAGTGTTATCGACGTTGGATATTATGTATATTCACTAATACATATATGTATGTATGTATGTATGTATGTATGTATGTATGTATGTATATGTATGTATATATATTTTAAAGAAAAACAGACCACTTTAAGGCTCCATGTAATAATTTATTTCACCATAGCCCTTTTAAAGGACGCGAGATCATCAGATATCACTTCCAAAAGGTGAAACGAAAAATGAAATGAAAATTTACACTTTTGACGGGTAGTATTAAGTTTATGTAATTTAACAGAGAGGGTAGTGAGGAGTGGTGTGAGAGACATGTTAGAATTTAGAGAAGGTTTATTTTAATATTTCTATCTAACATACTTAGTATTAGGGGAGGAGGGACCAGACATTGACCTATATAATCGGTTAACTTAACGGAAGTGATATATTGAAAGGGAAGGGCGAGAAGAGAGAAAAAAGAAAAAGAAAAAAAAAAGGAAAAATAATAAAAAGAAAAAAAGAAAGAAAGAAGGGGGAAGTAAAGAGAAGGAAGCTGTAATTAGGTTTTACGAAAGAAGAGGAGGGGTGGTATATTTTTAGCAATTTATGTAAAAAATATGTTTGATAGTAATTTAAATGTTTAAAAAATTAACAAATATTTAACTCGTTTACAAATAATTTAGGGATTTAATATGAGTTAAATAGTATATTTAAAAACACATTCATAGAAAATACATTAAAAAAATTATTTGAAATATAACAGTTTACTGATAGTAATCTTTTAATATTGCAAATGATTGTTATATATATATATATATATATATATATATATATATATATATATATATTCTCTACTCATTTGATTTTCCACACGTATAAATAAACTGATATTCATATTACCGAATAGAACAATCAGACTTCACGACAATTTGATAGGCTCGCGACAATCTGAACCCTGACCTCTGACTCGAACTAGCCTCTAAACCGATCCACTTGCAAGACTTCTGACCCCATAGATTCACTTTCATGCCTTTGGCTTCAGGCTAACTGCTGATCTCCGAGACACGCGCGGATCAAGCCGACATCAACGACTTTCCATACATGATTACCCTCGCGGGAATGACAATGGCGTCGGGGTTGGGTGTGGGTGTCAGCCAAGGAAGCTGACTGGAAAGAAAGACGCAAACAATGAAAGAAAGAGAAATAGTCCGAACTAGAAAGAAAGAAGTAATTAGCAAATAAAAGAAAGAAAGAAAGGAAGAAAGAAAGAAAGAAAGAAAAGTAAAAACAAACTAGCAAACATAGATAATATGAATAAGAACAAAATGTAAGAAAGGGAGAGCCGAAATGTTAAGAAAGAAAGAATAGATAACATTATTAAAAAAGAAAGAAAGAACGCAGGAAATAGAAGAAAAAGAAAGAAATAGTGGAAATGTTACGAAAAATAGAAGGAAAGATAATAGATAAAATTATTAAGAAAGAAAGAAAGAAAGAAAGAAAGAAAAAAGGGAAGAAAGAAAAAACAAACAAGCAAACATAGATAATACAAATAAAAAAACGGAAAGAAAAGAAGAAAGAAAGTATCGAAATTTTATGAAAGAAAGAAAGAAAAAATAAAGGAAGGATAATAGATAACTTTATTGAGAAGAAAGAAAAAGAAAGAAAATGCGTAAATATTAAGAAAGAAAGAAAGAAAGTAATCGAGGAGGAAAGAAAAGTGTATAATGCTCATTCACACACTCATACTCATTTGTTAGTCTCTCATGTTGTTGCTTTCTTCTTTTTTTTCATCCTAACGAACCATGTCCATGTCGACACACACATTGACCTTTAATGTAGCAGCATGAAGAAGAAAGCTGTCTGTATTGGAACTGAACCTTTTTTCTACAATCGAAAGAGCACGTCTAACATGGGCAATGGCTAAACAGATTTGGCCGCAATGATTAACAGTTAGTTAAAATCAAATCAGCAACGACTCATTTATCATATTAGTCAATCCATCCTTCAAGGTACCTCCTTGGAAAAAACAAAGATGTAACAGTTAATGAGAAAAAAGGGGCGAGGCATTCCTTCACTGCGGCGACAGCAAGATCAGATACTGGTACGCAACCGAGAAATTTGGAGGGAGTTGTTCAGATGCTCAGATCCGCCGGGACCCTCTGATCACATCAGCTTATAAGAATGATGAGGAGGAAGAAGAGGAGGAAGCTATTTTACGTATTATTACAGTCTTAAGTATTCCGATTACTTCAATATTCGTATTATTACTTAGTATGCCTTTCTTCGTGATTATTTTTATCCAAAGGCTCCAGGGCAATGACCCCCACGTCGAGCGCATTTTGGTGTGGCATGCGTAAGATGTTCACCCTTCGGCTTCCTATACCAACGTGAGCTCAAATTTTATTTTGCATTATTATTTCATGATTAAAATGACCAAAGTATATTAAGCTTTCATTCAAATATTTTATATTTCTGCCTTTCACTTCTTTATTATGTTTTAACACCATATATATTTAACTGTCTTTTTGTTTTTTAATTTTTCTCTTTCATGGACGCCATGGTCTTTGTAGGCTTGTTTAGAGACCAAGTTAATGGCTTTTTAACCTTCCTTCACGTGAATTACAGTAAAACTTTGAATATGTAAGAATGGTGGGGGGAGAGCAACAGAATTTTAGAAATACCAAAGTGAGGCATGGCCCAGAATCGGTTGGGAACTACTGCTGCAGGTCAGTTTTTGTCAAAGTGTGGTGCGATAACCACGAGAGGCCCACAAGCCCCTTATTAAACTGAACTTTCTTTTATTGTTGCTTGATATATTCGACCTATGACAAGGCTCGAGCGCATCTCAAGACAGAGGCTTACTGTAAAATGATGAATGAAGCGTACGATATGAAAGAAAAGTTAAAAACATTTTAAAATAGAGGGTTACAGTCGATATAGTAAGACTGAATGAGGTGTGTGATATGAATATAAGAAAATGTGGTAAGAAGCGAATATTACAAAATTTTAATGAGAAACGATAACTCTTCCGATTTAAATCCAATCGGAAATATATGGACAGTCTGCAAGGAACGACTTCGTGGAATGGACATACGGAGTATTAGCATATGCACTGGGGGGTCATGTTTCATTGGGAAAATACGAAAAAATACATAAAAAACAGATTTCTTCGTTTTGTTTCAATTTATTTGGACAAGGGTGTAGATAGATAGATAGATAGATAGATAGATAGATAGATAGATAGATAGATAGATAGATAGATAGATAGATAGTATTGAACAGGCTGAGATAGATAGATTGGCCTGGAAACTCTCCTGATTTAAATCCAATCGAGAATCTGTGGTCATTCTGCAAGGAACGACTTCGTGGAATGGAGATACGAATTACTAACTTGTGCACTGGGTCATGTTTCCTTGTAAAAATACGGAAAAAAAGTAAATAATAACGGAATTATTCGTTTTGTTTCAATTAATTTTCACAAGGGTATAGATAGATAGATAGATAGATAGATAGATAGATAGATAGATAGATATGAACAGGCTGAGATAGATAGACTGGCCTGGAAACTCTCCTGATTTAAATCCAATCGAGAATCTGTGGTCATTCTGCAAGGAACGACTTCGTGCAATGAACATACGAAATACTAACATATGCACTGGGTAGATGTTTCTTTGGATAAATAGGGAAGAAAAGTAAATAATAACGGAATTATTCGTTTTGTTTCAATTAATTTCCACAGGGGTGTACATGAAAAATTAGTTGTTGATTTGGTTTCGTCCATGAAGTTGTAGCCGAATTAATCAGGACATACTTTAAGTCTCGTCTAGTTTCCAAATCATGCGGTTCTCTTGAACGGATCAATGACTGTGTTGACCTAGAATGTTATGAAAAAAGTTCACTATCAGTTCTTACGAACTAAATAAAATGGCTTCCCTTCGAGTAAACTCTGGCGTTTTGATGTCGCTACGAACAGGTTTTGGAGTTAAATAAGTTTAGATTTAATAGCCACTGACAAAAAAAAAGACAGGATTACCAAACATGAAGATGAGAAGGAAATATCTTTTTTATAAACCAGGACAAGTCGTCTGTAGATAAGTGGTGGATGCTAAACGTCGATAGAGAAAGAAGAGAAAAAAAAGAGATGTCGAAAATAAACTAGTTTTTTTTTGTTTTAAGTTGCGCGGAAGATGACAAAATATAAGAACACAAACTGACTTTGCCGCTAAGCGAGTTGCGTTTATGTATTCACTCCGAGTTCAGGTCAAGCTCTCGAATGCTGAAATTCAAGAGACGTTCTCACGTTGATTATTTGCGCAAAACAATCTTCCTACTAGTCTAAGGCTAGTTCACTTTCCTGAGATATACATAGAAAATATATTTCACAAAAAAGAACTTGTAAATAATAAGAAGAAAGAATAAAAAGAAAAAGAACGAGGAAAAAAACGGAAAAATAATAAGTCCTACCTGGTGCTGAAAGAAAGAAAGAAAGAAAGAAAGAAAGAAAGAAAGAAAGAAAGAAAGAAAGAAAGAATAAGAGTTAATTAATGAAAAGATCGCGATAGATGAGAGAATGATATCTGGGTAGAAAGAAAGAAAGAAAGAAAGAAAGAAAGAAAGAAAGAAAGAAAGAAAGAAAAAGAGTTAATTAATAAAAAGATCACGATAGATGAGAGAATGATATCTGGGTAGAAAGAAAGAAAGAAAGAAAGAAAGAAAGAAAGAAAGAAAGAAAGAAAGAAAGAAAGAAAGAAAGAAAAAGAGTTAATTAATAAAAAGATCACGATAGATGAGAGAATGATATCTGGGTAGAAAGAAAGAAAGAAAGAAAGAAAGAAAGAAAGAAAGAAAGAAAGAAAGAAAGAAAAAGAGTTAATTAATAAAAAGATCACGATAGATGAGAGAATGATATCTGGGTAGAAAGAAAGAAAGAAAGAAAGAAAGAAAGAAAGAAAGAAAGAAAAAGAGTTAATTAATAAAAAGATCACGATAGATGAGAGAATGATATCTGAGTAGAAAGAAAGAAAGAAAGAAAGAAAGAAAGAAAGAAAGAAAGAAAGAAAAAGAGTTAATTAATAAAAAGATCACGATAGATGAGAGAATGATATCTGAGTAGAAAGAAAGAAAGAAAGAAAGAAAGAAAGAAAGAAAGAAAGAAAGAAAGAAAGAAAGAAAGAAAGAAAAAGAGTTAATTAATAAAAAGATCACGATAGATGAGAGAATGATATCTGGGTAGAAAGAAAGAAAGAAAGAAAGAAAGAAAGCATAAATTATTACTTAAATGATGGAAACGATGTAAGAATGATGTGTTTGATTAATAAAAAAGAGAAAGAAATGAAACAGAATACAACGAAAATATAGAATCATATGAAGTCGACGAAGTCTGAGAAAAACATTAAAAATTGAAATAAAGAAAAATGATTATGAAATAAGAAAGAAAGGAAGGAAGGAAGAAAGAAAGAAAGAATACATTTAAAGGATGAATGCAAGGAATCCGATGAAAAAAAAACAAGAATATCTGCAACTAAAAGAAAGAAATGAAAGGGAATAAAAAACGAAGGACGTAAGAATGACAAAAAAAACTAAAGAAAATGTAAATGAATGAAATCAAAATAGAAAAATAGTTAAGAAGAAGTGGTAGATATTAAACAAGAAGAGTAAAAGAAAGAAACCGCAAAAGAAAAAGAAAAGGAAGAAACGGATAAAAACTTAAAAGAATAAAAAGAGGAAAGAGTTGATCGTTGTAAATCTAAATCAATCTAAGATATTTTGGCCTGAAGGCGTCCATGTTTCATTTTACTTGAAATCAATATGATCGTCTTGGCTTGAGATTAGCCGTCCGTCCGTCCTCAGCAATGACCTCTCGTTTGATGTCGCTTGGTCACAGATCTTTCGACATGTTGTGTCCGCCATGCGCCTCGCTTTGATTCCCATTTCAGCCCCTGGAGTCCTACACCTCTGACGAATCCACATCTAATGATTTTACATGTGATTCCATTGAATTTTCTTTTGCTTCTACTCATCTTCATCTTTTAACTACTTCCTCCATTTTAACAGCACTCGCTTGACTCTTCTCTTTTTCCAACTTTCTGTTAAATTCTCTTTCTTTTCTCAATTCTTTTACTTCTTTTCTTCCGCCATTTTGTTCCCCTACTACTTCAATCATTTATTTTTGCTTTGTTTAGGTTTTTTTATCGTATTTTTCTTTCACTCTCAACTGTCTCCTTTCTCCTTCCTTCCGTTCCTTCTTGTCGCTCACATCGACACTCGAAATCAGTTACCCGCCTTCCACCTAATGACGATCCCCGTGCTCCATCCTTAGCCACCATCTTTCCACATCGAAAATTGGATTTGGTAAATGCAGACATTTTGTATAGCATTGCTACATCCAAACTATTTTCAAATACAGCTATCTAAAATGTTAATGTTATTTGGGCTGAAAAACGGAATCGTGGGTCTTGCATAAAACATACAACAAATCAGGTTTCCAAATCAAATTTATTTAGCAATAACAACAGAAAGAATGCATTATTTTAACGGAAGCCAAAGGTTAAAAACACCAAATTAATCACCCAAAAACTTAAATCTATCATCGTTCGTTCGACTTGATTAATATGCACAATAGTCTCTCACAATCTGTTGGTGCATCTACCGGGCGCGATTGGTAAATTGTCGCCATTTTATATTTTTAATTTCACACATGCGCGTTGTTTGTTTTTGAATTTGTCGACTGCACAGTATAGTAGTGTCTGTTAGACACCGTCTGTGAGAAAAAGAACACAATGACGCATTCCACTCCGCCAGAAATGTTGAAACGACATGCTGTACTACTTGGCATTCGCACTGGAAGCACTAATATGAACATTTCAGAATCCACAAAATTAAAAAGGAAAATGGTGACAATATATCTATCTCTTCCTGTACATAACGATGAGTGTAACTCAACACATCTATCCACTTGAAACATGGTAATTCCTGTGTAGCGACGAAACTATATTTTAAATCAGTTAATTTATAATATTTATGCTCTGTAAATCTACATTGAGCATTGTTTTGTAAAAATAAAAATATCAATAAGAACAACGGATTATATATCTTACTGTTCTTTCTTTTTATTATAATATATATATATATATATATATATATATATATATATATATATATATATATATATATACGAGGGTCATTCAATAAATAAGGTGAATTTTTCGGTATGAGGACTTCTAATACAGATAGAAGTTTACTCTTTTTTATTTTTTTGTTTTACTTCTTTTTCACATGGAATTAATTTATTTTGCAGATTAAAAAAAACTTTGAGAGTTTTGGCAATTAACAAAGATGGCCGACCAAGAAGCATGCACCAGGATTGAACAGCGGTCAGTTATCAAGTTTTTGGTTGCTGAAGGGTGCAACCCAGTTGAAATTCATAGGAGAATGTCAACTGTGTACGTTGCCACATGTTTCAGCCAAAAAATGTCTACAAGTGGGCTAAATTGTTTAAAGAAGGACGGAGCAGTGTTGAGGGTGAAGACAGCCCTGGGAGGCCTACAGAAGTGAGGTCTCCTGAGGTGATCGATTCAGTCAATGACCTCATTCAGTCTGACAGAAGGGTGACAGTGGATGACATTGCAAGGACTTTGAGCTTATCTGTTGGGACAAACGCAGGGGTCATCAGCCAGAAGGAGTCATCTTGCATCATGACAACGCAAGACCTAACACAGCAGCCCAAACGGTGCAGACCATCAATGAGCTGGGCTGGGAACTGCTCTCTCATCCCCCTTACAGCCCAGACCTTGCCCCTTCAGACTTTTACCTGTTTGGTCCCTTGAAAGCGTTCACGAGAGGCACGAAGTTTAAAAGTGACGATGAAGTCAAAAGTGTTGTGAGCGACTGGCTGAGACATCAGTCCAAAGATTTTTACGCTGAGGGAATACGGAAGCTTGTGCACAGATGGGAAAAGTATGTGGCAGTGCTGGGAGACTACGTTGAAAAAAAAAGTAAGCTTCTATCTGTATTAGAAGTCCTTATAGCGAAACATTCACCATATTTATTGAATGACCCTCGTATATATATGTCTATACAGAGACGATGGATTAATAATCCTAAGAAACTGTAGTGGTCGAACCACGGAAAAATAAGAAAACAAATCATAAAGACATTCAATACTCTAGGATTTACAATATGCATAAAATCAAGTCTAAAAATGTTAAAGGTTCATATTGTAATGTTCAATTTAAACAATAATTCATATAAACCATATCGAAAAGCAAGTAACAAATGTATATATATCAGCAAAAACTCCAACTTCCATCTAACACATTCAAATACATATCTGTATCCATTTCTCAAGACTTTTCCCTTAACGCAAACAGTGGGAGCAACAGCTGAAGTATATATATAGACTGATGGACAACTATTTACATTATTTGGACTATCATCCTCATCTTTGTTGCCATATTTATCCCGACGTCTCGGCCGTTGTACGCTCCCCGACTTCTTCATGTGGTTGGAATGTCGAACTGAACCCTTCATTTCGCTTGCTGGGGTAGACTGTTCTAGTTCCACGTGCCATGTCTAATAGATGTCAGTTATCTCCTGTTAATTCCTCTCTCGAAGTTCTGATTGGTTAACCCTACTATTGGTCAACTATAAAATGAGTCAGCTCATTTTGGTTGGCTCACTAGTACATTAAAGAACCCAAAAACTCTAACATGATATTCATACAAGACTGAATGGGCCAGAGAAGAGTTGAATCTGTTCAAGATATTCCTGCCAATGATTTTCCCAGCAACACACGAATGGCACATACCTCTTTGGTTGTCACATTCGCATTTATTGTCTTTGTGCTTATGAAGATGCACAACAGAGGGCGTCTACAATCTCCTGAGGAACTGATCCTTAATCCTAGATTAAAGAAAAAAGATCACAAAATTTATGAACCAGGAGATTGCTGGCACATTTATATATCTCTGCCGATATAGAGGACTTCTCTTTTATCTATTGTTTTATGATTCTTTTTATTTAAAAAAAGATGGAGCAGCTGATAAGCATTCAAGAACCGGCCTATGTGATAAGCTGTTGATAAGATTCTCGTCAACATACGAGTTCATGTGTAGAACATTTGAGAAGTCTTCCGTCCACCGTTTAGTTATCTCATTTTGTCCGTTAGAAGGTTGCTATCAGCTATTTGACCCAGGGAGCTCAGCTATTTGACCCAGGTCCAAAGACACCACTTAGATTCTGATAGAAGGATTTAAACTCGCATCTATAAGTAGAATCCTTTGTAAAACCACACACATACACACACAGATATATATATATATATATATATATATATATATATATATATATATATATATATATATATATATATATATATATATTACATGAATCATTCATACAAAAAACAGATATTGAAGTTAATGATATAAATGTCGAGAATACATCTTCGCAAACAAATTTAATAAATGACACTAACCCCGAACTTGTAGATGAATGTTATGATCCCAGTTTATAAATTCCAGTTGCATAAGGTATTTTTTTATTTTTTGGCAAACGTTCATCTGTGCATACAGACATCATCAGGTATGAAAATATATTTGTTTTTTTACATCCAGGTAATAACAGGACAACGAAAGAATAGGTGTAATACAAAATATGTTTTTTAGAACACACACATACACACACACACATATATATATATATATATATATATATATATATATATATATATATACTTTCGCAAAAAAAAGTACTATACTGAAAACGTTTCTCGGTTTCAATTAGCCAACAAAGGATTTATAAAACTTTAAAACAACAAACCAATCAAGCAATCAGTATCCGTATGACACACAAGCTGGTACTGAAGATAGATAGATAGATAGATAGATAGATAGATAGATAGATAGATAGATAGATAGATAGATAGATAGATAGATAGATGAACAAGCTCGGATAGATAGATAGATAGATAGATAGATAGATAGATAGATAGATAGATAGATAGATAGATAGATAGATAATGAACAAGCTCGGATAGATAGATAGATGATGAACAAGCTCGGATGGATAGATAGATAGATAGATATATAGATAGATGATGAACAAGCTCAGATAGATAGATAGATACGAACAGACTGGGATAGATAGATAGATAGATAGATAGATAGATAGATAGATAGATAGATAGATAGATAGATAGATATTTCTTTCCAGGTCTTTTCACTTTTGCGTTTTAATTTGTTTGACTATCGTTCATACATAACCTGTGTACATAAGTAGTAATGTATGTTCCTTCTTTTATGTGCCGTGTCCTTTATGGACTTGGCTGATCCTGACACTCCACATTTTCTATCATATCTAGCTCTTAGAAAACGTTTCTTTTCCCCATCCCTCACGATCCCTGTCCTGCCATCCATTTATACAGGTTTCTTACGCATGTTACCTTCTGTTTCCTTCTGTCCCTTTTGCCTTCAGACAGTCATGGTAGTAGCAAATTCTCCAAGCCCTCTTTCCTCATTTTGAGCCTAAGATATTTCAGATATGATGATTCTAAATAAAAGCGTCCATTTTGCTCGCATTTTCTTTATTCACATGAATCAGACCATGATATTATTAGTATCCTTCTGTAGAACCAAATTTCTTTCGCCTCAGGTCTCTTCTTCATCTGCGAGGAGATTATCCAGCATTCCAAAATTTTAAAGGGTCTTATTGCAATAATTAGCGGCTAACGAAATGGTCTTAGTCGTGATAAGTCCAACCGGAGTTACCGTTTTCACGCTTTGACCGAGTCGGTGTCGTTCATTTCACATTAATGTCCTTGGCAAAAGGCAGAATCCGTCTTCCACTGGTTACGAGTTTTAAAAAGGAGCAGAGTGGAATCGCTTGCTTTCGCCGGCAGCCAGACTAGAGGAAAGACAATGTAATTATTGGGGACCGTCGTAAATAATAAAGAAGACTGGTAACTTTACCCAGGGCATGGTAACCAATTTCGAAAGAGCAATGACTCTTAATATAAAACTAGCGTGATTAAGTTATGGAAACCTCGGATTATCTTGCTCTCGCCTCCGGACCTCAAGCCCTCATTATATACTCAAAAGACCTTAACTGGTCCCATGACTCATTAATATTTACATTAATCGTTAGGTTGTTACCCGGATCTACAATCCCCTGATGATGGCCGAAGCGTACAAAGAGTGAAACCTTTTGATAATAAAAGAGCAGAGACTTTCTAGGGAGTCAACCATTTTCGAGAAAGGAATCCTGGGGATTAAACAGCCAAAGGGTATAATCATGCTACCGTACCGTATTCTTTATGACATTTTTTGTTTGTTTTAGCGCCCCATAAATCAAAGTTTTACGGGATGGGAAACCGTTACTAGAAACAAAGAAAAGTCTATTAAATTTATATGTAATATTTCCGTTCTTCCTAATTTTCATCAACCGTTGTGGTCACTTCTCAACTGTTTATCTGTGCTGATGAGACAACTATTTACTTCAGACTTAATTATCAGTCTAATCGGGGCGATGGGGGGTCAAATTGGCAGCTGATCTCAAAAATTACCTACAAGAGATGGATTGTTAATTTTAATACCCGCCAATACGAAACTTCGATCTTTTAATCGTCTTTGAAAAATAGTGTTGCCTTGACTGATGCTAACCTCCAGGAAAGTGAATCACTGCGGTTACCGCCTGGCATGAAATGGACCCATTATATTTAATAAATTGCTAGGTCTGCTGCTAGGAATGTTTAGTTCTTTGTATCGTGCAAATCAATTTTTCTCGCTAGAATCTATCTTAGACATTTATAAGTCGGCCATTCGTCCATGCCCGGAATGTTGCTCTCTCATCTGAGCTTGTACTTCTGCCATATAATTAGAGATTATTGGCAAAATTAAAAAAAGAATCTGCACTATTATAGGT
>OZ038505.1:74261823-74274323 GCA_964036315.1 Acanthosepion esculentum
TTGTGTTCTACCTGTATTCTATCCTCATCATATATCATATATATATATGCGTCCATCATGAAACAGACTGTCGTCTCTGTGTGTTGACTTCAATGTTCACTTTTATATTTATATTTACATACGCTCTATCTCTGATATTGAGCACTTTATTCCATACATATAGCACACCTTAAAACTATATTTCTTCATATATATATATATATATATAACCGTAGCACTGTGTTCCCCGGAGTCACGACTACTATCACCAAGCCGCTCAAACTGAAGCATTAGAAGCCGAATCAAGCAATGATATACACATGATAGAAATTGTTAGGGGGATTTGATAATTATAATTAAGTAATTCATTAAGTCTGAAATAAACCTCAACAGAACGCTCCGGGGTAGGGGGACAGTCCTATGATTACAGAGAATTTCAGTTGAGTTCCACGACGGAATATATGAGAGAGCGGCGCTATATTGGGTCTGATTTGCTACCTCTTCGTCACCGAGGCCCGTTGGAACAGTTTCTATGACGTTTGCTTGATAACTTAACTGTCAGGGTTTCAATTCTCGGTAGTGGATGCGCACTGCTATTGAGTCCCAAATATAGGACGAAACGGCCGTCCAGTGCTTTCAGACTCAATGGATTACTTAATTATAATTATCAAATCCTCCTAACAATTTCTATCATAGCATTCCTGTCAAACCGGGATTTGAAGGTTGTTCTTAGTGGTTTCATCTCCAGATCCTATCCCGCTAACGCAGGTGTTCCTCAAGGCTCCATCCTAGGCCCTACTCTGTTCTTCATATTTATAAACGACCTTCCTGACGCCATAGACTCCCAAGTCGGCATCTACGCTGACGACACCACTATTTACTCCTGCCTCAAACACAAATCTAGTGAGGCGGTCAAAGATAACCTGGCAGCTCAAATTGAAAAGGACCTCCAATCGGTTGTGAGCTGGGATGAGAAATGGATGGTTAACTTTAACGCCTCTAAAACAAAACTGCTCACTATCAACCACCACAAGGATCCATCCCTGCATCCCATTAGTATGTCTGATGACCAACTTCTCGAGAGCTCCTCCCTGCGGCTGCTCCGTCTCACGCTGTCTGCTCATCTGAGATGGAACAAATACATCGAGTCAGTTGCATCAGCCACCGCTAAGAAAGTTGGTTCTCTGTGCCGAGCCAGGAAATTTTTCTCCCCGGAATTGATCCTTCAAGTCTATAAATCGACCATTCGCCCTTGCATGGAGTATTGCTGCCATATATGATCTGGGGCCCCTGCTGTTTGCCTCGGGGTTCTTGATAAGATCCAGAGACGGATAGGCAACGTGATTGGCCCTGATCTGTCATCTCGTATGCAGTCGCTCTCTCACAGACGCGATGTTACCTCGCTCTGCCTTTTTTACAAGTACTTCCACGGTAATTGCTCTGAGGAGTTGCGTTCGCTTGTCCCCATGCCTCGTGAATTTTAACGCCCCACCAGGCTGGCATCCTGCTCCCACCCCTACACCGTGGAAACTGTTAGATGTAGACGTCTCTTCTACCCCAATAGCTTCATGTCTCGCACATCTCGCCTATGGAACTCCCTTCCCTATTACTGTTTCCCTGACAAATACAATCTCCAACGGTTTAAGTGTAGCGTCAATCGACATCTCCAGTTGCCTTGATCTATCCACTTCCATTCTCCATATCCTTTCATTTCTCATTCCTATCTGCTCTCGCTCCGGATCTTTTGTGGCCTTGCCTTGATCGACCCACTGTCTTTCTCTTTCTCCACATCCCCTCCTTTGCCACTCCTATCTGCTCTTCCTCCAACCCCCTCTTTAACCCCCTTGCGTGATAGTGGCCTCCGGCCTTGCTTGGAGTGATATGATTTAAAAAAAAAGAAAAAGAAAAAAAGCTTGTCAGTCGTTTTTAATAGAAAAAAAAAAAATATATATATATATATATATATATATATATATACTCAATGGTATGGATATGAGTTTGTGACTCTGGATTTCACTCTTTTGCGAACATCAGAAAAACTGGTTTATATTTTAAAATTGGATCTATTTATGGGCGCTCTGGGGGAATCTACTTCTGTTTTTGTTTGGGGTGACACTCTCATACGCACAGGCACACATTCATACAGATGTATGCATTTTGGTTCACACTCGTCCTGGGTATGAAGATAAACTACATCCCCATCATGGGTAAGACGATAAACTACGTCCAATAGCAAGGCCTCCGATCGGGAGGTTTTGATAAGCGTGGTACCACCTCTTAATTGCTGGTGTTCCCATGTCCACAGTGACCCGGGCTGGTAGCACCTGTTAGGGTCCCAGCTATGGGCAAATAGTGAATCCTCAAACTGGGGTCAAAAACCATGAAAATGTAAAATAGGTTTAATACCATAAATAATTTGTTAAAAAATATTACCAGGTATACATTATTTTTGTAGGAAAAAATATAACCAACAATAAAAATCGTCGACATTAAATAATCCCTTGTGTTTGATATGCCGTAAAACAAACCAAACTAAACCTAAGTGTGATTGGTTCACACAAACACATCCATATAAATAAACCGAGGCTAGGCACAAATACATATCCATGCGTTTGGGCATACATATATATATATATATATATATATATATATATATATATATATATATATATATATATATGTGTGTGTGTGTGTGTGTGTGTGTGTGTGTGTGTGTGTGTGTATACACATATGAGTCTGTGTGTGAATACAGATACACTGATCTTTTACATTCATATTCTCCTTTTACATATATATTTTTACTATGTTTGCATTTTTACACATTAACACATATACACACACACAAATATATATATATATATATATATATATATATATACATACATGTGTGTGTCTGTGTGTGTTCGTGTGGGGGGTGTCTTTTATAAATGTCTATATATCAGAACAATGTGGTTCAATTTAGCCTACCTGTATTTTGTGTTTCTATAATCTTGTCCGTTTCAAAGAATTTCTATGTAAACAATCAACAGATTTCTGATATACTTATGCTCTCTATTATTGCTACGGAATAACATTAGCCGACCTTGTAGATAGACTAAACGAAGTCCAATGTACAATAGAATTCACTTACGAAACAGAAACAATCAATACATTACCTTTTCTCAATATCATGTTAAACCCAACTGATAATAACCTAGAACTAAATCTCTATCTATAAAAGGCAGGATGTGTGTGTGTAACGAAGGCACGGCCGCAATTTTCGACGGATTTGCACCAAAATTTACATGCCCATGCTCCAAGTTAGCGAGAAGGCCAAGACCGACTTTGCATTTCCCAACTCCCATCGATAGTGGAAATAATCGATTTTTCATGCTTCTACGGTAGTTTTCATGTAGTTTGCGGCCATTTTCTACTGACCAGAGTGAGAGCCTATAGCTGGCTCCCACGAATAGGCAGGAAGATCCTATTGGCCAGCGTGAGAGCCAACAGCTGACTGACACGAATGTTAACTAGCATGCTAGCATGCAAAAAAAATCGATGGCTGTATTTTTCACAAGTGAGAAAAATTTAAATCTGCATGGCACTTTATTCCAATTGGCTCATTCGCTTGTTTAAACTCAACGTTGATTCTTATTCCGCAGAACTGGGTTGGGTGTGAAAAAGTATTTGTTGTTAACATTCTGTTTTCATTCGGTTTTTCCAGTTACGAGTCCTTTTTTAAAGCTGGTCGTTTTGTGTTCATTTTGTTTAGTTCTTTTTTCGTAACAGATATAATGTTTAGCATAGAGCGTAGAAAAAAATCGCAGTGTGAGATAGACAAGAAGTAAGGCATGTAGCAACATCAGCATGGCAAAGGGCACTCCCTTAAAGGCAAGGAAGGGCAAAAATATTTTAAGTCAAGTGATAGCGATTGCTGTACGATTTTTGAATCAAGCACGGGCAACCACGGGCCATGTTGATAGTCAACTAATAAAATTGATGTCATATATATATATATATATTCTCGACATAACAACAAAATAAAACCCTTAATAATTATCAGATTCTATTTAAGAGTACTCAGTATTTGTAGCACTGAATATTTATAAGATGAGTAAAAATTCATTGAAAATAAGTTTAAGCGCTACCAGTAATCTAATTATTTCATATTCAACGGGTAACTCGTCAAATAATTTGTAATAAAAAAAATGAACAGTTTTAGTAAATCCAACGAAATGTGAGAAATTAATCTACCTACGAACTCTGTTACAATTACATCCGTGTGCAAATTAATTGAAACAAAAAGAATAATTCCATTATTATTTACTTTTTTTTCGTATTTTTCCAATGATACATGACCCAGTGCACAAGTTAGTCCTTCGTATGTCCATTCCACGAAGTCGTTCCTTGCAGAATGACCACGGATTCTCGATTGGATTTAAATCAGGAGAGTTTTCAGGCCAGTCTATCTATCTCAGCCTGTTCATATCTATCTATCTATCTATCTATCTATCTATCTATCTATCTATCTACACACTTATGCAAATTAATTGAAACCAAACGAATAATTCCGTTGTTATTTACTTTTTTTTTCGTATTTTTGCACTGAAACATGACCCAGTGCATAAGTTAGTAATTCGTATCTCCATTCCACGAAGTCGTTCCTTGCAGAATGGCCACAGATTCTTTCCAATCATTTTTATTAACTATTATTGTATCAATTATGTGTTACGTTCGAAAAAAAGGTTAAGTCTAGATAGGGTAGGTGTGCATTTTTCAACGAATTATAACATCCGTTCAACCCATGTTGTCCGTTTGTTTTTTATCTACGGCAAAAAGTTTTTCGGTATTTTTCTGTTAAATCCGTACTTGTATACATAAAGATTCTTTCTAAAAAGGGGTGTTTGGGTTAGAATACGTTATATTTAACTACAATTTTTAAATATTATTTTTACTCTTAATTACTAATAGACTACATTTCTTTTTTAAACAAATAAATGTTATATAATTACTTAAATTATTTAAAAATTATTATTACATATCAAATATAAGTATGTATATTACCAGCTCCTTTTTTGTTTAATTATTTTATTTTATTTTTAAATATTATTTAAGATGTCTGGTGTGGATGTCCAGAGACTGAGTGAGAGGAGCTGTCCTCAAAACACCATTACGTGTCTCAGTATCAGACCCCAACCCTGAACCGACTTGTTTATGATTTATGATTTACTCTAATGTTCATTGTAATTCTATTTCTCTCAACTCCTAGCGACCTAAGTATTATTGTCATTGGTTTTAGTCTTTAGACCATAACCACACGTATGTTTCGGCAGTTCGTTTTTAAATCTATCAACTCCTGGATATGACGACAAACTACATCCGATAGACCTCTGAATTTTTTCTTTGACGGCATATCAACTCCTTGTGAATCATTTAATGCCAAAATTTAATTTTCTTGGTAGATTTGAAGTAATTAATAAGATTTGCGTTATTCTGCTTTCACAATTGAATACATGGTAGACGATACTCAGCTTTTGTGCATATACATGTTTGTGTAGCCATATTTACTAGAGGCGGTGATATCAGTGTTTTATGTTGCAGTTTTCTTAAAGTTATATTTTGGAATTCAGTTTGATTACTTAACACTTTGAAGTCTGGCCACCGTTTTACCGGTAGTAGAGAAAAATAACTTAATGCCCAGCCACCGGTTGAACGGTGGGTAAACACTTGTAACTATATTTATATCTACCGTGAAACATTACAAACCAATTATTTGCCAATTTTGACTCAGGAGCACAGGGAAAAGGGTTAAATTTGTTCAGGAACACAGGGCTCAAAGGCTTAAACAAATTGTAGGACATTATATGGACTAATATCATATAAGGGATCTTTCATATTGTTTGTTTGTTTGATTTTGTTTGGCGGAATATCAACTTCCAGTGACAAAATCTAAATATATTGTACGAAATTGTATACTTTCAGGGAAAAGGGATATATATATATATATATATATATATATATATATATATATATATATATATATATATATATATATATTTCTGGTAATTTTACTATAAAAATAATTTGCTAGGTATTTTACTATAAAAATCTATTGCTGGTAATTTTACTATATAAATGTTTTGCTAGGTATTTTACTATAAAATTCTATTGCTGGTAATTTTACTATAAAAATATTTTTCTACGTATTTTACTATAAAAATCTATTGCTGGTAATTTTACTATAGTAAAGTTTTGCTAGGTCTTTTACTATAAAAATCTATTGCTGGTAATTTTACTATAAAAATATTTTGCTAGGTATTTTACTATAAAAATCTATTGCTGGTAATTTTACTATAAAAAATATTTTGCTAGGTATGTTACTATAAAAAATCTATTACTGGTAATTTTACTATTAAAATTTATTGTTGGTATTTTTATATAAATATTTTGCTGGTAATTTCACTAAAAAAATTTATTGGTCATTTATATTCACATATATATATATATATATATATATATATATATATATATATATGTGTGTGTGTGTGTGTGTGTGTGTGTGTGTGTGTGTGTGTGTGTGTGTGTGTGTGTGTGTGTGTAATGCATTGCTAGTAATCTTATTATGAAAATATATTTATATTCTTTTCTGGTGTTTAATTTTTTTTTTTTTTTTTGAAGCGGTTACTATTCGTTCAGAGCTGCGACCCTAACACTTTCTACCACCCGGTTCAGGGTAAAAATGGTTTAAGCAATTAACAACTGATTCGACGCTCGGCAAAACTCCCGATCAGAGGCCTTGCTACCTGATGTAGTTTATCGTCATACCCAGGACTATGAGTGATGTGGATAAATGGGGTGAGAATCTGAGGTATAATGAGTCATGTTTTTCCAGGTTTATGGGTTACCATATAAATAGCCATAGTCGTAGTCGCCGCCGTGGTTTCTATTTCAGCATTATTGGTGGTGATAATTTTATTGACTAATTTTATAATTTTTTGTTTTTTGTATTTCGATCTGTCATCGAGACAATTTTTTTTAATCTTTGCGAATTAATATGACGTAAATGTTAGTTTTGTCGCCTTTTTCTTTGATTATATCTTTATTAGAGGATAGTTTCTCCAGTTCTTAATATTTGACTTAACAGGTAATCTTGTTTATTGTAAGGATATTCTTTTTTTTTTCATTCCTTCATCTTTGCGTAGACTTGTCCTCGCAGAGATTTTTTCGTTTTCATTTTATAATTATGAGATTATTTTTTTTTTTGCAGTAGATTTTCAGTTTTCATCTTGTTTTTATTGTGATCATATTTTGTATTTAGGTGACAGTTAGGTTTAAGGTTGAGGGATTTATTTTTGTCGTTGGCGAGTAAATTATCTTTGGAGGCTTGGAAGTTTTTTTTTTCTATTACAGAGGTTATTCACTATTTTGTTTGATATTTAGATATAAGTTCCTTCTTTTGAATCATTTTAATGGCTATGCTATGGAAGAAAAGCTTATTCTCTCATTTACGTTTGCCCCGTAAGGACATTATTATATCCATGTTATAATAACACCATACGGACGGAATGGAATAGCTGAAAGAAAAAGGAATTCGTAAACGTGCTTTGTTCTCCGACAAAGCTTTATGATGCTAAGTCGTACACAATCTTATATATACATTTGTTCCAAACAGAGAAATTATAACATGTATGCAGCAACAAGCAGTGTGTAAAAAGTGGAGCTTTACTTGTAATATTTCTCGAAATTACAACGGTTTATCTATGAATCTGGTGAGGTCGGGTGTTTTTTTTCCTGTATGAACTACCGCTGCGACCTAGGGACGTCCAACGTTCGCTTCCCAGTCCCTTGACGTGACTCACCGAACGTCATGTGAATCTTGTGACTTTATATTAACAAAAGGGAGATTATCACCTTTTGTATCCCTACAATTTTAATCTGTTTGTATTGAATTTGGTTGTTGTTTCTACGTTAGAGCCAGCTTTCAAAATTTCTATCAAGCGTTTAATTTCAACACAGAATTGGGTAATTTATTACATTTATTTGTTATGCCATTCAATGAGATATCTGCCGAGATTTTGTTGTTCCTTTTCTAGCTAATTTTATCATGATTATTTTTTTTAAGCTTATCACCCCAAGCAAGGCTGGAAGCCACTAGCACAGAAGGGGTTACAGAAGGTTTGGGGGAAGAGCAGATAGGAGTGGTAAAGGAGACGATGTGGAGAAAGATAGTAAATCGATCAAGGCAAGGGGGTTACAGAAGATTTGGAGCGAGAGCAGATAGGAATGAAAGGTGAAAGGATGTGGAGAAGAGAAGTGGATAGATCAAGGCAACTGGAGATATCGATTGACGTTACACTTAAATAGTTGGAGATTGTATTTGTCAGGGAAACAGGAATAAGGAAGGGAGTTCCACAGGCGAGATGTGCGAGACATGAAGCTACTGGAGTAGAAGAGACGTCTACATCTAACAGTTTCAACGGTGAAGGGGTGGGAACGGGATGCCAGCCTCGTAGGACGTTTAAATTCATGAGGCCTAGGAACCAGCGAAAGCAGCTCATCGGAGCAATTACCGTGAAAGTATTTGTAAAAAAGACAGAGCGAGGCAACGTCGCGTCTGTGAGAGAGCGACTGCAGACGGGATGACAGATCAGGGCCAATTACATTGCATATCCGTCTCTGGATCTTATCAAGAACCCTGAGGCAAACAGCAGGGGCTCCAGATCATATATGGCAGCAATACTCCATGCAAGGGCTATATATATTTGAATAATGTATATTTCTGCATCAATTTTTCCTTTGTATATACGAGGTGGGGATGCGTTGTGGTGTAATGGATATAATATCAGAATGAGAACTCGGAGAGCCGAGTTCGAATCCCAGTCGAGTTGGTTAGATTCACTTACGCACAAATACCTCAACGGAGGTATGGTTCTACAGAAATACCTTGGGAAAGGTATGAATCCATCTCCACCCCCACAAGCTATAGATTGGATAGACTGGGTTCTTTAGCCGAGGTTAGAAACCAGTCTACCGCAGAAAGAAATGTCAACTTACTGCGGGAAAAAAAATCTGCCTCGTCAGTCATGTATCGAAGGATACATGATCGCCCAAGCGTGCATCACATGTGGTACTTAACTGAATGACTGACGCCCTTTTAGCCTTGATCTGGCTAAAGGTAGAGTATAGCACGACCATGGGTAAATAGCAGGACAAACCTCGTTCTATAGGCTTCGATGACCGAAGAAATAAATGGCAACCTACTGCGGAAATAATCTGCGTCGTCAGTCATGTATCGAAGGATACATGATCGCCCCAGTATGGCAATTATCACGTATGGCAATTAACTGACTGCTATACGAAGGGCATTCCAAATACATGTAGCAAAATGGAATTAACAGAAAAAAAAACATTAAAATTTAAGCTTTATTTCTCCATCTATAACACAGCACTTCCGTTAGAAATGATACTACTAACCATTGCAACAATACCGGAAGATCTGAGAGTCTTGATAATTTAAACATGTTAGAGCAGCGTTTTAATGGGCTTACGGCCATATCACGTTGAAACCCGGTTCTCCACAGATCAACAAAGTTAAGCAACGTCAACACTCGTCAGTGTCCAGATGGGTGAATGCGTGGGAATACCAGGTGCTGTAAACTTAGATTTACAGGTAGCGTAATGGATAACATGTTGGAATGAGTAATCGGAGACCCGATTTCAGATGCTAACCAGGTTCGTTATATTCACTTACGCGCAAATACCGTTCTATATCTTCTCCCCCAACTATGGTTTAAACAGTAGGATTTGATCTTTAAAAATCATTGTTATACTAACAGAATTGTTAATGCAACATTAAGTAGCAAAACAAAGTCTATATTTTGACTTTAAGGGTTGACAAGCGTTAAACAAAGCAATCAATACGTCATTGTCTTAAAATAAATAACTTTCAAAACTTTTTAAGGCTACGAAATAATAAAAGTAATTTTCTGAATCAGGACTAAAAAGGTGGAAATCTAATATGGAGCTGTTTCATCAGGATCGAACTGGTAAAGACAAGTTTCCTACCCAGTTGCAATTCGCCTCATAAAGCCGTTCAGGACTTTGATCTTATTTGTTTAAAATTTCCATTGAAAGATCTGCTCTTGACTGTTGCTGACCTAGGATCAAAACTTTTGGTACTCAGCAAGCAGAAAGTTTAGCCAATTTAAATTTTTCAGATACAATTTGGTGGGTAAATAAAATGCCTAGGGTGTTAGTGTTTAATTCTGTAGTTAATGGTCTGTCAACCCCAATTAAATATCGAACAGTATTGATCGGTTCATCATCTTCAGCTCCGATTCGCCCGTCTTTTAATTGCTGCTTCTTTCAAGCAATTATCTCTATGAACGTTTCTCAAAGAACCAGAATTGTCTTCGGTCTTCCAAAAGAGTTTTACTATAAATCTGATCTTCGTTCTTGCTTCGACTCTGACGGGATTCATGCATCTCTAAAGACGGTTGTTTTTAAAATAGCGTAATCTTCAATCTATCTCAAGATACTTCCGTTTCATACAGGTTATAATGAAAATCAGGACCAAAAGCTTGAAATCTAATAATTTATCATTGAAATTCCTGTAATGTCTCTCTTGTTCTATGAGAGAAATAGGGCGAGGCGTTGTCGAGCTGGAAAAGTATTCTCGGATTAAGCTTTTCATGGCTCTCTTTTTTTTTTGCTAATTCTTTAGATTTTCTCAAAGCAATTTCATCATAATGTTTTCCGTCTAAAATATCTACTAGAAAAATTATTTCAGTATCCCAAAAATGTTGTCCTAGTCATTACTTCTGTTCGTCATGTTTTTTTCTTTTAACTGGAACTTTGTACCTTTAGGTAGCCATTTTGTAAGCGTGCCTCGTGTTGGTCCCATTTGTGCAAAATTTCCATTGAAAACTTCGCTGGTATTTATTGCCGATTTGGGCGCAACAGTTTTGGCATCAAAGGAGAAGAAATTTCGGTAACATTTTCAGAGAAAATTGTTTCAGTTGAATTAACTGGGTTTCTGAGCCTAATCGTTGATCTCCTTCAGTTAAATCGGCCAGTAACGATTTCTTGACACAAAACGATGCTGATGATCTGCTAATCCGTTCCAACACTTCAATATTAATCTTCGGCTTTTCTAGCAAAATCTAGTGGGAGGGATAAAACTTTTCTTCGGGATCGAACTGGTAAAGACAAGTTTCCTCCCCAGTTACAATTCGCCTCAAAATATCGTTCGGCATTTTGATACTTATTGTTTAAAATTTCCATTGAAAAATCTCTTGACTGTTTCCGATCTAGAAACAAAAAATTTGTTACTCACCAATGGAGAAAATTTACCCAATTTTATCTTTTTCAGATCAAATTTGTCGGTCTAAAGTAAATAAGCTATCATGGATATTAGCTTGTGTTTCTACTGTTAATCATCTGCCATTGTCAATTAAATATCGAACAGTATCGATCGGTTAATCATCTTCAACTACGTCACGCGCATCATTTAATTGCTGATTCTTTCAAGCAGTTATCTCTATGAACTTTTCTTAAAGAACCAACATTGTCCGCGATCTTCCAACCGAGTTTTACTGTAAATCTGATCTTCGTTCTTGCTTTGACTTTGATAGGATTTATGCATCTCTAAGTGCGTCGTATTGAGATGGCCAATGACGCATTCCAAAAAAAATGGCAGAATGGTACGAGACAGGAGGATTTCTTTGGTAACAAAGAAAAGAGCACTGAGCTGCTACGTGACATCTGTCCTCCTTTACGGTAGCGAATGTTGGACGGTCTCCTCAAACAAGAAAGAGAGACTAGGAGGCAACAGAGGTATGGTTCTACAGAAGGATGCTAAGGATATCATTTACTGAGAGTATGAGGTTTTGGAGAGGATGCAAACAAGGAGGAAGCGTATACTTAACATCAGGAAGAGGCAGCTGAAATTTCTGGGATACGTAATGAGAAAGTAAGGCTTCAAGAATCTGATACTCACAGGTCGAATAGAAGGAAAGAGAGACAAGGAAAAGCAATGCCTGACATACCAGGCGGACTTAGGCAAGTAGAGTACAGAAGAAGGCCTGGGGAAGGTGGCGGAGGGACGAAACTTATTGAGAGCTACAGGAGATAGGCGGAAGTTGAGAGCCATGGTCGCCTACGTCCTGAAGAGACACGGAACATAAAACGGAAGAAAATGCAGCGATCGTCAGAAAAAAATGAAAAACAGAAGAAAATGTTAGTGAAAGAGTTAGTGAAAAGGCATGTAGAAAAATATTAACGGCTCAAAGAATCTGATACTCACAAGGCGAATAGAGGGAAAGAGAGACAAGGGAAAACAACGCATGACATATACATAAAGGGGGTTAAGTAAGTGGATGACAAGGCATAGCCTGGGGAAAGAAAACACTGATACGAGAACAAAAAACAATATAAAAAGCTCAACCGCAATCGTCTTGAATTAAACTTATATATATATATATATATATATATATATATATATATATATATATATATATATATATATATATATATACGTGTGT
>OZ038505.1:74279323-74366823 GCA_964036315.1 Acanthosepion esculentum
ATGGGATTTTAATAAACAGGAAACAGTAGTATTAAAACGTGCTCAATACACGTGTGGAAAAATAAAAATGCAAAATATAATGTAGAGCCTCTAACTTTACGGTATCCTACATTACATATATTAAGAAAAATTTTATATATATATATATATATATATATATATATATATATATATATATATATATATATATATATATATATATATATATAGCATAATGAGAGGCCACGTATACTTTCTTGATATGTATATAATATCTGGATAAAATAAATGAAACATAATTGGGTGTTTTTTTATGAAAGTATTTATTTGTGTTTTTGTCAATTTATTTCTGTGTTTTTGTATATATTTAATATTTCAGACCACCTCGGTCTTTCCTCAGAAATCAAAATTTGATTTCTGAGGAAAGACCGAGGTGGTCTGAAATATTAAATATATACAAAAACACAGAAATAAATACTTTCATAAAAAAAACACACAATTTTGTTTCATTTATTTTATCCAGATATTATATATATATATATATATATACATATATATATATATATATATATATATATGTGTGTGTGTGTGTGTGTGTGTGTGTGTGTGTGTGTGTGTGTGTGAAAGAGAGAGTGAGGGAGAGAGGGAGAAATTAATTCGTGGACTTGACAGGATTAAAACTAGAATAAATAGACATCATACGTCTAAATTATTTAAACAAATATGGTTGAATGAAAATATGCTGCATATATATATATATATATATATATATATATATATATATATATATATATATATATATATATATATATGAGAGAGAAAGGTAGCATTTACTTTTTAAAAATTGCTCAATACAAAGTAGAAAAATATCTTATAATTCTGTTTATGTCATAAGTGATTATAATAAAAACATGTTGAAATCGCTACACGAAAGCTTTCAGGTTTCAATACTATGATTGTACTTCTTCAGGTGATGGTAAGTAACCCTTACTTGCATATATATACTTAAACGCATACATAAAGTGCTCAATATACTAAGTAGAGCAAAGTATAAAAAATCCTAGTGAGTCAGAAACTACATGTCCTAGGTTTCACCTAAATGGATCTTCAGGGCAACAATGAATAGAATACGTTAATAAAGTTCAAAATGCGGAAAAGATAAGTTATGTCTTTCGGGAAAGGCATGAATTCAATTCTTCCCTGAAGTATCATGCAGATAAATTTGCATTCGCTTTTACAAACAAATTTTAAAATTTAAAGTTTATTCAAAAATAAGAAAAAAATCCTGATATTATCTGTTAACACATATCCGTTCTTGCATATATATATATATATATACGTATATATAATAAAAAAAGCTCAAATACTAATATACCAAGGTTAAAATTTATTACATTGGAATGTAATGTAATAAATTATAACCATGGAATATTAATGTTTGACCTTTTTTATTATATTATTACTCTGTCCCGGACATTGAGTTCTACATGGATTCTATCCTCTGTATATATATATATATATATATATATATATATATATATATATATATATATATATATATATATATATATATATATATATATATATATATATTTTGTATATATATATATATGCATATATATGTATATTGACCACTATGTATCAAAATATATATATATATGTGTGTGTGTGTGTGTGTGTGTGTGTGTGTGTGAAGAATTTTGGCTATACCAGAAAGGAATTCTGAAAATTCTCTTCAAAATTATAAAAAAATAAATAAAATAAAATAAAACTGAACCATAACAAGAACATTAAGCTGGAATAAATTTTCAAATTCAGACAATTAAATTTGACAAAAAATCTAAAAATTAATAAAACGGAGAAATGAAACTTTGGGTTTTTCAGTTATTTCTTTAGATCGATAGGAATAATTCATGCAATCCACTCTATGTATACTTTTCTTTCTTTTTCTATCTATCTATCTATCTCGCATTCACCCTTTCGATATATATATATATATATATATGTATATGTGTGTGTGTGTGTGTGTGTGTGTGTGTGTGTGTGTGTGTGTGTGTGTGTGTGTGTGTGTGTGTGAATTTGTATATATAGAGATGTGCATTTGCTTACTCTGTCAAGATGCTCTCCAGGAGCCGAATTGGTAGCTGCATGGTTCGGTTATATGAGTGTTATTCCTCTTGAAAAAAAAAAAAAAAGTTTCTTCTTTCATATACCGTCTCCCTTCTGGACATAGGCGATCATGGTTTACCGCCATTTACTATCTCGTATGGCTCTCAGCAATTTCTCTCCCTTTTCTAAGGCACCCGCCAACCATTCACAGAAGCTCGTCAGCAAAGTCACCATCACTTGATAAGACATCAGAAGTGTTGAAACGAAATGGCTATTTTTGGAGTGATTTTATAACATATTTATGTTTTAATTTTCGAATAAATTATATTTACTCTACACTGTATTGAGCACTGTTTTAAGAAATGTATTTTTTGGTTATTTGAATTTATTCCGTATACACCAATCCTATACTTGGGTATACACACACATTTATATATATATATATATATATATATATATATATATATATATATATATATATATATATATTATATGTTTGGTTAAATAATTTAGACGTATTATGTCTATTTTAGTTTTAATCATTTCAATTCATTAAAATAATAATAAGCAAGATCTTAAAATTCTGGAAGCCCTTTATATAAGAATATTGCGGTCAAAAATATAACCAACCATAAGTATGGCAACAAAGTTCTTAAATGTTTGTTGCAGCAAAGTTATATTTAAAAAATACTAAATTAAAATATTACAGCTACTAAACTACATTACATTAAAAAATCTTTTTTCATTTTTAAATATTCCAATGAAAAAATATACAAGTTGCCACCATCGAATAGCTAAACATTTTCGAATTTAGAATTTGAAAAGCTGTAAACGAACAATGGAAAAATATTTTGAATTTACGGAGTTATTGTATAGGCACCCAGAGATATTTTAACACAATGAAGATTAAATTTAAAGAAAATTTTGGAATATTTCTTAATCAATTATCTACACCAACCAAGAAATCAGTTCGTGGAATTGAAAGGATTAAGATTTATATTTATATATATATATATATATATATATATATATATATATATATATATATATATATATATATATATATATATATGATAAATAGCCTAAATAGATCCGCATTTGAAAAAATAAACCAGTTTGTCTGATGATCGCAAAAGCGTGAAACTTGGAGTTACAAACTAATATGCATGCAACTGATCTAACTATCTATCTATCTATCTATCTATACATACATACATACATACATACATACATATATATATATATATATATATATATATATATATATATATATATATATATATATATATGTATATATATATAGGGAGAGAGACAGAGATAAACATTGATTTTCAGTTGCATGGATATTCGTGCACACACACACACACACACACACACACAGGCACATATATATATATATATATATATAGAGAGAGAGAGAGAGAGAGAGATTAATAGATCAATTTTTATTTCTATTGATATTTATATATATATATATATATATATATACATATATATATATATATATATATATATATATATATATATATATATATATATATATATATATATATATATATATATATAAAGAATGTATAAACATAGATAGATAGATAGATAGATAGATAGATAGATAGATAGATAGATAGATAGATTGATAGATAGATTGATTGATTTTCAGTTGCATGGATATTCGTTTGTTACCCCCGGTTTCACGCTTTTGCTGTCATCAGACAAACTGTTGTATTTTTTTTTCAAAGTGGATCTATTTATGCTATTTATTACACACACTAACACACACACACACATCCACACACACACACACATATATATATATATATATATAGAGAGAGAGAGAGAGAGAGACAGACAGACAGAGAAATAGGGAGAGAGAGAAAGTATATTTTGCTATAATAAAATTTCTCGAATATTCATATCTATCTATCTCTATCAATCTCTCTTTTTATCTCTCTCTGTATATATATATATATATATATATATATATATATATATATATATATATATATATATATATATGAGGAGGGAAGCTTACATGTACGTGTATCTAATTGAAAGACATATATGATGAGGTCTGTTCGTCTCTTTTGCTATCCATTGTTTTCCCATTAACCTCTTCATCAATTATTTCACTCTCTTGAATTTTTAGTCCAGTGTCATGATATTCAAAACCCATCTGACACGCCACTGACACCTGCCTCCCCGGCCCTCGCAAACGTCAGGTCAACCTGTTTGTTACCTCACGGCCAACCATGAATAATGGCCCTACCCTTTTGGCCCCAGTAGGGCCGTGTTTGGAATAAGCTGGATTCTCGCTCCAGACGAAGCAAGAACAGCAACGAGACTCGACTTCACGAGTGAAGCGAGCAACGTTCATTTATTCATTGATTTTTTTTATCCGCACTGAAGCCGGTTTCCTGCGAAAATTTCAAAGACCAAACATTTCTGATAACTTTTTTTAACTTATAAATTTATTATTGGTTTGACTTAGCTATTGAAAGATAAAACGGATACATACACAGATGTACACTCCCAGATTATTTATATGAGTGTGTTTGTACGAACTAAAATTCATACTCCTGTAAATATATAATAGCTGGACACTCGTATTCGAAGATATCCAATTGGTGGCTAGCCAATCCCTATTGCAGACGCTCCCTCAGTCACATTTGTGGTTGTTCAACACCCACAGAGCCAACCTGTGGTTTATACTGCAACTATGCTGAGCAGACCTTAGGGAGAGAGCGTGTTATCTCGCATGATCAACAATCTGAACAACGTCATCATGCTCAAATCCTCAGTCACGATGACTTGTGACTTCGTGTTAGCACAGCTATCGATGCTATCTATCCAATTTCACTAACAAGTGGCATGGTTTTCAGTCACTGGATGGTCCTCCTCCAGACCGATAACGCCAGGAAGTCTCCTAACTTGGAAATCAACCGTGAGATTCGAACCAGGGTCTCATGGTCAGAAAGTGAACGTTCTAACCACTCGGCCACTCTGAGTATTTACATTCAGTCTTAACTTCCCATCTTTCTTGTTATTTTCACAACGTTTCGACCGTTGCGAACTCCAGTCTTCTTCAGGGAATTTTAAACTGGACCCTTTATTCAGTATACCGGCATTTTGCCATCCGCTTTCAATGTCTGGCGGTATCTAGTCTTGTTCCCTTTTTACTACCACTCACTTACTGAATATGGTGGTATAGTAATTGTGAGTTCAATCCCTGGACCAAGTAGTAGAGGCTGAGACTCAATTGAAAACCGATCTCTATCTATAAAAGGCAGGATATGTGTGTGTGTGTGTGTGTGTGTGTGTGTGTGTGTGTGTGTGTGTATGTGTGTGTGTGTGTAACGAATGCACAGCCGCAATTTTCGACGGATTTGCACCAAAATTTAAATGCACATTCTCCAAGTTAGTAAAAGGGCCAAGACCGACTTTGCATTTCCCAACTCTCATCGATAGAGGAAATAATCGATTTTTTTCATGCTTCTACGGTAGATTTCATGTAGTTTGCGGCCATTTTCTACTGGCCAGAATGAGAGCCTATAGCTGGCTGCCACGAATAGGCAGGAAGATTCTATTGGCCAGCGTGAGAGCCAACAGCTAGCTGACTGACACGAATGTTAACTAACATGCTAGCATGCAAAAAAAAAAATCGATAGCTGCATTCGTCACAAGTGGGAAAAAGTTAAATCTCCCTGGCACTTTACTCCAATTGTCTCATTCACTTGCTTAAACTCAACGTTGATTCTTATTCCGCACAACTGGGTTGGGTGTGAAAATATATTTGTTGTTAACATTCTTTTTTCATTCGGTTTTTCCAGTTACTAGTCTTTTTTTAAAGCTGATCGTTTTTTGTTCATTTTGTTTAGTTCTTTTTTCGTAACAGATTTAATGTTTAATATAGAGCTTAGAAAAAATTGCAGTGTGAGATAGGCAAGAAGTAAGGCATGTAGCAACATCAGCACGGCAAAGGGCACTCGTTTAAAGGCAAGGAAGGGCAAAAGTATTTTAAGTCAAGTGATAGCGATTGCTGTATGAGTCTAACGATTTTTTAATCAAGCACGGGCAACGCCGGGCCATACTGCTAGTTAGAAATAAATGGGTAGGACAAAAAATGATATTGCTACACATGTACAATGAAACGAGAACCATCTATCACCGTAGATTAAATACATTGTATATTGACACCTGAAGAAGGCCGGAAGGTTCAACGTCCGAAAAGTTGTGGTTATCTATATATATAAAACAGAGGGTGTTTGCGTGTCTGTGTGATACCTTTTCCCTCGACATCCATGTAACCCATTTTGGCCAAACTTGGCACATATGATTCACAATGTAAGAGACATGTTCTTAGCGTAAAAATAATCGATAATTTTTTTAAAAATCAATAACCGATAAAGCCGATCAAAAATCGATAAATTCAACTTTTTTTTTCCGATTTCGTTCAGACTCGGTATATAGGTTACTTACAGTATGACGAGCTCAACGATACCCCATTTTTATTTCTACACCACTGCATTTAGCGAAAAACATAAAAATCGATTTCAACACAAATCGATTTCATCACAAATTTTAAATTAAAACGCCCACAATTTTCAAACAATCTAATACAAACTTCACTCAATTATAGCCAACAAGTCATTTAACTTGATAATTAAGTCCCCCATATAGTGAACTCCCGCGTATATCAGGAAAAATGGCGATTTCTACTGGTTTCTTTCTTATTTTTCGTTGATCTTTCATCCAATATTCATCAAATTTAACAATTGCTTTATAAATGTTTCTTCTTTTACATCCCTGGTAGCACAATGACAAATTGAATTTCACAAACACCAAAATAATTCTGGTCTGAAGTGGGTCTTCCTGTTGCCTGTTTTACCCCTTCATATCCTTGGCTAACTTCGATTGAATAAATAGACTACTTCTGTTATATCAGTAACTACATTAATTCAAAATATTTTTTAATTAAAGTACTTTAAGTAATTGCAGATGATAGACTCTTATATCTAAACATGATGCTGTTTTTGCTCCATTTTAATTGAACGCTTTTTTTCTGATCGACCACTTGGCTCTGGCTAGTAACATCTAAAAAGAGGAAACTAGTCCAAATGTAGTTAATGCAAATATATGGTTCTTACTTCTGTATAAATATTTTGGGACGAAACAAAATATCGTTGGAAGGCCCAACTCCTGATAGACCTCGAAAGAGCTAACCTGAAAAAGTTAAAGTAACAAGTTTACAAAATCCTGTCTGAACTATATTATTAAAAGATATTCAAGACAAAACTACTTTGGATTAAACGAAGTCTCAAACCACCCCAATCGATGTGTCTTGCTTTATCCCTAAACAAAAGTGGACGCCTTTCTAAAGCAGAGATCACGTGGTTTTCACTTTAATTCTTTTCTTCTCAAGGTTTCCCTCCGGCACATTAATTACATTAATTTCGATATGGCTTAATGCACGGCCAATGTTACTCAAGGAATTAGTAATTTTATTAATTGAACTCTTGTCGTATAATATTAAATTTCTTGGCTCGTCCCCTTTCGAAACCCCAACCATGATTATTAATAAGTTTTCCATATGAACACAGGCTGAGAAACAAAATCTTTGTTGTGTACAGTGGTGAAGTATTGTATAAATGCCGGATGTCCAGTTACAAAAAGTAAAAATACATATAATGCGAAAAAGAATTCAAATCACAGAGCGATTCCTTTCTCAGCAAAGTTTAATTATCATTTAAATAATGCGCATTTTTTTTTTCAGCCAGATCTTCTCAAAAGGCCTTTTCTGACCGAAGGTCGCCTGAGGATCACTGTAGCGTGAGGTTCGATGCGTGTTCTGAGGTTTGTAGCGTAACTCATCTGTTTTGGTCATTTAGTCATTGAACATTCTGTATTATTGGTATATTTTATTTGCTTTTCTTTTTCTGTTTATTTTTACTTTTTTTCTCGCTTTTTCTCTTAGCTTCTCGAATTATTTTATTGTCATTTTGTTTGTTTATGTATTTATTTATTTTTTCAGTTTTCGATTTTTAAGTTACGTAGTAAAAAATTGTTTTCATGTCTGCATTTTGAGATTAGCTCGGATCTTTTATTGAATACTTTATTTTGGTCTGGGAAGGTAATGATGGCTATTTTTTCCCCAAGCAAAGTTTACAAGTTTTTGTAGGTTGTTGTAGGCTGATGATTTTTTCCTTATTTTCCAAGATATTTTTGGTGTGGTGTGCGTTTTGTTTTTTATTTCCCAGATATACTTAGAAAGCATTGTTCTGTTCGCATATTTACTATGTGTGAAAGATGTTTTGTGCACATAATTTCTTTGTTTCCAGGGTCCTTCAGTTACTCCTATGTATATTTTTTCTTCATTATCTGGTGATTTTATCGTGGCTTGGTAGATTACGTTGTTTTGTAAACAATTACCGTTTAAGGGACATTCGTTTTTTATTCTGCAGTTGCACGTGGGTTTAATTCGTTCGTGTGATTTGTTAATAATTTTCCTGTTGTGCTTTTTATTATTTGTGCCATGTTCTCGGTGCAACTGTAGCTGATTTTTACTGTGTTTTTGTTGAATATTTTGCGTGAGGTGCTTGATTCCGGGAAGTGTTTGTGTAAAAGTTTGAAGAATATTTTTCCTAAGTTTGTTTTTACGTTTTTGCTGTACGGTGGGTTGAACCATATGATATTTCTTTTCCTGTTGGTCTTTTTTGTGTTCTGTGGTGAGTATGTGAGTGTTGCTGGGAATCCGCTATCTTTTAGGGCTGTTTCGTAGTCTTTCTTAGCTTTGTTAAATATAGATTCATTGGAGGAATTGTCGGAAAGCCTGCGGTTAATCGATTTTGATATCTGTTTGATTATAGAAGGCGGGTGGTTGGAAGATGTGCGTATATAGAGTGGTTTATCATTGGGTTTGCAAATAAATAAATTAAAAGCTGTTCCCGCTAAAAAATAATAGTAAGAACAAACCACAACAATCAACCCCAAAATGCACCAAACAAAAACAAAACTGTTAAATAAGCTATATAAACAAATTTTTATTACGTTAATAAAAATACCGATTAAAATAAAAATAATAAATAAATAATATATAAGATAAAAAATAAAAACAAGAATAAATAAAAACAAGCAAAATAATTTGATCCAAATAAATAAACGACTTTCAGTAAAATAGCCGCCATAATAGACCACCTACAATAAGCTACATAAACAAATTTTCCCTACGTTAATAAAAACACCGATGAAAATAAATAAAAAATAAATAAATAAAAATAAAATAAATATAAAGGATAAAAAACAAAAATTAAATAAAAACAAGAAAAATAATTTGACACAAATAAATAAATGAATAAACAAATAAACGACTTCCGGTAAAACACCTGCCAAATATGACTACCCACAAAGCACTACTGACCCGTATATATAAATAGCCGAGAAAAATAACAGCATTCGTGGCCCGATGATTGCATCTAGCATGAAACAGACTGTCGCCTCTAAATGTTGACTTCTATGTTCACTTTTATATTTACACACGCTCTATCTCTGATATTGAGCACTTTATCCCATAAATATAGCACACTTTAAGACTATATTTCTTCATATATATATATATATATATATATATATATATATATATATATATATATATATATATATATAAGATAATCCTAAGGAGCCAGGCAAACCGGCTTTACCCTGAAGATCTGTTTAGGGGAAACCTAAGAAGGTTTGCCTGGCTTCTTAGGATTATCTTAGGTTATGCTCTACTTCGTGTATTGAGCAGTTTACGTAGTTGTTTTTTTCTCGTTTTGTTGTTTTTTTCTTTGGACTTTGGAGCTTAAACACTGGACGATTGTTTTCCCCTTGGTTTAATATTCTTGGTTGTTTCTTTTTATATTCCCTATTTTTCATCGGGTACCGATTTGTTCTCCTGCAAGTTGAGCTATCCGAGGTCTTTCCAAACGATTTATATATAATATATATATGTGTGTGTGTGTGTGTGTTTGTGTTTATATATATATATATATATATATATATATATATATATATATATACATATTTGTTTGTGTTGATATATATATATATATATATATATATATACATATATACATACATATATATATATATGTACATATATATATACATATATATACATATATATATACATATATATATATATATATATATATATATATATATATATATATATATATGTCCAATTCACGTGTGACGTTATTTGTTTACATTTGATACGCCTTGAGCAGATATGAATGTACGTGAAAGAATCATGGAAGATTAAAGTTTAAAAATATTAAAATCGACCTTGCTAGCCGAACGCTCCTCTGTGACCGAAACGGTTAAGGCAAGTCAGTCTATATGACGGTTCCGTATAGGATACAGGTTCGATTCCTGTCGGAGGGCAAAGATTTTCTATGAAAATTTCTCGGTAAATCTTGTTTAATACTGTTTATTATAAAACAGAGCATTTACTTAAATATTTGTATCTATAAAAAGATTATATATATATATATATATATATATAAGGAATTAATTTTTCTAATATTTAACCTTTGTCTTTTTTGTATGGTAGTAATCCAAATTCTCCTTAGACTGGCAGAAAAATATTCCTCTGCTTAAGGGGAAATAAAACAATTAGTATTGCTTAGAGAAAGGGAAAGGAAAGGGTCATTTTTCTTATCTTTCTTATGTCCTTTTTTAAACCTTTTTAAACCTTTCTCCATATTTGTGTATTGTGTGTTTACTAGTATGTGCATATTCCTTCTCTCTATATACATATTGCTTCATTACAAGGAAATAGTATATATATATATATATATATATATATATATATATATATATATATATATATATATACTCTATTTTAGGATATTACATCGAAAAACATATCTAAATCGCTACACAATTGCTGCCGTGTTTCGATTCGTTGATACGCATCTCATTAGGCGATTGTAAATTTTGATATGTTTTTCGATGAAAGTTTCCTTATTTTTCTCAAGAAGTTCGTCGTTGCTCACATATTCGGTCTATGGTATCCTCATCTTTCTGTGGAACCACATTTTTTTTCCTTCAAG
Source organism: Acanthosepion esculentum (assembly GCA_964036315.1). Lineage (NCBI taxonomy): Eukaryota > Metazoa > Mollusca > Cephalopoda > Sepiida > Sepiidae > Acanthosepion > Acanthosepion esculentum. The sequence continues at coordinate 74,290,504 of OZ038505.1, forward strand.
TCTCTTCTTCATCTCTGCGGAGTTTGTCCAGCATTCATTGCCAGATCGTACTCTTGGGTATGACGGTAAAATCCATCCGACAGCAAGGCCTCTTATCGGAAGATTTGAAGCATCGTGGAGCGTGGAAGCACCTCCTAATTCCTGTTGTTCGCAGATCCACTTCGACACGGGGTGATAGCACATGTCAAGGTTCAAGCTATGAGTTGAAAGTCAAAATATTCCAGCAGTAGATTTTAATAGTAAAAGGACACATGGCACAGTGGATAAAGTGGTTAGTTAGATCCAGTGACAGGACCCAAAAGAATGTGAGTTCAATACCCGGTTAAGGCAGTGGATAACTTGGAGAGGGGAATTAACAGAAGATAACTGACAACCGACATCCATTAAACATGGCACGTGGAACGAGAACAGTCTACCCCAGAGAGTGAAATAAAGGGTTCAGTTCGACATTCCAACCATCTGAAGAAGGTCGGAGCGTACAACGGCCGAAACGTTGTAATAAATATGGCGACAAAGATGAGGACAATAGTCTGAATAGTGTAAATTACCAAAGCTCCCAGGAAAATTATATTTCGGCATTAAATGAACCATAAGTAGTGTATATGCCGTTAAATAAACCAATGCAAACCAAAACGCTGCCATATAAGAGGACAGATATGGAGACCTTAAAGAAGCCACAACCTTTAATTATTCGGGCCCTAAGTTCTTACCAACAAGCTTCATCTGTACCTGCTCGAAATTTAATCTGTAAAGTGTTTGAGGTTTCACAAATGAATGGATACGCTGTTATGAATGTGAAGAGACAAGCCATATCGTTGCATTGAGATCCACTGGCTGCAGCAGTAAAGAAATTTAATTTCTAATATCGATATTAATGTTATCAACCTCTCAAATTAATATATCGTTGATTCACATGAAGGTAAGTTGGAGTTTGCCAATATATCTCAGTGGTTAAACACAGGTTCCGTAATCTGACTGGTCTGTTCAAGGAAGCAATACCTTGCCTTTCCAATGCTCATAGAACTTTCTTTTTTTTCTTTCTGAGATGAGGACTTATCATTATTGACATGCAGTTCAATGTCCTCATTTCCGTTGTTTTTGCCCCAACGTTTCAGTTGTTGCATCACCTGACCTTCTTCAGGTGTCTATATATCCAGGGGAACTTCAAGGAATTTTGATTATATCAAATGATGCAAATGACTGAATTCAACACATAGCTGCTCTCCACAACTAAAAAAATCATTTCCATATCTTCTAGTTACCTACAGGAATTATGTTTCATATGCTTAAAAGGGAGTTTGCATCTGGGTTTTTTTTCTTTTTATTTGGCAATCATACCTGAAATACGAACTTTTAAATTCATAATTATTAGCGTCCTATATACTGTTAAAAATAACTATACATGTTTTGTATGCAGTTACTGCAATGTCGATTGAATTCATTCACTTGTGCATATACTTATTACATTACTTCATATATTATTTTATTATATTGTCTCGTGTACGTGTTATTAATGTTGCCTCGTGTGTGCTCTTAAATGTACTTCCTTATACACATTGTATAATTATATTCTTACATGATTTATCGCCAGATGCTTACATTTGTTGCATTTTATAGACAATGTATTTATTTAAAGAAGTCAGCTGGTGATAGGAAATGAACTTTGTTCAAACTACAGAAGCATCGTTGGACCAGCAGGTAGAGGAAGACTCTCAAAGTCATCAGACACTGAAGTCTTCATCTACTGCCATCCAAGATCGTTTTATATACCCTACTTACGGATGTGTACCGTCACTGTGTTGGTCTTGGTCGGTATAGGTGAACCGTGTTGACCCGTTCACCATAGCCTATGTATAGAGAATCCAGCGCAGGACGTAATATGTTCAATGAATCAACGTCAAAGATTAACACTCCCGAGTCAGACACTCTACTGAATCTGACTATATCGCCAATACCAGTCTTCGATATCAAAGGCTGGCAGTGAATATTCCGGAAAAAAACATGGCCGCCTTTATTTTTATATTTTGGGCCTTCTGATTGGTTAACACCTTCTATTGGTGAGCTATAAAATGAGTCAGCTCATTTTGGCTGGCTCACTAGTAAACCAAGGTACCCAAAAACTCTAACAAACAGATCCACTGTGCGGAGAACCGGCCAGTTTTTCATGAAGTGACTGTTACCGATGTCTTAGGTAGGCATTTATTTATTCATATTATGGATACAGTTATGATGTATTGTAACCTACATCTAGAGGATCAAGAGCGTGACAACTGATCTCTAACAGCTAAATGGGAAAATGACTTCTTTTAATACCTCAGAAATGAAGCTGAACCGTGCAGACACGATAAACAGTTGCAATCTCAGTGAGGATCAATGACTTGAACGTTCATTGCGACTCACGTTCACCCCATATCTGAAGTGTAACTCATATATAAGACCCATCACTAAAGTCGGTTCGTATATTATCTCATCCCTGCGCCGATCCATGAGGATAGATAGATAAGAACAGATTAAGATAGATAGATAGATAGATAGATAGATAGATAGATAGATAGATGCCGTCGTGCTGTGTATTACTATGATATAATCTGCTAGAGTGTTGTGTTATTATATATCTTGTTCCAAAGGAATATACCCATTATCTATTAGGCTCCTCGCAGTGTATTAATACCAAGCATGGGAGTGTCTCGTCACTAGTATGACTTATGACCCTTACGCAATGCTCAAGACGTGTGGCTTTATACCTAACGTAAAACTGAAATATTCAAAGAGAGAGAGAGAGAGTCTCTTATCTCGTCAGACTTTTTATTTTAAAATTTGATTAAAGATGTCAGTCAACGAATGTTTTTAATTTTTTCTATTGGTAACTTCATGCTTATATATATATATATATATATATATATATATATATATATATATATATATATATATATATATATATTTAAATCATTAAGTCAATAAGAAGCAAGAGGTTAATGAGTTTGCAAGTCTATGTGAAAAAGAAAAAATATTATTAAGAAGATAAAACACTAAAAGAAGAGGAATTATGAAGACAGAACATAACGCTTGAAATTGCATTTACGTTTTCCAAAAACAAAGTTGAATGGAAAGCAAGAACCGAGAGTTTCACAAGCGAAAAGTGCGAAAGAAGGAAATCTTAGCATAGAACTTACAGTTAAATCTAGCCATTTCAACTGTAAAATAATGAGACCTAACTGCCAATCCCGTAAAGTCGAGGCAAATACCTAAATCGATGTACCAGAGCGGAAATCGATATTTATTACTATTGCTTAGATAAAATGTCCAACAGCGGTGGGGGGGATATTTAGTTTGTTTAACCCATTATGGGTCATTTAATGCTCAAATTTTATTTTGTGCTCTTTGGTAAATTTTTTCCAAAAAACGTATTGCTGATAATCTTTTTTAGAATTTATTTTTTATATTTTCATGTTTTGACCCTAGTTTGGGTGTTTGCTACTTGCCCAAAACTGGCACCAAAAACAGGTGCTACCACCACGTATCAGGGTGAACCTGGGAACAACACCAATTAAGAGGTGATTCTCGTCAAGAGGCCTTGCTGCCGGATGTAGTTTATCGTCATGCCCAGGACAACAAAAGCAGGGATGGAGAAAGACTGTTCATCATAAGTCTTATATTTAAACTTAGCTAATCACAATCAGTGACGCAAACATACCACAGTATTAGAAACCTGATAGACACAATACTAGATTTACTAAACAGATTAAGAGCTACATTAGGCACGATGTCCACTTCCTTAGCTCTATGCCACAAAACAAAAGTAGTTCCAGGAACACTCATGGCAATGTTTGACATTAATAGCCTATATAGCAACATACACCACTAATTAGGTAAACAAGAAATCTCATTCTGGATTGAAAACACACAGAAATACGACATCCTAGATACACCAAGAAATTCATTTTCGACAATACTGACCTTATCCTGAATAACAATACTTTTTAATATGAGCACTGGTAAAAATGGTTGCTGAAGACATTAGGTTTATAATACACAGAAATTTATACACGCATGTCCTCAAGGCACAGTGTTATCCACTGCTCCTTGAGGACATCCGCGTTGGTTATATCCACTGACAGGGCACAAAGAGTGTGAGCTTAATACCCGATTAAAGCAGTGGATAATTTTCAGAGGGAAATTTAACAGGAGATAACGGATAACTGACATCCATTAAAACCTGGCACGTGGAACTAGAACAGTCTACCCCAGTGAGCGAAATAAAGGGTTCAGTTCGACATTCCAACTACCTGAAGAAGGTCAGAGTGTACAACGGCAGAAACGTTGTAATAAATATTGCGACAAAGATGAGGACAATCGTCCGACTAATGTAAATAAAATACTTTTGAATTTGACAACAAAAACTATATTCCAACTCGGGGTACCGCGCTAGTAACGAAAATGGCACTAACATATGCTTAGCTATCGGAAAACCTCTATGAAAAAATGGAGCAAATATATGTGGAAAATATAAAAAACCCTTCAGTAAATTTTGGAAGCGATACTTAGATGATTGCTTCATCCTGAAAATCCTCATGGGGCGATGTTAACCAATTCCACACTCTACTTCAAAACTTACACCCGAAGATCAAATTCACCCAAGAACATAATTTTAACGAACTGCCATACTTAGATATAATCAGCAGATATAGAAATAACCGCATTATCACAGATATCTACCACAAACATACAGACACCCAACAATATATTCATTTCAAAAGCCATCACCCCAAAAGCTGTCTAAAATCCATCCCCTATTCCTTAGCACGTAGAACTAGCACTATAGTGGCCGATAATCAACTTCGAAAAACACGCCTAGAAGAATTGCGTAAAACTCTCAAAACACGAGGTTAACCCACACCAGTAAAAAACAAAGGTTTTGAAGTAGCAGTAAAGTACCTTTAGACCAAATACGAAACCTAAAGAAACAACAACGAACAAATTCTAGCATACGACTCAACATACAAAAAGAACAATCCAGAACTATATAAAGAAATAACAAGAAATCTAGACGTTCTTAACAAGTATGATAAAACGTCATATGAAAAACAACCAAAATAATTAAAAACAAACGCCAATGAAAAAAAACCTAAAACACATATTAACCTCATCCAAATTTAATCAACACACAATAAAAGGGTCACCAAATGCAAATAGAAAACGGATATCATTATAGAAGAAAACTCCCACAACTCAAGTGAACAAAATGTAACAAATCCTATATAGGTATCACCCAAATACTGAAGAACACAGTTTCCCTGCACAAAAACAAAATTAAATTACCAGAGAACAGAAATCACTTTGTGTCCCAATACATCCGCAAATGCAGCAAAGGCAAATTGAAAATTTTGCCAATATATGAAACAGACGATTGCTCTTACATACAAACACAAGAATAAACTTCATTGACAAATTTAAACCACCACTAAACAAATCATAACTCCACGCACATAAACACACACCATGCAGTTTAAACTTTTCGACCATAATGAAAACGAATAATAGAATTTGTTCTTTATTATTGACTTGAAACAGAGACCTTTCTGCTACTTCAAAAACCGTTGTTTATTATCTCACATCACTCAACTAGCAGAAAATATCTTTAGACAACCTACGCGGCCCAAAGAAACTCAGCAACGAACAAATTCTTGCATACGTCTCAACATACAAGAACAATCCAAAACTATTTACAGAAATAACATGAAATCTAGACTTAAAACTCATATTAATCTCATCCAAATTTAAACAACACATAATACAAGGAATGACAAAATGCAACAAGAAAAGTGTTGGGTTCGTAATATCATTATAGAAGGAAACTCCTACACTTTTGAAAACCACTCAACATTTACAATAAACAAAAAGAATTTAGACTGTCACTTCAAAAATGTAATTTATGCACTCAGGTGCACAAAATACAACACATCTTATATAGGTAACAATCAGGCACTAAAGAACAGAGTTTCTCTTCACAAAAACAAAATTAAATTACCAGACAACAAGAATTACTTTGTGTCACAATACATCCGCAAATGCAGCAAAGTTAAATTGAAAATTTTGCCAATATATCAAACAAACGGTTACTCATACCTACAAATATAAGACAAAAACTTCATTGCCAAATTTAAACCAGCAATAAACAAATCATAATTTCACGTACATAGACACATATCATAGAGACATAGTGGCAAAACACACTAGTCGAACGACACACACACACACACACACACACACACACACACACACACACACACAGGATTCATGTTACACTATAGGATTATTTATAATAACATAATACCTAGTCACACATTATGTAATGGACAAAGTCCGACAAATATTTTAAGACATTTTTTATATTTTTATACGTTCTTATTATAGATACCAATATTTAAGTAAATGCTCTGTTTTATAATAAACACTATTACCAACATTTACCGGCCTGAATGTCCGAGAAATTTTGTATCTATAAAAAGAACGTATAAACATAAAAAAAATGTCTTAAAATAATTGTCGGACTTTGTCCATTTCATAATGTGTGACGTCATTTGTTTACATTTGGATACGCATTGAGCAGATATGAATGTATGAGAGAAAATAAAGGAGAATTGTAGTTTAAAAACAGTAAAATCGACCTCGCTAACTGAAACACTCCTCTGTGGCTCAATCGGTAAATGCACGTCAGGCTATATGACGGTTCCGTATAGGATACAGGTTCGATTCCTGTCAGAGGACGCATATTTTCTATGAAAAATTCTCGGACATTAAAGCCGGTAAATGTTGTTAATACTGTTTATTATAAAACAGAACATTTACTTAAATATTTGTATCTATAAAAAGAACGTATAAACATAAAAAAATGTCTTAAAATAATACCTAGTATATATATATATATATGGGAGAAGTAATATATATAAACATACTGGCAAAAGCAAACGCACTAGACAGACCACACGCAAACGCAGACATACGCACGCACACACATACGCGTACGCACGCTCACACACACACGCACGACCCGACATACACACCATACAACATACATGTAGTTTCTGTATAGATTTATTTATAATAATATAATATATAGTATATATGTATGGAAAACGAATGTATACACACATATTGGCAAAAACAAACACAAAGGACGTTCCACACCACACATACATACACATACGCACACACACGCACACACGAATGTACACACGCACACGCGTACGCATCGCCATCACACTAGACAAACCACACGCAAACGCACACACGTACGAACCCAACTCACCATAGAAAGTGTATATATATATATATATATATATATATATATACTATTTCCTTGTAATGAAGCAATATGTATATAGAGAGAAGGAATATGCACATACTAGTAAACACACAATACACAAATATGGAGGACATAAGAAAGGATACGAACAATGACCCTTTCCTTTCCCTTTCTCTAAGCAATACTAATTGTTTTATTTCCCCTTAAGCAGAGGAATATATTTCTGCCAGTCTAAGGAGAATTTGGATTACTACCATACAAAAAAGTCAAAGGTTAAATATAAGAAAATATAAGAAAAATTAATTCCTTTAAATAATATGTGGAAATAACCATTCTTCGCCTGATGAAGGCCACAACACCCGAAACCCGTGTAGCAAAAACATATGGATGCTCAAGTATAATATATAAAAATCCACATTATAACCAAGAATTTTTGCAGCTTTTCTATTCTCTTTAAAATATACACTTTTCTCTCTTTGGAACAAATATAATCTCCTCTTCATATATATATATATATACAAGGGGCATTCAATAAATACGGTGAATTTTTCGGTATAAGGACTTCTAATACAGATAGAAGCTTTTTTTTTCTTTTTTGTTTCTTTTACTTCTTTTTCACAAGGATTTAATTTCTTTTGCAGATTAAAAAAAAAACTTTCAGAGTTTTGGCGATTAACAAAGATTGCCGAACAAGAATCATGCTCCAGGATTGAACGGCGGTCAGTTATCAAGTTTTTGGTTGCTAAAGTGTGCAAACCAGTTCTAATTCATAGGAGAATGTCAACTGTGTATGGTGCCACATGTTTCAGCCAAAAGAATGTCTACAAGTGGGCTAAATTGTTTAAAGAAGGACGGAGCAGTGTTGAGGATGAAGACAGGCCTGGGAGGCCTACAGAAGTGAGGTCTCCTGAGGTGATCGAATCAGACAATGACCTCATTCAGTCTGACAGAAGGGTGACAGTGGATGACATTGCAAGGACTTTGAGATTATCTGATGGGACAGCACACAAGGTCAGCTGCCAGTGGGTGCCAAAGATGCTTACTGCAGAGCACAAACAGCAGAGCAGCCCAAACGGTGCAGACCACCAACGAGTGACAGTGCTAGGAGACTACGTTGAAAAAAATAAAAGGTAAGCTTCTATCTGTATTAGAAGTCCTCATACCGAAAAATTCACCTTATTTATTGAATGACCCTCGTATATATATATATATATATATATATATATATATATATGTGTGTGTGTGTGTGTGTGTGTGTGTGTGTGTGTGTGTGTGTGTGTGTGTGTGTGTGTGTGTGTGTGTGTGTATTATGTCTGCCTATTTTTAATAAATCCGTTCATATTCACGGATAACTTTCCGTGGATTGCAATTAAATGATTTGCGAAATGTGTTATAACTATGAAAATCGTTTTTATTTTCCATTTCCCAATTAATTTCGATATTCTTCCGAGATCATCTTCAGGGGTGTACGTAGAAATACCCAATTGTGTGTTGTTCACGAATGCAAGTAACAATACAAAACTGTTTTTGATAGCCATTATTGTAATTTTTCTTTTTGCTTTCCAATGCAACGATTATATATATATATATATATATATATATATATATATATATATATATATATATATATATATATGTATGTGTGTGTGTGTGTGTGTGTGTGTGTGTGTGTGTGTGTAATTTGGCAGCAACTTTTCTTTTAAACATGTGTTGAATGTCAAAGAAAATATGAGAAAATTAAAAAGAAAATATGCAGGACTATGTTGTCTTTGACATTCAACACAACATGTTTAATATATATATATATATATATATATATATATATATATATATATATATATAGATGGCTGTCTAATCAATTTAGAGCATGACCAGTTTCTTTCATGTAAGAAAGGGTATGTAACTTAGTGAGATTATAGCGATAGACACTTGTACAAGATGGGTACCCCTTTCTTGAACATCAACCCAATAATCCAGACGAAAAGACTGAGGAATATGACGGGTGATAACTTTTAAGAGTTTTCATTCTCCTTGGCCGGTTGTCATCCAAGGCTGAAGAACATAGACTGCCCTATTATTTAACTCCTAGATAGTGTGAGAGAAGCGGTGGAAACGAATGGTAAGTTGCGCGAAAGAAATTGCAAGGAACCCGACTGTAATTCGAAACTCGGCTCACCGATTTCTCGTTCCGAGGCGCTATCCGTGACACCAACAGCGTGCGCGCGCACACACCTACACGCACGCGAGCGCGCGAACACACACACACACGCACGCATACGCCACTCCCACACACATACCTGTTATTTATTGTTTTCATGTCTCTAGTACGTGTTAAGCATTTCGCCACAAGCAAGTCAGAAGTGTCACTAGCACAAAAAGGGGTTACAGAGAGTGAAAGCCAAAGTAAAGAGGAGTATTTAAGGAAAGGATATAGAGATCAGGATCAAGGCATCAGAAGATGTCGATTGACATTACATTTGAATATTATAGTTATCAGAGAAGCAAGTAAGAGAAAGGGAGTTCCACTCTCGGGAAATACGAGAGAAGAATCCGTTGGAGTAGAAGAGACGGTTACTGTTCGATAATGAAAATCATTTCACCCCATGCAAGACTTTAGTGCCACTAGCGCGCAAGGGGTTACAACGAGTGAGAGCAAGATCAAAGAGGGTTGTTTGAGGAAAGGATATAGAGAAGGACGTGTATCGGGATCAGGGCATCAGAAGATGTTTATTGATATTACATTTGAATATTTGAAGATTATAGCTACCAGGGAAGCAAATAAGAGGAAGGGAGTTGCACTGTCGGGAAGTACAAGAGAATTCTTGCAGTCGAAGTTAGGCTAATATCATCATCTCTGTTATTATGTTGAGCAAACATTTAACCAATATTAGATATTCCCAGACATATATACCGGAACCGAAAGAATGTAACTACGTATAAAAAGGGTTCCAAACGAAATATCCTGAAGGTTACCCACCAGATCGACAGTCACCCGAAAAATGCCGAATAGCATAACGGGTGAAAAGTTGTGCCAATAACGACAAATACAAGGACATTAGTCCGGCGCTTAATAATGTAAATAGCCTTTATTTTACACAACACTTTTCTTTTTCAACATAATATCCTTCCTTCTTAATGAATATAGTCGAAGACTATGATTTAAGAATACTGTGAATACCATGGACCAATAATGTGAGCACCGACGAAGTTTTAAAGAAAATGGAAATAAGGGGCACTTATACTTAACATCGGGAAGAGACAATTGAAATTTCTAAGGCAGATAATGAAGAAAAAGGGCTTGGAAAATTTGACACTCACAGGACAGACTGAGGGCAAGACTGACAGAGAGAAAACAGCGCAAAACTTATCTAACGGGCCTGTGTAAATTGATGGCAGAACAGGGTTTAGGAGAGATAGCAAAAAGACAAAATTTACAAATAGATACCAAGGACAGGAAATTGTGGAGAGCCACGATCGCCAACGTTCTGAAATGACACAGCATATAAGATAAGAAGAACGATCTTGCTTAAATGAATGCTAGAACATGGTTTAAGAGAGAAAACAAAAAGACAAAATTTACTAAGAGCTACCAAGGACAGGAAATTGTGGAGAGCCATGATCGCCAACGTTCTGTAATGACGCGGCATATATGATAAGGAGAACGAGCATGCTTAAATGAATGACAGAACAGGGTTTAAGAGAGATAGCAAAAAGACAAAATTTACTAATAGCAACCAAGGACAGGAAATTGTGGAGAGATATGATCGCCAACATTCTGAAATGACACGGTATACATAAGAAGAAGAAAGAGCACGCTTAAATGAATGACAGAAGAGGATTTAAGAGAGATATAAAAAAAAATTTACTAAGAGCAACCAAGGACAGGACATTGTGGAGAGCAATGATCGCCAACGTTCTGCAATGACACGGCATATAAGATAAGAACGTGCTTGCTTAAATGAATGACATAACAGGGTTTAAGAGATATAGAAAAAAGACAAAATTTATTAAGAGCTACCAAGGACAGGAAATTGTGGAGTGCCATGATCGCCAACATTCTGCAATGACACGGCATATATAATAAGGAGAACGAGCATGCTTAAATGAATGACATAACAGGGTTTAAGAGATATAGAAAAAAGACAAAATTTACTAAGAGCTACCAAGGACAGGAAATTGTGGAGAGCCATCATCGCAAACGGTCTGAAATGACACAGTATATATAATAATAAGAACGAGCTTGCTTAAATGAATGACAGAACAGGGTTTAAGAGAGATAGCAAAAAGACAAAATTTAGTAAGGGCTACCAAGGACAGGAAATTGTGGAGAGCCATGATCGCCAACGTTCTAAAATAACACGGCATATATAAGAAGAACGAGCATGCTTAATTGAATGACAGAACAGGGTTTAAGAAAGATAGCAAAAAGACAAAATTTACTAATAGCAACCAAGGACAGGAAATTGTGGAGAGCCATGTTCGCCAACGTTCTGAAATGACACAGCATATATAATAAGAAGAATGATCATGCTTAAATGAATGCCAGAAGAGGATTTAAGTGAGATAGCAAAAAGCCAAAATTTACTAAGAGCTACCAAGGACAGGAAATTGTGGAGAGCCATGATCGCCAACGTTTTGAAATAACACGGCATATACGATAAGACAAACGAGCACGCTTAAATGAATGACAGAACAGGGTTTAAGAGAAATAGCAAAAAAAATTATTAAGAGCTACCAAGGGCAGGAAATTGTGGAGAGCCATGATCGCCAACGTTCTGCAATGGCACGGCATATATAATAAAAACGAGCATGCTTAAATGAATGACAGAACAGGGTTTAGGATAGATAGCAAAAAAACAAAATTTACTCAGAGCTACCGGGGACAGGAAATTGTGGAGAGCCATGATCATTAACGTCATGTGGGGACACGGCGCATTTGAAGAAGATGGGAAAATTAGCACGCTTTAAGCGGAAATAACGTTGGTCATTGATATAACAACGAGTAGAAATTATTTATCATTCAACCGATAAGATAAATATTAACGCAAGTAAGGTTCCCCCCGCCCACCACCAGTATTTGTGCAGTTCATTTAAAGAAAACAGAAATGGAAAATAAATTTTTTAATATTCTTTTTAAATTTATTTCTGCTTACGGCACCGATTTAAATCTGAGCCGCATTGTCCTCGAATTAATTTGCTTAAATTCGATCACGAAAAAACAACAAATTTATAACTCTGAAATTCCCAGTATTGCAGCCACTTTCAGCTGTACCCACTGCGGAAAGCTGTGAGTGTAAAACAACCAAATTTCGTAATATACAACGTGAAACTTATATAGATTAAATTTCAATATCTCGATGAAAATTAATTTACCCGGAAGATTTCGATCGGAACGTGGTGTAACCAATCAAATTGTATCGATTTTTTTCTTCTTCTGTAAATTAATATTGCTTAACGTTTCGTTCGACAACTCAAAAGCTTTTCGACGAAGCAATCAATGTTGAGACAAAACGTCGTTGTCTTCGGGCGAGAACAGATCAAAAACAGAGAAAATAGAAATGGCATACTGCTATTGCGTTTGCTTTGTTTTAATTTGTTTTTCATCGATACAAATGAAAAATCTTCTTATGCCGTGAATCCTCGTTAACTGAGATAGGAGTTCTCGCGGTAATTAACGAGATTTTACGCATTGCTATTGTTCTCCACTCCGATTGGACAATGACCGTTAGTATTCGTGTCATTTAAGAACTAATAACAATATCTGACAATTTTTTGAAAAACAAAATCAAATAAACTGATTATTCGCCATGTTTCTAATTGACACTGAAATGCGTCGGTGCTTTGCGAAGAGCTTATAGCAGCTAGAATTAGCGTGTGTAAGATATATTCCCGTTTAAAATATAGATAGAGGAGGGTCGACGAAGCGTGATGGTTACCAACATCAATACTGAAAACAGAATCAGTAGACCGGGTTCGAATCTCGGGTGAGGCTGTTTATGTTCATTTTGAATAAATTACATCTGGAAATATATGGATCGCATCCATCCTGTGTTCTACTGAATCACCGGATATATTAACGAAATATATTGCCATGGTTACAAGGGCCGTTCAAAATATTCTAAGGCTCATCCAGAAAGAAGTGCCATAGTGGAACCATTTTGTGGTGGCGACACACGACCACTTCTTATAAACCTATAAAAACTAATTCAGATTTCTGTTTTCATTACTGTGCAGGTGAGGACCATAGAAACATGAGAACTGAGCAACAAATCTAAAAATGAACAAAACAAAAGTCCTAGCAATACTAAATTATCTGCAAAAGAATGGTATCCATGAGAACCTGGTACAGACACATTCTGAGGACTCCCCTTCCCATGCAAATGTAAAGAAGTGAGCTGCAGAATTTAATCGGGGCGGAGACAGCACATAGAATATGACCCTCGGTCAGGCAGTCCAAAAACCTCAACCACTGATGAACAAGTTGATGCTATTCACCGTATGGTTTTGGAGGAATGATGTCCTAAAGATAGCTAAGACCATAGTCATTAGCTTTCGTTCGGGACATACTGTTATAATTGAGATCTTAGGGATGAGCAAGCTGTCTGCAAGGGTCCCAAGAATGCTATCTGTCTATTTATCAATCCCAAGCTGTTCATATCTATCTATCTATCTATCTATCTATCTTGGCAGATTCATATCTATCTATCTATCTATCTATCTATCTATCTATCTATCTATCTATCTTGGCTGATTTATATCTATCTATCTATCTATCTATCTATCTATCTATCTTGGCTGATTCATATCTATCTATCTATCTATCTATCTTGGCTGGTTCATATCTATCTATCTATATTGGCTGGTTCATATCTATCTATCTATCTATCTATCTATCTATCTATCTATCTATCTGTCTATCTTGGCTGGTTCATATCTATCTATTTATGTATCTATCTATCTATCTTGGCTGGTTCATATCTATCTATCTATCTATCTATCTTGGCTGGTTCATATCTATCTATCTATCTATCTATCTTGGCTGGTTCATATCTATCTATCTATATTGGCTGGTTCATATCTATCTATCTATCTGTCTATCTTGGCTGGTTCATATCTATCTATGTATCTATCTATCTATCTTGGCTGGTTCATATCTATCTATCTATCTATCTATCTATCTTGGCTGGTTCATATCTATCTATCTATCTATCTTGACTGGTTCATATCTATCTAACTATATTGGCTGGTTCATATCTATCTATCTGTCTATCTTGGCTGGTTCATGTCTATCTATTTATCTATCTATCTATCTTGGCTGGTTCATATCTCTCTATCTATCTATCTGGCTATCTTGGCTGGTTCATATCTATCTATCTATGTATCTATCTATCTATCTATCTTGGCTGGTTCATATCTATCTATCTTGGCTTGTTCACATATATCTATATATCTATCGGATATATTAATGAAATATATTGTCAATGTTACAAGGGCCGTTCAAAAAAATTCTAAGCCTCACTCAGAATGAAGAGCCATAGCTGAACCATTTTCTGGTGGCGACTCTACGACTTCTTATAAAACTAGAAAAAACTCATTCAGATTTCTCTCTTCATTTCTGTGCAAGTGAGGACCATAGAAACATGAGAATTGTGCGACAAATCTAAAAATGGACAAAACAGAGGCACGAACAATCATACCAAAAACCTCAAACACTAATGAACAAGTTGATGCCATTCGCCGTGTGGTTTGAGATGACAGATGTCCCACTGAGTCCATAGGCATTACTTCTTTTTTGGTCCATACTGTTTTAACTGAGATCTTATTACAAAGTATTTCTGGTATTAAAACATATTTTTACACTTTCATAGTACTTTGACCCCAATTTGGGGGTTAACTATTTATCCATAGATAGAGCCATAATAGGTGCTACGACACCGGGCTATGGTGGGCCTAGGAACATCAGTAATTAAGAGGTGCTTCCACGTTCCTCAAAACCTTCTTATGAGCGGCCTTGCTGTTGGACGTAGTTTATCGTCTTACCCAGGACGCGGATGTAGTTTATCGTTATACCTAGGACAGTTGTAGTAATGGAGGCGACCTTGAGTAACCATTTAAGCAGATTAACTCTCCCCTTAATCATCTTACCACCGAAGGACTGTTGCAATTTTGCCAGGTTCATTGCATGTTCGATTCTTTCTCAGCTTTATAAAAATACAACAGAACGCTGTCAAGACTGAATTCAGAGGTAAAGCTTTACTGATACAGCCTAGGTAAATAAGAAAGTCATCACACAATTTTGATCTTTTCATCATTGACGACTCAGGCACATACGGACAAGAAATAAGCAGCATAAAACGTATCCTATAGAATAACAATTACCCGGTAAACAGTTCATCACCGTCTGCAAGTGGGAACAAGGAGGACGACCAGAATATTTCCACGGTCTGTCTATCTTGCGTGAAGAGCTTAACGGAATCATTCAGAAGACCTGCGGTCCGTACAACGTCAGGAAAATATTCAGAAGCAGTTCCACTCTACGGAGAAATCTCTACCGAATAAAGCCTAACACGGGGGAGAATATGACCAAGAACTGCATGTACTCGGTCCCTTGCAGTTGTGTCAGAGAATATAATGGTGAAACAAGCCGTCCACTAAAAATAAGTCTAGAGGAACATCGAAAGTGAAGGGGTCAGACAATGAAATCGGGCGTGGCTGATCATGTATGGAGGGAAAGGAGTAGTCATCAGGCCCAATAGAATTGAATGAAAATAATGGAGAAAGAAGAACACTGTCGAGTTAGATGCCTGAAAGAATCAGCGTATATGCCTGGGATATAGATAATACAACATGGGAGCCAATAATCATAACATGGACAGCAGCAACAATCAAAACATGACAGACAACATCAGCAGCAACCTTATAAGCAGTTGTGTTAGGTTTTCACTACAGCAAATGGCCTGCTAGATAAAAGTGTTGTTTTGTAAATAATAATTGCGAGTTCAATCCCTGGTACGGGTCCTGTGTATTTGCACTCATTGAAAACAGATAATAACTGAACCGTACTAAATAAAAATAAGAACTAGATATCCCTAGATATGAGCAGTGAAACGGGAACAGTCTAACTCCGAATTCTCTGTAGGTTACCCAGATTGATACACACCCGAGGAAGGCCGAAGGGCACAACGGCCGAAATGTTGTGATAACAACAGCAAAGATGAGGACACTAGTCTGAATATAAATAGTGTAATTATTACTGGTTATTGGGTCTTTTTGACAAGATATCTGGTTTCTTGTTAGAATAAATTTAGCTGGAATTTAATTTCTTTTTCTCTTTTCCGCACTGAATAATTTGACTTCACCCCGCATGCGCACACAATGAGAAAACTTCCTGTGAATATCACTCCAGACCTAAGCTGAAATTCATATATGTACGATCCATCGCCTAATGATGTTGGGAAAATTGTCGGCTCCTTTTACAGCTCCAGAAAATACATCACTCAATCTACAGTTCTTTATCTTTACAAAAGTCAGATTAAACCAAACTTGGAATATTGCGGCCAGACATTTAGCTGACGGACATTTTGCCGAGAGACATTTAACCGAACAGACATTTGGACGAACAAACATTTGGTCGAGAGATATTTGACCGAACTGACATTTGGCCGAAAGTCATTTGACCAAACGGACATTTGACCGAACTGACATTAGGCCGAGAGACATTTGACCGATGGACATTTTACCGAAAAAGTACAAGTAAAAATCGTAACAAGCAATAATTTAAGTATTTTAATTAGCAGTATTATAAGGTAGAATAGGACTAATAGTTACCACTGAATATCACGTGAATAAAATAGTAAATCTAAATTTAAAGTTAAAAGTTTTCTTATTTCAATATTTGTTTATTGAAATTAGTATTTATAAAATATTTGAGTGTATTTGGGATAAAAATGAGCACCTAATTATGTAAATTCGTATTTAACAGTAAGATAAAAACTAGTTCATCGCTTTAAAATAATGATCATTAAAAGCGAAATTGAAAGATCTTTCATATCGTAAAAGCTTAAGATTTTTGCTGTAATAAAATGTGCTTTTTATCAAAATACTATCATCTTACAGTAATATATTTTTTTTAAGCTTTTCACCCCAAGCAAGGCTGGATGCCACTAGCACGCAAAGGGGATACAGAAGATTTGGAGTGAGAACAGATAGGAGTGAAAGAGGAAATGATATGGAGAAAGATAGTGGATAGATCAAGGCAAGGGGTTACAGAAGATTTGGAGCGAGAGCAGATAGGAGTGAAAGAGGAAAGGATGTGGAGAAGGATAGTGGATAGATCAAGGAAACTGAAGATGTTGATTGACGTTACATTTGAATAGTTGGAGATTATATTTGTCAGGAAAACAGGAATAAAGAAGGGAGTTCCACAGGCGAGAGGTGCGTGATATGAAGCTAATGGAGTAGAAGAGACGTCTACATTTAACAGTTTCAACAGTGAAAGGGTGGGAGCGGGATTCCAGCCTCGTAGGACGCTTGAATTCATGAAGCCTGGGAACCAGCGAAAGCAGCTCATCGGAGCAATTACCGTGAAAGTACTTGTAAAAAAGACAGAGCGAGGCGACGGCGCGTCTGTGAGAGAGCGACTGCAGACGAGATGACAGATCAGGGCCAATGACGTTGCCTCCCTGTTTCTGGATCTTATCAAGAACCCCGAGGCAAACAGAAGGGACGCCGGACCATATATGACAGCAATACCCCGTGCAAGAGCGAATGGTTGATTTGTATATTTGAAGGATCGATTCCGGGGAGAAAAATTTCCTGGCCCGGCAGAGGGAGCCAACTTTCCTTGCGGTGGATGAAGCAATTGATTCAATGTAATTGCTCCAGCTCAGGTCAGCGGACAGCGTGAGACCGAGCAGCCGCAGAGAGGAGCTCTCAAGAAGTTGGTCTTTAGACATTCTAATGGGAAGCAGGGAAGGATCCCTGTGGTGATTAATAGAGAGCAGTTTTGTTTTAGAAGCGTTAAAGTTAACCAACTAATTCCTGCCCCAGTTCACAACCGATTGGAGGTCCTTTTCGAGACGAACTGCCAGGTTAAATTTGTCAACGACACTAGATTTGTTTTTGAGGCAGGAGTAAATTGTGGTGTCATCCGCGTAGATGCCAACTTAGGAATCTATGGCGTCAGGAAGATCGTTTATGTATATAAGGAACAGAGTAGGGCCTAGGATGGAGCCTTGAGGAATACCTGCGTCCGTGGGATAGGAGCTGGAGGAGAATCCGTTGAGAACGACCTTCAATTCATGGTTTGACAGGAATGACTGTATTAGGTCAAACAATCAACCTGTAATACCATAACCCTGAAGCTTGCGAAGAAGGCCGGCATGCCAAACCCTATCAAACGCTTTGGAGATGTTTAAGGCCTGGCACGAGCTTTACCGTTATTATGAAGAGCTTGATAGACAAATTCAGTGATGGCCGTAAGCACATCAGCTGTAGATCGGGCAAAGCGGAAACCATATTGCTAATCTGAGAGCAGATCATGGGATGTAAGGTGATTACATTGTTGATAAGGGCTTCGAAGACTTTGCCGAAGAGGGGTAAGAGACTGATAGGACGGTAATTAGAAGGGTCGGAGGGATCGCCAGAGTTCTTAAAGACAGGAACAATGGATGAGGACTTCAAGCAGTCAGGAAAACATGACTCCTTGAGGCAGTAGTTGTATAATTTAGAGAGGGCGGGCGCCAATTCAGGCGCGCATTTCTTTAAGACAATGGCTGGTATCCCATCTCCACCACTAGCCTTGTGGGGTTCTAAATTAGAGTTAATGCCCAATACCAATGACGGAGATATATGTAACCCGCTCAAAAGAGCCTCAGTTCTGAGAGGGAAATCGGGTATGGGTACACCGGAAGAGTTAAGCGTTGAATTGGTAGAAAATTTCCGAGCAAAGCATTCAACCTTGTCGGCAGAGGTGATCAGGACCTCAAACTGTTTGAATGGGGGGGTATATAGGGTTTGCTATTGTTCAGAACGCTCTTGCAAAGACGCCAATCATCCTTGGAGCCGAATTTGCCAGATGCAATACGTTCCTTCATCCGAGCAGCAAGTAATGACTTAGGTTCGTTGAGGACACGCTTACACTCGTTACGGGCGGAGGCAAAGAGACGTCTATTGCAGTCGAACATATCGCTATGTAATAGGTGGAAGAAGTGGTTCCTATGTTGATTAGCAAGCAGCGGAGAACCAGGGGTGGAGCGCGGTTTGATAAAATATAATATATACAGAATAGATTTTTAAAAAAGCCTGTCAAAATAAAACGAAAAATTATAAATTAATACAGTAAATAAATATAAATATATGTAACACATTACGATAAAGAGTGTGACAGACACATGTAAGTACGCCACTACATTTTCGGCGAATTGTTCAATCGGTTAAATGTCCGACGGCCAAATATCTATCGGCCAAATGGAATTTTGCGACCATATCATGGCTGTGGCTGCACAATCTAAATTATTCCACAGAATTCAAAAGTATTTGCAGGGTCTTATATATGATGAATTAGTTCCCACAGTTGCTATGCGTGATACACGCTTAGGCGATCATGTATGTTTCGATACATGACTGACTAGGCAGATGTTTTTGCCCGCAGTAGGTTGCCATTTCTTTCTACGGTAGACCAGTTGACATCCAGTCTGTCATGCTATTTACCCATAGCTGGGGGAAGAAGAAGAGGATTCATACCTTTCTCAAGGGTATTAGCATCTAAGTGAATGTAATGGATGGGACTGGAATTCGAACTCGGTTCCCCGATTCCTCAACTCCACCGTTCCCACACTATAGCTTTTACTCCGAAAGACAGAACGTTGTAAATTTTACGCTATTCCATCGCTATTTTCAAGGAAACTGAACTCCTACCCTTTAACTCCAACAGTTCCGACCTTTTTAACTAGGAGAGTTTATTTCCTATTATTTTCAATATGAACTAGTATTTTGTATGGTCAACTTCCGTCTTGATAACCGCATCAATACGGCGAGACCTGATGAGTATGAGGCGATAATAAGAGCTATACCCGGCAATAGTACAGGGTGTCCCCGCAAAATTGACATAATTTTGCAGTTTGATAACATAACCATTTCTCGCTCAAATGATCTCAAATTTTAATGAAATAGGTAAAAACTAATTTCACTGTGCAGACTTGTCTCAATGAAAATCTACGAGAAAGATGGATCAGGCATACCAGTGAAATGGCCACAACGTTCATCTCACTTGACACCCTGTAATTTTTTTTATGGGTCTATATGAAAGAACCGGTCTATATCCCCCCTCTTCTTACAAGCCTACAGGAACTTAAGTAGAGATTCACTGAGACACTGGAGAATGTTATGCATGACATGCTACAGCGTGTTTGGTAGGAGCTGTACTACCGACTTGATGTGTATCGTGTCACAGTTTGTGCGCTTGTTGAACATTTGCGAAGCTTTGTATAATCAGTTATATAATCTATCTCCCTTAAAGTATCTTGTTCAAATTTTAGTAAATAAATATTTTATGGTTCAACATGAAGCCTATCTAACTTCGTTTTACTTGAACATGTAGTTATTCAGATATTCACATTTTAAATGATGTCAGTTTTTCGGGAAAACCTGTATTTTGAACTGCAGTCTTGCTACTAACCCATCTGGATTGAGATTTCACAATTTTGGTACCCTTCCCCGTGTTAAATTAGAAGTTAGCGACTGTTTTCATCTATTGTTAGCGTATAAAAATTTACTGAAATCTTTTCATTGGAACAAATAAACAGGTTTCAAATGAACCCAACAATTTGTGTTACAATGTTTCAAACTTCAGTATGATGTAATATCGCTTATAATTATAGTTTGTTCATAGAAAATAAAATTGAATCATCCATTATCCTATAATAATCGAGAAGCGTTTATATCTAACAGGCGCTCTTAAACCTTTCTGCTGAGAATGGCCGTTGGTTGAAGAGCGTTTCGCATAACATTCAAAAAACAGTTCAGCATGCGTCAAGTTGGATTTGGTCGAGATCAAAACAAGCAAATAAAACGCGCGCAACATCACGACCTAACATGCGCGAGTGAAATATTTGCGTGGTCGTCTATAACGATTTTTATGAGCGCGTCAATAACGGCAAAATGCGTTCAGGAACTTTCATTACGGATAGAAGCTGCAACGAAGAACAATCGTTTATTTATTTTATTACAAGAATTTACAAATAGGAACGATTAATTAGCTTATCTTCATACCCTGCCTGGGGGCAAACGCTGCTTGTGGCGCTAGGGGTGGCGGTCCCGCCATAGCCACCGAAACCGTGATATCACCCCTGGTCGGCGGCTGATGAAGACAGGGAATCGCACGTGTTAATACACCTTGTATGTTAAAAAAAAAAATATATATGTTAACCATGTTCCCATAAATCTGACCATATGATGAAGTATTAGAATGATTTTGAATTCTTTTTTTGATCGAGTCGAGAACATTTTCGGACATCCTAGTTTTTGCAATAATGCTTGAAATATTAAAAATTACTAGGTTAGCTCCTAGGTCAGTTGGTTCACTGTGTCGGGCTAAACAATTTTTCTCGGTAAAATCTATCTTATATAATTATAGGTCTACCATTCCTTCATGCATTGAATATTTCACATATCGTCTGGGGCTTCTGCTTTTAAAGATTCTAGTTAAATACAAAGTAGAATATGCAATTTTGTTGGTCCTGACCTGGCATTTCGGCTTCAGTCACTTTCCCACCGCCGTTACGTAGCTTCTCTGGGTCTTTTCTATAAACATTTTCATGGTACAATAATCGGCTGAAAAGTTCATAGGCTGACTAATATACTCGCATAGGATATGATCGCATGAGGGTTATTTTTCAAAATCGTTCGTCTTGTGGTCCACACACTTCTTTCATCGGTGTTGAAGTGCTTGAATCACATTGGTGAAACAGCCTTCATCATGTTGGTGAAAAAATTTATCAACAGCAGATATGATGTCATAATCACTGCGATAATGCTTCCCAGCTAAGTGTTTTTCCATGCTGGAGAACAGATTATAGTCAGATCAGGAAAATAGGAAGGCGATCAACCAGTTCAAAGCCACAGTCAAGAAAAGCAGCTATTGAAACCAAGGACTTGTGTGCTGGAGCATTCTGATGAAACAATAATCTTTTCGTCATCTTTCTGGTTGTTTCGCCTTGATAGTTGTTGAGACTGCTTCAGCAAATTTTCAAAATAATCTCCTTTGATGGTGTGACTCTTTTGAAGATAGTCTATAAATATGATGCCTTGCTCATCACAAAAACCTGAAGCCTTCACCTTCCTTGTTGATGGAAAGACCTTGGCCTTCTGAGGAGAAAGTGAAGGGTGTTTTTTCTCTCCATGAATTGTCTCTTTCATTTTGGCTTCCCTTGATGAACTCCACCTTGGTCCTGGGTTAGGAAACGTCCATGGAAACCAGATGGATCTTCAACAAACAATGTCAAATTTTCTCTTGGCAGTTTTTGATCAGTTGCCAGAAGATATTGCACCCACCGAGCAGAAATCTTCACCATCCCAAGTATAGTGAGCAGAATATTATCAACTCTCTCACGGATATGCTAATATCATTGATATTTGATTAATAGTCATTCGCGTATAATCTATCAAAATGTGGTGAGCACGATCAATGTTTTCCTTTGTAGTAGCAGTTGCAGGACGTCCATCTCTCCCTTTCCCTACTAAATTGAGCTGCCCACTTTTGCACTGTTGATGGACCTAGGGCGTCATGTCTTAATGTAGCAGCCATGTCAATATGTATGTCTTTGGTAGCTAAACACTTTGAGCCTGACCACCGCTTTACCGGCGGTAGAGAAATATAACTTAATGCCCAGCCAGTAGTTGAACAGTGGTAGAGAAAAATGACGTAATGCCCAGCCACCGCTTGAACGTTGAGTAAATACTTGTAACTATTTTTTTTATATCTACCGTGAAACATTACAAACCAATTATTTGCGAATTCAGTTTGATTTGTTAACCCTTTTAGGCCTGACCACCATTTTACCGGAGTTAGAGAAAAATGACGTAATGCCGAGCTACAGATTGAACAGTGGTAAAGAAAAATGTCTTAATGCCCAGCCACCGGTTGAACGGGGGGGTTAAATACTTATAAGTATTCTTATATCTACCTTGAAACATTACATACCAATTATTTGCGAATCTTGACCCAGGACCTCAGACAGAAGGGTTCAAATTGTTCAGGAACGCAAGGTTCAAAGGTTTAATATTTGGCAACATCCTTTCAAAGCAACTTCAAGTTATTAGGTGATTTGCATTATCACTTTAGACGGACTGTAGTTTACATAAAAGAAGATTGAGGGTGTCCCCAATTATCTTAACTCTCTCCCCCTTCAAACTTAACGATAAACAACACTCTAATATTATTATTAGCAGTAGTAATAGTTTGCAGGAGCGTCAGTCGGAGAAGGAGTAAGAGAAGGAGGAGGAAAAGTTTTAGCGCCTTACAAATATGTTAATTTTAAAATAAACAGAGATTGACAAGTAAAAAAAAAAATAAATGGGAAATGAGATTTTAAAAAAAGGAATGATCGATTCGCCTAATGAATTTGCCGGATAGAATCAATAATCTTCCACCAGAAAACACATTCTCGTTAGATTTCCTCGCCGTTAATATGTCGACATCTTTTGTCGGCTCACATTCCGTTTCTTCAGAAAATTAAATACCGGGGTATTTTTTTAAACATTCGCCAAAAGCAAGGCAATAAAGACACAACGATACAAGTAGTTACTGAGGTTGAGAGAATATAAGATAAATACATTATTATTAAAGAGAAAGAACAAAAGAACAGGAATTAATAAGACAGAATTTAACGATTGATGTTGCATTTAAATTTTTGGAGATCAAAGTTGGTTTAAAAGCATGAACCCAGAAGATAGTTCTACAAGCGATAAGGGTGAAAAAAAGAAACTATGTGCATAGAACTTATGGTTACATCGAGCCATTTTAACTGTAAATGATGAGCCCTCTCCACAAATCTGGTACTGCGCTAAAATACTTTAAACTGAATCTAGTTCCCAAAGAGAAAAGCTCAACGGAATTATTACCATTAAAATTTATTTCAGAATAATTATTTATATTCGTAACGTGTAACTTCCTCTTTTTGAGTAATTTCACGTCTTCTTATCATCTCTCAGTTGCGTCTCTGTCTTTGGGCAGAGTGCGCTCAGGGGCGACTCCGTCAAAGGACAGAGTCGCAACTGAGGAAAATTATACTGAAAGGTGCCCAGCCCTGGGGTACAGCTGCCCGAGGCCGCGTCCTCTCATTGCACTAGGGAGAGGGATCGGTGAACGCACCGAGGCCAGCGCAACTGACGGTTGCGGGGGCACGGGGAATTTTTGTTCCTTGCCCGGGTGCACGCGCTCGGGCTACACACATTAAATCGACCTAGTGTCACAACCTGACCTCATGGGGGGGGGGAGTAAATATCTACTTATATTCGTACTATTGTCCTACGTTTCGATCGTTTTGTCGACCAGAGTTCCCAACGGCAGAAACACAGTGATAATAACAGCAAAGATAGGGACACTATTTTGAATATTTTTAATTTTTAACACCGTAGATGTGGTGTTTCTTGGCCAAGAATATCCTGAGGGTGCCCAACCATGTCCAGGCCGGTTTTGAATTCAGAGTTTTTTCTTTTCCTATACCAGTTGCCATCCAAGACTATAGAACCGAGTCTGTCTTGCTGGGAAGAGGGAGAAGAAGAGGATTCATAACTTTCTCAAAAATATTAGCACGTAAGTGAATGTAATGCATCCGGATTCGAACCCGGCTCTCCGATTCCTCAATCCGAGCGGCTATCTTTTATTAATGCAGCATGCCTCCCTAGAAGTTTGAATATAACTAATGTAAATACGGGGTCGGGCTGAAAAGTTCATAGGCTGACTGTAAAGGGTCGATGCTAGGGCTATGAAATCTTGCATACATTAATTTCAATTCTTCTTATTAACAGCAATGTTTCTTTCCAGGTAAACTGGCACCTGACTGTTCAAAGAAGACACACTTTCAGTTTAGCTCGCAAAGTCATTCATACTCTGCAGCATTAAAGCATGATGGTCCAGCTTCATTAACATAGCAAAAAAAGCTTCATCTACGGCAAGGAAAGTGTGTTCTCTGTGTCGCGTCAGAAAGTTTATCTCGCCTTAGTCCATCCTTCAAATCTACAAATCAACCATTCGTCCTTGCATTGAATACTGCTGCCATATATGGTCTGGTGCCCCCGCTGTTAATCTCGAGGTCCTCGACAAAATCCAGAGATGGATATGCAATGTGATAGGTCCTGATCTGGCATCTCGTCTACAGTCACTTTGTCACAGGCGTGCTGTGGCTTCCCTCTGTCTTTTCTACAAATATTTTTTCATGGCAACTGCTCTGATGAGCTACTTTTACTGGTACCCAATCGGCGTGCTACTAAGTTGGCATCTCGGTCCCACACTTTCATTGTCGAAACGGTTAAATGTAGCCGCCAATTCTACTCCAACAGCTTCTTATCTTGCACTTCCCTACAGTAGAACTACCTTCCAATTAGTTGTTTCCATGATAGTTATAACCTTCAAATATATCTTGATCCCCATCCTTCTCTTTATATGTTCCTCAAACACCCCTCTTTATTCTTTGCTCTAATTCTCTGTAATTTCTTGCGAGCTAGTAGCACTCCCGATTAGTTGGGGTGATATGCTTAAAAAAAAGAAAAAAAGCTGAATTCAGTAAGGACAGGGAAAGTTTTGAAGATGATTCAAGGTCTGGACGTCCTGCAACTAAATTTATTGGTTTTATTATATAAGATACAAACAAACTGTGCTCTGAAGTTTTTATGCATTACGTCATTTTCTCTCTAACACCGGTAAAGCAGTGGTCAGGGCTCAAACGGTTAAACAATTAATTTAGAGGTTCAAACAAAGTTTGAATTAAAATTTTCTGTAGTTTCAACGAATATAACAAGTTTAAATACGGTGGTGTGGACTGAAAAGTTCATAGGCTGACTAGGGCTTTGAAATCTTGAATGCATTAATTTCAACTCTTCTTATTAATAAGTGCAATGTTTCTTTACAGGTAAACTGATATCTGACTGTTCAAAGAAGACTTCAAAAGTAACTAGTAGTGATTGCTCTTGAAAATGGACAAAATTCGGCATCGTGTTGTTATCAAAGTACATGCAAAAAGGGGTTTAACTATTAAAGACATTCATGCTGACATTGCTGCAACATTGAGGCATGACGCCCCAGCTTCATCAACACTACAAAAGTGGGCAGCTGAATTTTGTAGGGAAAGGGGGAATCTTGAAGTTGTTTCAAGGTCTGGATGTCCTTTCAACTAAAGTTTATTTATTTTATTATAAAAAAAACTGGTGTCTGAATTCATTGTGCAGATTAAACAAATATCAGTTTAAGGCATCTGAAATCTAATAAAAATGATATCCATTTTTTTCCATAATATATGTTTAAACGTGTTTAATGGAAAGGGTCTAACAACTGCTTAAAAACATGAAATAACAAAGTTATTCACGGAGGGAGTGTCCACATTGGAGATGTCAAAGGTGTTTAGCAGAGATCATTGAACGATAAAGAGGGCTGTTGAAAATATGAATGTAATATGTATGACTCCACTATATTATTATTATTATTTCCTTTGATTCCTGCTGCATTCTGATTTCCTTATGGGTCCCAACCAGAGACATAAGTTTAGAAATCACTTTATGATATTTTTCACTGTTCAGTTTTGTAAAAAAAAAAAAAAAAAATAAATTAAAAAATCCAAGACCACATACGTTTTACATAGATAAGGTTCTACGCAATGTGTGAGATGTAGTTGTGAGCACATTTTTTGTTACTTGCATTATTTACATTATTCGGACTGTTTCCTCATCTTCATTGCGATATCCACAACGTTTCGGCCGTTGTACTCTCCTGGATTCTTCAGGTGATTGGAATTTCCACTGGGTCATGTGTCCTTGAGAACATCTGTGTGCAAAGATCCAGTGACTAGACCCAAAGTGTTGTAAGCTCAATAGCAGCACAGCAGTGGTGAACCAAAACATAGAGAGTTGCGTTAAAGGGAAACAGCTTAGACACCAGGAAGAGGCATGGCACGTAGATCTAGAACAATCTCTGCCGATGGACAAAATAAATGGTTCCGTTCGAAATTCCAATCACCTGAAGAAGGCCGGAGAGTACAACGACCGAAACGAATAATGTAACTAATGCAAGTAATCATAGTACCTCATCCCAGAGATATAGACAGACAATTTTTGTATTTTTTTAAGGCGTGGGCTACGAGAAATTCCTTCAGTGAGTCTATCAGAATCTTTTCCGATCAAAACGAGGCGTCCAGCTAGAACTGGAACTATTGATTTTCATATGTGCCACATTTTATTAGATTTCTATTTCAGGATCCTTGTATTTTGTTAGTATTTTTAAGATCTTCAAAAATACATTATTATCATTATTATTATTATTATTATTATTATTATTATTTCCTTTGATTTCTGGTGTGTAATCATTTATTTCCGGGTCCTGACCAGTGACCTAAGGTTAGAAATGGCGTCATGATATTTTGCACTGAGCAGAAGAAAAAATACAAACAAAAAACAAGACACATATTTTACATAGATAAAGCCCTTCGTAAGGTGTGGGCCGTACTCGTGAGAACAGTTTTTTTTATTTCTTTAAGGCGTGAACTGCAAGGAATTCCTTCAGTGGGTCTACTGGAATCTTTTTCAATCAATCCGAGGACTCCAACTACAACAGGTATTGTTGATGTTCTTATGTGGCATGTGCAGACAGGCTCACTGGATGGCTCATTCTGTACCGCATCAAGCGAGGGCAAGCAGTTGCCTCCAGGTTGATATCCATCTGCAGAGAAATATTCCAAACATATGGTGTACCTGAGGAACTTGGTACAGACGGTGGGCCGCCCTTCTGGGCCTACTCATTCCTAAAAATCTAGGCTGTTAAACAAAGAATCTCATCAGTGGCTTATCCCAGTCTAACGGACGAGGAGAATTAGCAGTCAAGACTGCAAAAAGACTCATAAAATACTGCACAGGACACCAGGGTTCCTTGGACAATGACATGGCATCACAAGCAATCCTGCAATATAGAAACACACCTATCCAAGGCATTGGCTTGTCACCAGCGCAACTCCTGCTTCATAGACGTTTTCGGGACTTTATCCCATCGCACCCACAATTATATAAACCACACCCCGAGGGGATAGCTGCAGCGCAAAAACGTGAAAAGATATTATCCAAGCGCAATGCAAGCCTCATCGAGAGGTAAAACCGTACTGCACATGCCCTATCCACACTTAGTAAGGGTGACACTCCATTCAAAACCCCAAAAGCCATCGATGGGGCATAACTGGGCGAATAGTAGAGACGCTTCCCAACCGTCAATATAGAATTAGAGTCGCAGGATCAGGCAGAATAACCCTGCGGAACCGAAGGTTCCTAAGGAAACTTAAAGCGCCCATAATCAAGACCCCCAAACCAAGCGCCTTGCCTGTGTCACCTGAGCCGACGATTACAGATATGTGTAGACCACATCAATCTGCCAAAGAGTTGGAAAATGGTGGCACTACATTGCGAAATGACCTAGCGTCCCAGGGCCCTACTCAATCAACGTCATGAAGAACCGGGATTCCCAGGGCGCTATCCCGACTACTCCCGAAAAATCTGCCAGGCAATAGGGAACTGATTCCTCCCCAACGGCCAATATGCCTCCGCAATAGGGAGAGGAGTTTGGTGTAGAAGTCAAGTGACTTACCTACTAACATGGCTGCCTTCTTGTGTCCTCTTGGAAGCAGGCCATCTAATTTTCCCCATTTTATAGCAGAATGCCTAATACACCAGTTAGGTTGGTCCATTTTGCTAGAATGGACCTGCCCAATACATTTGCATGAGTGGTCTCTATTCACCCATATATCTCTCCAGTAAATCACTCAAGTCAGTTTAGCTTCTGGCCACACTTGCCTACTTGTGTGTCAGACCACTGGAAAGCTAACCAATTTTCTACACTTCTGGTCTTAATTGATAGGATGTGCGAATATGTACATGCTATGTCTTGGTGAATTACGTTTGTTTACAGCATATATAGCATTTAGTATCACGAATTAATTAGTTGGGTAAAGCTGTTCATGAGCGGGTGTAGTGAAACTAGTGGGATAGCATGATGGGTGTCGGGAGGGTTGTTTATAGTTAAGTTTGACGTATGAGGCAGCCAAGACGACTTGGGAGTCACATATAGAATCTTCTTCAATGTACACATTTAAAAACAATGACTCTTTTTTTAAATTTTTAAACGTCGACGTATACATTTTTAACTAGCCAGTGGGGTCTCTGCATCACCCCTTCTGGGGAGCAAGTTCCCCGTGACACGAAATAACCATATCTGCTGTGTATGACGTGTAAAAACATAACTACCTGAAATCACTTTCTATCTCTCTAACATTCACAAGTTGGGCTCAGCCAATCAAAATAAACATCCCTATTTTGTCTACCATCTGACCGTAAAGGTCAGCCTCAGAAGGTCTGAGACAAAATACTCTGCCACTAAAAAATAATAGTCTGAAACTATTAGTTAAGAGTATTTTCTGGGGCGATACAATGAACTGACTATTCCTCCAGCATCTTTTTTTTTGCGATGACATGAATATAGCCGTTCCATCTGATGTCGAGAGCTAGCTTTAGACCCAGTAGGCTTTCGAGGCAAGGCGCCCCTTTGAGGGTTTGATCACTCATCAGGATTGTTGATGGTTGGCATGATGAGTATATCTGGCTTCATATCTCAAGTGCCACTTTCTAGACGTGCTGCTCTCTTATTTAATAATAACAATAATTCTAAAGTGCAGAATCTAAAAAGTCCACCGTGTATTTTTGAAGCCACGCTCGGTGATAGGGTCTTTATTTTATTTCACATAAACTGATGGAAAATCATATTCCTACAGCTTGAATATGGGTTTCAATTTTACTTGAAAGATTGCTAGATACAGGGTGACCCCAAAAAACGGGAACTTTTTAACAATCCAATAAAACCAAGAGTGATGGAAGAAAAATATTTAATTCATAGTAATTGAAACCTTAAAACATGCCATTTAAGATGGAATTTTCATTTTTTTTAAATTACGTTCTGTAGATGGCGTCCTCCTGTACGGATGCATTCTTGAAATCTGCTGTTGAGATTCCTCATTGACTGTTGCAACATCTCAGTTGGGATACTGTGAATTTCATTCTCGTTACTAAAATGGCGAAATGTTTACTTGCTCAAGTTCACTGTCTCGCCGTGTTGCCACTTGCTCATGTCTGGCAATACGCACTTCAAAAATTCCCGTTTTGGGGGGTCACCCTATATAACCGTAAGTTCTATGTTAACAGTTTCTTCTTCACACTTCTCGCTTGTGGAAATCTCTTGTGAGATGATCTTAATGTAAATACAATGTCAATCGTCATTATCTATTTCCTTATTTTATTGACCTCTCTCTCATTAATAATGTGTTTTTTCTCAGATTCTTTAATAATCACGTCCTGGGCAAGACGATAAACTTCATCCGTGTCCTGGGTAAGACGATAAACTACATCCGACAGCAAGGTATTTGACCAGGAAGTTTTGACGTGCGTGGAACCATCTCTTAATTGCTCGTGTTCCCAAGTCCATCATGACCCGGGTGGTAGCCAAGGTCCCCCCAATGGGCAAATAGCTAAACTCACCAAAAGGGGTCAAAACACTATGTAAGTATAAAAATAGGTTTTTCCAGGGCTGTTACATTCTAAGACATCAGATGCGGGTGTATTTAATTACAGTTAAACATTGCCTTTTTTTGGAACACCAGTAACGCCTGAAATTCCGACACGTTTCTTAGCTAAGACACCAATTACACCCTAAATGCAGGTTCTTTCCAGGGCTGTTACATTTCTAAGGCATCAAATGCTGGTGTATTTAATTACAGTTAAACACTGCTTTTTTTTTTTTTGGAACACCAGTAACGCCTGAAATTCCGACACGTTTCTTAGCTAAGACACCAATTACACCCTAAATGCACGTTCTTTCCAGGGCTGTTACATTCTAAGACATCAAATGCTGGTGTATTTAATTACAGTTAAACACTGCCTTTTTTGGGGGGGGGACACCAGTAGCGACTGTAATGCCGATACTTTTCTTAGCCATGGAGAGCCATGATCACCAATGTCCTGAACGGACACGGTACATAGAAGACGTTTCTTAAAAAGCGTTTAGGCCACATTTTAGGTAATAAGCTATTTTCCAACCTACCACCACTTTCCCATGTACGAAATGTTACTAGACTCTCGCTGCTATCTCTATTTCCATAGTAAATGTTCAGAGGGGATGCATTGCTCAGATTCCGTTGAGCTTTACAGCTAGAACTCAGTATGCCACATTATGAGGGTCGACTCATTCTCATTCTCTGTGTATCATATACATAAAGTGGAAGTACCACTCAGAAAGTTTCTTCGCAGATTGCTTA
The DNA here is from genome assembly GCA_964036315.1 of Acanthosepion esculentum. Lineage (NCBI taxonomy): Eukaryota > Metazoa > Mollusca > Cephalopoda > Sepiida > Sepiidae > Acanthosepion > Acanthosepion esculentum. The sequence goes on from OZ038505.1 coordinate 74,322,367, forward strand.
CTTTCTAGAATAGCCTACCGAGATTATACTTACCTGATCGCTACAATCTTTAAGACGTTCGGAGTGATAATGGAAGAAAAACCTCGAGAGTCTTGGCTCAACCGCTAGCTATTCACTATATGTTCACAATATAAACTTTCCCCATTTAGCACCTTGCAACAATATAATTCATGAAATATGCACCTTTAGTGTCGTTTCCTTTGCTTTGCTTTGTTTTATTTTACGACATACCAACCTCAATGACTTACTTAATGCCGACAACCTTTTTATTGCTGCTCATATTTTTTTTCCAAAAATGTATGGCTGGTAATATTTTTTCCCATAATGTATTGCTGGACATTTTTTTTTCAAAGATGTATTACTGGAAATATTTTTTCCAAAAATGTATTACTGGTAGTATTTTTTTTTTAATATATTATTGGTAATGTTTTTGTTTCAAAAATATGTTGTTGGTGATTTTTTTTTTAAATATATTGCTGGTAAAATTTTTTTTGAAAATGTATTGCTGGTAATTTTTTTTCAAAAATGTATTACTGGTAATTTTTTTAAAATATATTGCTGGTAATTTTTTTTTCAAAAATGTATTGCTGGTCATTTTTTTTCAAAAATGTCTTACTGGTAATTTTTTTTTAAATATATTGCTGGTAAAATTTTTTTTGAAAATGTATTGCTGGTAATTTTTTTTCAAAAATGTATTACTGGTAATTTTTTTTTTCAAAAATGTATTGCTGGTAATTTTTTTTCAAAAATATATTGCTGGTAATTTTTTTTCCATAAATGTAATGCTGGTAATTTTTTTTCAGAAATGTATTACGGGTAATTTTTTTTTTTTTAAATTTATTGCTGATATTTCTTTTTTGAAAAATGTATTGCTGGTATTAAAACCTATTTTTATACTTTCATAGTGTTTTGACCCTTTTGTGGGGTTAACTATTTGCCCATAGCTGTCACCTTAATAGGTGCTATCACCCTGGGTCAAGGTGGACCTGGGAACACCACAATTAAGATGTTCTACGCTGTTCAATCAGAGGCCTTGCTATCGGATGTGGTTTATCGTCTTACCCAGGACGGAGTGTCGCTTGGGCCTTATATTGTATGAACAATAATATAAAAAAACGGAATATGTCATTTGGGAGAATTATAAAAGAAAATTGATTAGTTAAAATGATCGATTTCCTTAATGAGTTTGACATAGCGAATCAATAAAGCCTTCTTAATAATGTATCTGGTCGTTTCTATCATTTCGAGTGGTCCAGACATTCCCAACACAGAATTTTCAGTAAATTTCACTTGTACGCTTGATTGATTGGTTCGTTTATTGTGAGTAACCAACCCTTTACAGATTATTTGAAGCCAGAAAATATTTTTAGATCGTAAGAATTGTTTGAAATAATAATGGTTTAGTGATACAAGTCTTACTGATTAACCCATAGCTGTGGGAGTAGAGGTGAATTCATAACTAACCAGAATTTGATAAACAAAAAGAAACTATAGTGTAGATATAAAGTGGGGGATCAATTATATATTACGACTAATATATAAACTGAGCCTCATCTTATGGCCACAGTAGTTTAAGTATTTATATACCAGATAATATAAATAAATCTGGATGACATGCTTGTGTAGATATTCAGTATATAATAATTATATTCGTTTATATTCGTATATATATATATATATATATATATATATATATATATATATATATATATATATATATATATGTGTGTGTGTGTGTGTGTGTGTGTGTGTATTTAGGCAGCAATCCTTCTTTCAACCACATTTCATTAAAAACGACTGACAAGGTGCTTTTATTTATTTTTTTATATAATTTCTCGTGCGATCTAATAAAGTTTTTCTTTTCAGAGGATAAATTATATAAAAATTGTCCGAATGTTCTTTTCCGAGCGCTTTCGGCTATACATTTAGACATTTTCAAGGATTATATTTCAACTGTTAGAATTAGAAATAGTTTGTTATGTGTATGTTTTATAAAGTGATTCATTTTTTTGTTTCAAAACACGGTCAAGATATTATGTCCATGTTCAAAGTTAATATTATTAAGTGTTGGTTTGCTTATTTTTATAAGTAAGGCTTCCATTATTTTTAGCCTTTTTTTTGCAAGTGGATGATGCTATTATATTAGTGTTGTCGACAAGTATATTCCGAATAGTGTCCGGTAGGTCTCCATGAATATTTAAATGAGATCTAATTGAGCTATTGTCAGAAAGGTGTAGGGTTAATCTGCGTGTTAAACGATTTGTAGTGTGGCCTATATAATTATTTACGAAAGTTGATTCTTGAGGAATACAATTCCTTAATGGACATTTGAATTCGTAAATAATGTTTGCTCTATTTAATTTTGTTCTAGGAGGTGAATTATTATTTTTAACTATAAGGTTACAAGTTTTAAATTTTTTATAATAAATAATTAATCTAATTTTTTGCTATTATCAACTGGTGCTATGCATTTTTTAATGTTATTCATTCGGCATTCATCCTGTTTGTAATTATCGTTCATCTGATTTTTATAAAAAATATTAATATTATTGTTTATGTTTCTATTCTCGTCGTTGCTATTAGTTACTTTGGACTAGAAACGCCTAATGTGGAAATCCAACAATTGATATATATATATATATATATATATATATATATATATATATATATATATATATTCGATTGTTTCGTTTTCTACGGCTTATTAACCCTTTGTAGATTAATTAAGACCAGGAAATATATTTATATCGTAAGAATTCCTTTGAAAAAATAATGGTTTAGCGATACAAGTTTACCAATTAACCCATAGCTAGAGGAGTAGAGGTGGATTTCTAACTAATCAGAATTTGATAAACAAAAAGCAATTATATTGTAGATATAAACTGAAGGATCAATTCTGTATTACAATCAAAATATAAATTGAATCCTCACTTTTTGGCCACAATAGTCCATGCATTTATATGCCAGAGAATATAAATAAATCTGAAAGCCATGATTGTGTAGCTGTTCAGTATATATTAATTCGTTTATATATATATTCGATTGATTCGTTTTTTACGACTTATCAACCATTTCCAGTTTATTTAAAGCCAGGCAATATTTTTGGATTGTAAGAATTTATTTTTGCGGATAATAATAGTTTAGTGATACAAGTATTACTAATTAACCCATAGATTGGGGGGAATAGGCGGATTGATATCTTTCCAAAGGGTATTTGCGCGTACGTGTTTTATGAAATTGTGATGCAGCTACTGTTTAGCCTACTTTAACACAGAAAACTCATTCTGCGGTTCAAAACATACTTCTCATGCCACGGCAGTGAGAAATCTTTGAGATAAGACAGGATTTATTCATGCTTTCATTTTGTTTAAGCCAAATTTAACCATCCGGATATTGCATCAGAAATCGAGTCTTCCCATATCAGGCTACGTTTTTCCTGATGTTCTATTCTCCATTTTTTGATTCCTAACTTCAGTTTGTTGTTCTTGCCTGAAAGGAGTGGCACACGCTGTGGTCTTCCGTTGCTGTAGCCCATCTGTTTCAAGGTTCGACACGCTGCAAGTTCGGAGATGTTCTTCGGAGACGCTCTTTGACCTGCAGACTCGAGACAGGTGATCCTGATGTGATCAACATATCACCTTACAAAGCCCATTTTAAGCTACTTTGTAAGCCAGCAGGAGGACGTCCCCACTATCCAGCTCAAGCATAACGGCCCTTCGACCCAGCTCAAGCATATTGTCTCTTCGACCCCACTCAGGTATATCGACCCTTCGACTCCGCTCAGACATACTGACAATTTGACCCCTGTCACATATTAAAGAGATAGATAGATAGATAGATAGATAGATAGATAGATAGATAGATAGATAGATAGATAAGTTCAAATATTTATCTCAGGTTCACCAGATTGGATTTGTTTATTAAAGTAATATATAATTATGTGTTTGTGGTGTTTATATATATATATATATATATATATATATATATATATATATATATATATATATATATATATATATATGTGTGTTTGTGTGTGTGTGTATGTGTGTGTATTCAGGCAGCATATCTTCATTCAAATGTTTCATTGAATAATATAGTCATATTGTTTGTACGTATATTTATACTGATCCTCTCCAGTTGTCTAATCAGTTTCTTGACGTTAAGATTAAACTACGGCGCCTTTCTTGATAAATTTCATCAATGTAATATATATATATATATATATATATATATATTGATGAAAGGCATATTTTCTATATTAAAACTGTCAACTGCATAGGTCGATAGATATTATTCACACTGTGAATAACAAAATCTGGGCAGGTACTCAAAAACGTGTTTCCACTAAAATATTACGTTTAAATAACAGGAAATTATGTCGCATTAAAAATAAAATTCATTAATTCGTTAAAAATTAATTTGTTTACGTTTGGGATATCAAACTTTCGCATCTGGACTTTCAAGCTGGTGGGGGGATTTTGATAAGATCTGCACGAAAAGATGCACATCCTTAAAAGTGCAATTAAAACATTTCTGTGAAGCTCTCTGTGGCAGAGCGATCTAAAGCTCACCGTATCAGACGGTGTCTTATTTTTTTCTATTTTTTTTTTGCAAAGGTGGCACAATTTCGAACCCAGCGAGACGACAAATTTTCTTTAAGGGTGTTTCATTAAGACGGATTATATGTAAGGGTGTTTCATTAAGACGGATCAAAGTCCGCAGTAAATAAATCAATGTTATTCGTGAAAATTCATTTATTTCTCTATTGGATCCTGTTATTTAAGTCATGAAAATTATGCGTGAAATCCAATATCGCTCAAATATCCCTCAAATCCGAAAGAAAGAAAAAAATCATTAGACGCTTAAACTTAATTCACATTTAAAATCGGTCAAAGTTATTGGAACACCCTTTATATTCGAATACACAAAAAACATGGTCGTCTACTTAAACAGGTGTTTCCAGTAAAATATAACGTTTAAGTAATAAGCAATATATTGATATAGATACAGATATATAGATAATACTTTGCAGATATATAGAGTGATACTGATAAACTTTGAAAGTAAACAGTAAGCGACTACTTAAAAGAAATGCCGGCAAAAGAAAGAAGAAAATAGAGAAGCGAATCGATATTCAAAAGAACCACTTGGAAACATGGCGATGATAAAAGCTAACCGGTATATAAAGTATTTAAAAAAAATTAAAATGAGGAATATTTCAAAATCTCCGATTAGACCTTCGCCGCTGACTATAAATGGCGAGTCAAAACAAAAAAAAAGAAGAAAGAAACAAAAATCGCTAGTGTCGAATGTCTTGTCTCAGGACGACCAACAAACACGAAATATCCTCAAGAAAAAACTAAGATATTCGCTTGGTAAAAATAAAATAACAAGGTCCAACGGACGGACGGGACGGATTTAAGAAGGACGTGACACGAAAGTTTCTCTAGACACAGCTAAATCGAAAATGAGAATGAGATCTGACACGTTTTGGTGTAAGTGTTAAATTTCCACAAATATGGCCGACACTATGTAAACATGGCCGACGTATTCTGGCTGGAAGAGACCGGATATTGTTTTAGTGAGGTGAGACTTTACCAGAAGGGTTTTGTTTATTAGGGTAAAAGTTCAGAAATGAAGTGCCGAAAGGATTTAAAAATAAATGATATAAACTAGAAAGATGTTTTTATTCCTTTATTGAGATATTTTTCCCCAAAATATATTATTTCATGAATTATACTAACATTCATTCTTATCTTTAACCTTTTGAAACAACCTAGATTATCTTCAAAAATATCTAAAATGGGATATTTTTGTATTTTTCTAAAGTAAAAGATAAAATTTCACGAACTACAGCGTATTTGCTTTTATTTTGACAAAAATACGCACTTAACTATAAAAAATAACATATATCAGCATCATATTTTATTTTCATCAATAAAACCACCACTTGCCTTATTTACTGTATTCAAAATGATTGGCATTATTTTCAACAGTTTTATAAAACAAAAGAGATATGCCCAAGGATTCTTCAAGGACTGCAAAAGCTCACTCTCACGCCTTGGTATGCATTTTGAATTCTCCAGTCCAATTCATCCCATATGAATTCAATGGGAGATAAATCTGGAGTCTGATACGGCCAAGTCATTATTTTCAAAATTGTTCGTTTTTTGTTTTGTTTTTGTTTTACTTGAAAGAATTTTGACATAAATTAGGACGTTGTTTTGTTTAATGGTGAATTTTTCCAATAATACGTAAACCAGATGGTATGTCATTAAAATTGAGTGATATTCTATATTTTCATGATCCCCTTGACCTAAATAATATCTCCAATCTTTTTGGTAATTACAAAAAGTCTACTGAGGAATTAATGGTGAGAACAAAATATATTTCTCATACAAAATATTCAAAATTTGAACTGTTTTTGGTAGTAAGGGTATCCCAGATAAAGACTGAAAATGTTGTGGAGTATCTGAACACCACACCCCACAAGATGGACGGGTCTAAGACTATTTAAACAGCACTCTCTCTTACTAAGGGGGAAGAGTTAACGAATAACTGTTTATTACATTAGTCTGTATTCTCAACCATATTATTCTCCAGAATAAACTACTTCATATTTTCTATATGTGTGTCACCTTTCTGTTGTAGCCTACGGACGATAAGGGTATGTCTCCATTCACATATATACAGTAGTAAATACTGTATGTTGGTCTGCAGTCAGAGATTTGCCTCCAGCTCTTCTGGACAAACTCTCTGCCTCCGGACAGAGAGGATCCCCAGACGAGGCTATGTCGAAGGACAGAGTCTCATCTCGGGAAACAGCAACTCAACCCCGTTTTATACAGGGTCTACATGTATTTTTGGCCGATCCCACGGTCTCGGATACCCCACATTAAATTTGGCCTTGTACCACATTTGATCGCATTGGGGTGGTAGGTAGATATCCTACAGTTGGAGATTCGTTTCCAGCTGTGCTGAACACACTCTCTGCCTATTGGCAGAGAGGATCCTCCAGACGAAGGGTAGAGTTTCGTCTCGGATCCACGGGGAATTTTTGGCCATACCTACGGGCTCGGATACCTCACATTATATTCGACCTTATTCCACATCTGACCGCGTGGGACAGTTGGTAGATATCCTGCAGTTGGAGATTCATTGCGGAATTCAATTGACTCACTTCTATCAGTTGACTACTTCTACGCACCGCTGGCGAATCTTATATGTGTTGTTCTTGTCATAAGTATTATCGGTCATTACTAACCTTCGTTTGATTATTCTATTCAGTAACCTTCCCTAGGTTAAAACACTTTCCTATTTACTATAGAACAACGCTGGGGTAGACTGTTCAAGTCCCAAGGACACATGGCACAGTGGATAAAAGCGTTGGTTAACATGGAGAGGTGATTTAATAGGAGATAACTGATAACTAACATCCATTAGACATGACACGTGGAAATAGAACAGTCTACTCCAGCGAGCGAAATAAAGGGCTCAGTTCGACATTCCAACCTCCTTAAGAAGGCCGGAGCGTACAACGGCCGAAATGTTGTAATAAATATGGCGACCAAGATATATTTTTGTATATCTGCTGCACTCATTTTCTGTCCGTATGCAGGCGGCTTGCTGCCAATAGAGATTCTTGATTATTCTAATTTTATTCCCAAATATGTCAAGGTTGCTGCGCAGCAATAACAGCTCTTTGTGGCATAGTTTGTTGATCGCCTTTGCCTAGTCTATAAAACGCAGGTAAAATGCAAGTCATTCTGCATTTGTATTGTTCTTTCTGATAACATCCTGAGCATAAATATCGCGTTCCATGTTCCGGTGTCTTTGACGAACCCACACCGTTCATGTCCTATCTCTGGTCTGAATCTGCTGCGCGCTCTATTCATCAGAATTCGGATGATGAAGCTATAACATATTTTTGTGGCGTACTCTATCGAACGCCTTTGCGTAATCTATGAAACGCAGGTACACGTGCTTCTGCATATGTATTGCTATTTCTGATAACATTCTGAGCATAAATATCGCGTTCCATGTTCCGGTGTCTTTGACGAACCCACGCTGTTCTTGTCTCTCCAGTCTGATTCTGCTTCGTGCTCTGTTCATCACAATTCCGATGTTGAGCTTTGTTACGTGGCTCATTCAGCGAATCGTCCGGTTCAGTTAACATTCGTTTGCGCCTGGTTTCTTAGAAGCGCTATGAAAATTGATCTTCTTAGGTCTTCCGGTATATCATGTCATCTGCATATCCTATATTGTGATAGTCAATAATGAATCCTGGTCAAATGTCTCTTTATAATTCTAACTCTTCTGGGTATGAGGAGAAACTACATCTGGTCGAGGGTGGGAGCACCTGTTAGGGGGGTGACAACTATGAAAAAATAATTAACACCCAAATTGAAACCAAAACACTATGAAAGTATAAAAATACATTATTTTTTACATTGTTCAGATTTTGTCCTCATCTTTATTGCAGCCGTTATACACTCCGGCCTTTTTCAGGTGATTGAAATTTCGAGCTGAACCCCTTATTTCGTCCAACGGGGTAGATTGTTCTAGTTCTACGTGCCACGCCTCTTCTGAATGTCACAGTTATCTCCCTTTAACTTAACTCTCCAAGATTTGTTCACCACTGCCGTAGCCAGGTATCGAACTCACAACCCAAGTCAACCCTGGTCAAGTCAGTGGATCCAACCAACGCTTTTATGCACTGAGCCATGTTCCCCTGAGGATAACTGTCCCAACGATGTAAATAGATATATAGGAAATTAACAGAAAAATTTTACTGTATTTTTCTGCTACTGATCTTTACCAAATAACGAAAACCATATCTCTCGAAGACTTCCAAAAGCAGCAGCAACAAAAAAGGATAGTACATGTTAGAAGCACATGTAAATAGAATAGAAAAGAATAATATAAACAAAAGGTTAAGTTTCCACACTGCAATGATAAAAAGGTTTGATAGGAAATACCCGTCAATATTAGAGAGATCTGTGGACTTAAGAAGTGTAATCTCCTGCAAATAAATATTTATAAATTTGAACAGACATTAACACAACCTTTTCGGTCAATAAAAGCTATATAATGGAAAAGACTAATTTTTATCATTACACTTTAATAAGTTAAAATTCGTACCTCACGATGCAGTAATTAATTTCCACGCTGATTAACAAATCAGAAATGGCAAGAGATAAAATTGTACTTAATATAAAATCAAAACTAACATAACTGCGAGTTCATTTTTTTATTGTAAGTACTGCTAAAAGCGCACCAAGATGTATACAGACGACTTATCGATGCATATATCTTGGCAAGCTGAACACGAATATCTCCGTTTGGTGTTTGCAATCAGGCAACATACTGACATTTATGGTAGACACGCCTTCACCAAGAAAACTTGGAGCTATGAGAAATAGATTCTTGTTCCAGACTTTTGCAGCGGCAATAAATAAGATGGCGATGTCTTTTTTTAGTGTCCATCATTCAATTTAAGTTTAATATTTGGTGCGACAGAAATAAAAGAGGAAAATGTTTCCACGAATTGAAGGCATCACATCTTCACAAATATTATAATTAAATAGGAAGTCGAAGAAAGATGGTTAATATTTATTGATAATAACTGATTGATGCCCATTTTGTAACTTACATACATACATTTCTCTCTCTCTCGATATATATATATATATATATATATATTATATATACATATATATATATATTATATACATATATATATATATAAGTATATATATATATATTTATATATATATATATATATATATATATATATATATATATATATATATATATATACACGTATGTGTGTATGATAGTTGTTGATGTTTGTATGGATATGTGTAAATATATGTAACTTATGCATATATATAAATTATATATATATATATATATATATATAGTTATATATATATAATTTATAAAATTATATATATATACATATATAGATAGATAGATAGATAGATAGATAGATAGATAGATAGATAGATAGATAGATTAAATATACAATTTTTTCTGGAAGGTATATAGATATATTTAAATAAAAAATACAAGCATGTATATTTATTAGAAAATACAACATAGGAGCTCTCTCGCTCTCTCTCTCTCTCTCTCTCTCTCTCTCTCTCTCTCTCTCTCTACACACATATATATATATATATATATATATATATATATATATATATATATATATAGGAAATGCAAGTATATCAGTGTAATATAGATATATTTATAGAAGATGTTAGGAAAACAATTTTATGTAGACACATACACACACATACATACATATATATATATATCTGTTTTCTGTATGAATGATTCATTGTAATATATATATATATATATATATATATTCTCGTGACTTATTCAGAGCTATATGTTTACTTATTATATATTTGTTTATATATACGTATGTTTATATATTATGTAGAAATATATAGATAAGAATAAATATGTTTGTATACAAATATATATATATATATATTTATATATATAGCTATGTATGTATATTAAATATATCTTATAGCTATACTCAAATAAATCTGTATAAATTGCACGATTAAATTTATATGTATAAACATATATATATATATATATATATATATATATGTATATATATATATATGTATATATATATATATGTATATATGCACACATACTCACATATATTGATGTGTGTTTTGTGCGCTTTCATATTTTTGTGTATTTTGGGATATGTCAAATTGTCTGCAAATCGTAAAATTATTTATTTCTTCCCGATCGTAAACTTTTTTTGTCTTATGTCCGTAATTTACCCATTTCTTTTTTATCGTGTGTCGCAGCGACAAGTCCCTTTGGACACCAAAACGCCACGAGGTAGAAAAAAAAAATCTTAACGACATTCGATGACATACTCAATTTTTGCTTTTTACGTCATCAGAAATCTCTCGATATATGGTTTTAGAAGACGAATTATCTCCCTTTTCTCCACCATATTTTTACATCTATCCCTTTTCTTTTTCCTCCTCCTCCTCCTCCTCCCACTATTTACCCTCCCACTAGCTCTACTTTTCTCTTTTACAGTGATGGCTTCTGTAATGGATTCATATCAGTATATTGACTCTGCTAGTATTGCTTTAAACAATTTTTGTTAAATCCGTAATCTTTTTTTATCCCGTTTACAAATATGTTTCATCCGAATCAGTAATATGGATAAACTGTCCAACGTTCACGTTTTTGTTTAGTACTCTTCATTTCTTTAATACTTACCACTCCTTTCAAGCTACTTGAAATAAATCTGCATCTGATGTAATTAATACAGAAAAGAATTAAATGCGAATTACTGCTACCAAATATTGCCAATAAAATCTTGTTAGCCATACACAGGGTCCTCCCCCAAAATTTGACACCATTTCGCAGGCCAATAATTTTGGCAATTCTCGTTGAAATAAACTCAAATTTTCACAGAATGTATAGAACGTGATCAAGATTTTATACTTAATGTTTTATTTTTGCTATCTCAATGTCAATATGCCAGAGAGATGGATCAGGCGTGGTGGAGATGAAGACAGTTTTCTGATAAAATGGCCGCCGCCGGCCGCCTTCACCGGACCTGTCTCCGCGTGATTTCTTTTTATGTGGATATGTGAAGGGACTTGTCTATGTCCCTCCATCTTCCTGCCAGTATCCATAAACTCAAGTAGAGAATCACTTCCGCACCGGATAATGCTACCGGAGTCATGCTACAGCGTGTTTGACAAGAGCTTTACTACCGACTTGACGTGTACCGTGTCACTAGCGGTCCACATATTGAACTCGTATGAAATCGGTTCCATAATAAACTTTTGATGTTCAACACCTAACCTATGCAATTTCATTGAGCGAGACTGAGTAGTTTTCAAGATATTTGCTTTTCAAATAATGTCAGCTTTTTTTAGACACCCTGTACTCTCACAAGCCTGCTCATAATAATGAATGAGATGGTGGGAGTTCTTTTGAAAAATGAACATTACGCAGTTTATCGACAATTTGATTTTGAGTTTAAGAGACGAAAGCTATAGAAAGAAACGTCTTTGTTTTGTTTGTTTGTTTTTCTTCTTTTGAATCCAGAAAAAAATGAATATTACTTATTTGAATTTAAGCGCACTACTAGATTGCCGCCAATTGAAATGGCTAGATATAACCGTAAGTTCTATGTTAACAGTTTCTTCTCTCACACTTCTCGCTTATTGAACTCCTTTCCAGATTCTTGCTTTCCAGTCAACATTGATTCACGTTTTTGTTTAATACTCTTCAGTCCTTTTATAATCACCAGTCCTTTCTAGCTGCTTGAAATAATTCTACATCGGATGTTATTAATACAATAAGCGAATTATAGCCTTCCAAAAATTGCCGGGGTGCATCCAACAAAATCTTGTCAACCATACTTTCAAAAGCCAGATTATAAGAATGAAAAATGACCTTTACACAGTATAAGGACAATTTGATTTTGAGACAAAAGCTGTAGAAAGAAAGGTCTTTGTCTTGTGTGTTTCCCTTTTAATCCAGAACTGAGTGCACGACTAGATTCCCGCCAATCTCTCATCATATTACAATTGAAATGGCTAGATATAACCATAAGTTCTATATAAACATTCGCTTCTCTCACCTGCTTTCGCTGGTTCCCAGGCTTCATGAATTCAAGCGTCCTACGAGGCTGGCATCCCGCTCCCACCCTTTCACTGTTGAAACTGTTAAATGTAGACGTCCCTTCTACTCCAATAGCTTCATACCTCGCACCTCTCGCCTGTGGAACTCCCTTCCTTATTCCTGACAACTATAATCTCCAACTATTCAAATGTAACGTCAATCGACATCTCCAGTTGCCTTGATCTATCCACTATCCTTCTCCACATCTTCTCCTCTTTCACTCCTATCTGCTCTCGCTCCAAATCTTCTGTAACCCCTTGCCTTGATCTATTCACGATCAATCTCCACATCCTTTATTCTAACACTCCTATCTGCTCTCGCTCCAAATCTTCTGTAACCCCTTGCCTTGATCTATCCACTATCCTTCTCCACATCTTTTCCTCTTTCACTCTTATCTGCTCTCGCTCCATATCTTCTGTAACTCCTTGCCTTGATCTATCCACTATCCTTCTCCACATCCTTTCCTCTTTCACTCCTATCTGCTCTCGCTCCAAATCTTCCGTAACACCTTGCCTTGATCTATCCACTATCCTTCTCCACATCCTTTCCTCTTTCACTCCTATCTGCTCTCGCTCCAAATCTTCCGTAACCCCTTACCTTGATCTATCCACTACCCTTCTCCACATCCTTTCCTCTTTCACTCCTATCTGCTCTCGCTCCAAATCTTCTGTAACCCCGTCCTAGTGGCTTCCAGCCTTACTTGGGGCGAAAAGCTTTAAAAAAAACAAATTCTCGCTTATCGAACACCTTTCCAGATTCTTGCTTTCCAGTCAACTTTGATCTTCCAAAATTTAAATGCGGTTACAAGTCTTATGTCTTCTTAATTTCTCTTCTTTTAATGCACTAGGTATTCAACAATGCTTTCTCTTATATTATTCAATCTCGGCGAACCCCAGCGTGTTAGTGGTTTTGTTTGCTTGCTTCGGTTGAAAATATTAAATGCAATGACAATGGTTAACTTCTGCCTCCTTAATTTGTGTTCGTTTATTGATTTCTCCCCTTATTAGACGTTTCCCTTTTCACATATTTTCTCACTCGCTTATTATCTTGCTTTGGGTGATTTTAATGGTAAAAAAAGATCAAAGTAATCTTTAACAAGAATGTCTCGTGGATTATGACTAGTTCTAGAATTATTAGGCCGCTCTGTCGGCTGGTGTTTCAGAATACGCCGACTGCACCTCTGAGGCGTCCTGGGTAAGACGATAAACTACACCCGCGTCCTGGGTAGGACGATAAAATACGTCGCCTCTGATCAAAAGGTATTGAGGACTGTGGAGCCACCGCTTGGTTGCTGGTGATCCTGGGTATGCCCTGAACCGGGGTGGTGGCGCCTGTTGAGTTCCCGGCTATGGGCAGGTGGTTGAACCCCAAACTGGGATCGGAACAGTATGAAAGTGTAAAAATAGGTTTTAATTCCAGCAATGGGTTTTTGAAGAAAAAAATATTACCAGTAATACATTTTTGGAAAAATATTACCAGCAATAAATATCTTGTAGGCATTAAATAACCCATTGAGTTTGATATGCCGTAAATCAAAACAAAGCAAACAATTTATAGGAAACCCATAGATGTGGCCCAGACAAAACTATTTTTACAAACATATGCCCCCATGCCACTAGCATGCAAGGTTTTACAGAGAGTGAGAGCAAGAGTAAAGAAGGTTGTTTGAGGAAAGGATAAAGAGAAGGACGGGGATCACGATCAAGGCATCAGAAGATGTCGATTGACATTACATTGGAATATCTGAAGATTATAGCTACCAGGGAAGCAAGCAGGAAGAAGGGTGTTCCACTGTCGGGAAGTGCGAAATAAGCTTTTGCAGTAAAAGAGACGGCTGCATTTAACTGTTTAAAGGTTGGACCGATATGCCAACATAGTAGCACGCTTAAATTCCTGCAGTCTGGGTCTCGCAGGGAGCTAGTTTATCACGAGACTTTTTAAGGAGAAACGATTCCACACTGCAGAATTTGGTACGGATGCTACGAATGTGGGAAAAGGAAATGTTAAAGGGTTTAGGTGATTTGTAGAGCTCGCTTAGGTCTATCTTTTATTGTTAGGGTCATCGTTATCTGCATTACACTCGGAAAGAAATCGATTTTCCATGGACGCGAGCAGGACACTCACACTGCATATCATATGGCCGCATAGTGCAAAGCTTGAACGCCAGACAGGGCTGCAGATGTTGCCGGTCCCAATAGAACACGCCTCGTTTTCTTGACCTCTCACTGATGAGAGAATGTAGTCTCGTATATTAGCAACACAAGATCAAACTAAGAATGGGGTATTGCTGTCATAATTGGGCTGGTACTACCCAATCCTTACAGAGTTGCTTTCTGGGTAAGGCTATAAACTACATCAGCGTCCTGTGCAAGACGACACACTACATCAAACAGCAAGACCTCTGATCAGGAGGTTTTGAAGAGCATAGAACCAACTCTTAATTTTCCTCGACTATTTATATATATAGGTCAGTGGTGAATTGTGGGTAATGGCTTAATTTATTTGTTTTTCATATTCATTTTGTATTATTTATACTTTTCCACTCCCGCAAAAATAACCGCCAGAATAAATTACCCACAATGCACCTCTGACCCATATATATAAATAGTCGAAGAAAAATCCAACATTCGCGACCTAACGATTGCGCCTAGCATGGAACAGCCTGTCGCCTCTGAGTGTTGACTTCAATGTTCACTTTCATATTTATATTTACATACGCTCTATCTCTGATATTGAACACTTTATCCAATAAATATAGCACACCTCAAACCTATATATATATATATATATATATATATATATATATATACATATATATATATATATATATATATATATATATATATATATATATATATATATACTGTCATCCAGAGACAGACTGTTTCGCTCTATCACAGCTCATCAGTGTGGCTACACGTCCGGTTGCCTCTAGCTAGGATCCAAACGGTCAGTGGGGCCGGTTAGGGAATCTACCACTAAGCCGTTGGAGCACGGCAAGGATGAATGTGAATTTAAGCATATCCATTTTTAGATAAACACACAGTGACTGAGAGAACTCGATTCGATTTACCGAAGAGTCTTGCATTATTAGCCGTAATAGTCACAGTTTACAAACCCACATTTCCTCCTCAGAGAACTCAACTGAAATAACTTATTCAGGAGAATATATATATATATATATATATATATATATATATATATATATATATATATATATATATATATATATATATATATATATATAGCATAAAGACCTAGGTGGTCTGAAATATTAAATAAATAAATATATACAAAAACACAGAAATAAATACTTTCATAAAAAAAACACCCAATTTTGTTTCATTCATTTTATCCAGATATTATATATATATATATATATATATATATATATATATATATATATATATATATATATATATATATATATTGTGTATTTAGGCCGCAATTCTTCATTTATACATGTATTATTAAAAACGACAGGCAAGGTACTACGATAAAGCTTTTTATTTAATTATTTTTTTGTGTTCGAACAAGTGTTTTCCTTTTTGGCCACAGAATATCTAGAAACTGTTCAAATGTTCTGTAATTCCAAGCCCTTTCGGTTATACTTTTAGCCCTTGTGTTAACCATTTTCGGAAAATAAAACATCCCGATAACACTAAAAACCTACACAAAACCTACACACACAATTAAACTGAAAGAATAAAATCGTCTTTGATAATGGCTAAAAGTATAGACAAAAGTGCTAAGATTATAGAACATTTTGACAGTTTCTACACATTCTGTATCCCAAAAAGAAAACATTTGTTCGAACAAAAGAAAAATTAAATCAAAAGCTTAATCGTCGTACGTTGTCTGTCGTCTTTAATGAAACATGCATAAAAGAATGATTGCTAACTAAATACACAATATATATATGAAGAAATATAGTCTTAAAGTGTGCTATATTTATGGAATAAAGTGCTCAATATCAGAGATAGAGCGTGCGTAAATATAAAAGTGAACATAGAAGTCAACACTTAGATGCGACAGTCTGTTTCATGCTAGATGCAATCGTCAGGCATAGTCGCCTGACGATTGCATCTAGCATGAAACAGACTGTCGCCTCCAAGTGTTAACTTCTATGTTCACTTTTAAATATATATATATATATATATATATATATATATATATATGATTTTGGGTTTGTACTTTAGACGGTGGCACATGATGTTTTGGTGTTTTGAAAGAGTTCTGCGCAGGCAGGTGTCTTGGTTGACATGTCTTCAAATGCGAAAATGTTCCAACTGACCTATTTACACAAACTATATACCGTTGCTAGCGGTGTAATGGTTAACAGATTGGAAGAAATTAAACTTTATACGATATAAACATCTATTTTTGGGAGGGGGGAACGAAATGTCAGCGACGATAAACAGAACGGAATCATGTAGGATTTTGTAAATTTTACTTGATGCTTTCTTTATTTATTGCAGAACGATTTTTCGTAGAGATTCGCGTCAATAAAAGTGGCAAGAATTAAAGAAGTAAAGTTGCTTTTGAGAAGAAAAAAATTACAATAAAGAAATTCTTTTTAACTCGATGATAACAAATTAGTCATTGAGGAGGCATTAAAATAATTACACACACATATATATGTGTGTGTGTGTGTGTGTGTGTGTGTGTGTGTGTGTGTGTGTGTGTGTGTGTGTGTGTTTCTCCTTTTGAAAGTGAAGTCGGAAGATCCCGAGAAAGATAAAATTCTCTGGTGAAATAAATTATTACAAATGGATCCTTAAAGTGGTCTGTTTTTCTTTAAATTATATATATATACACACACACACACACATATATATATATAGAGAGAGAGAGAGAGAGACAGACAGACAGACAGACAGACAGACGATGGAGTAATGGCGGATAGCGTCTCGGATTGAGGAATCAAAGAGCCGAGTTTTAATTCCAGTTGAATACATTACATTTACTTACGTGTCAACACCCTCTTCTTTTTCCCCTAAATATAGGCAAATAGTTGAGTTCTATGGATGGCTACTGGTCTAATGAAGGACAACTCTGTATTCAAAACCTGCGTTGTATTAGAATTTTGTTGTGGTAAACTCTCCTACAGTAGAATGAACTCTTCCTCCTCTCATAAATACTAACCGCGAGACTTCCTAGTTGCAGTTGGTTGTGGAGACGCAATGTTAACCTACCGTTCGGATGTACATGTCTATCTGCTTATTACTAACACTCTTGCTCTGTATATATCTGTTATTTCAATACACTTGTTCAATCCTACCTTCGTCTTCCGCGTCTTTCTTTCTGGCCCCTGGACAGGCCACAACAAATATGTAACGCAGAATATGAGAGTGAACGAGAGAAATATATTAAGAAAACATTTAGAAAAATGTACACCACCAATATACCTCTAACAACACAAAATTCATCATCCTACCCTCTAACACTCTTTCGACTAAACTTGAAAACAAAATAGTTATCCCTAATACTAGGGTCTTTACCACCACGTTCAAGGTAATCGGATATATAATTAGGAAAAAAATTCAGGAGCTAAATATAATAAACGCTCGATATCACGGTGAGACTGCATGTAAATATAAAAGTGAACAATGAGATCAATACCAGCGGCAACAGTTTTTTCATGCGTGAACGCGATCTTCAGGCCATGTGCTTTGTGCAGTGGCTCCACTATATCTTTATATGCTGGACAATGGGGAATAATGGGTCGCAAGGTTTGTTGTATTTTGATAACGATCACTGGGTAGACGGTGATGGTTATATTTCAAATTATTCTAGAGGTTATTGAGTAGAAACATTTGTGGATCCGAATTTGTAACTATTTTCTAATGTTGTTTGTTTACTTTGACCACGCAATTATTTGTTTTTGATTATTAATAATAATAACTGGCCACTCGTATCCGAGGATACCCGTCTACTAGGGCGGCTAGCCAATCCCTATTGCAGACGCTTGCTCGGGCGCATTCGTGATTATTCAACACCCACAGATCCCACCTGTGGTTTATACTGCGACTATGAGAGCGTCTTATCTAGGGTGATAAACAATTTGAACAAGGCCAGAACCCACAAGTCCTCGGCCATGATGATTTGTGACTTCGTGCTAGCATAGCAATCGACGGCACCCAAGGCTTCAGTCTACCCAAATTTCACTCACATACTGTGGTATGATTTTTAGCCACTTTCCAATGATCCCGCACAGTGGCATTTTTCCAAAATGTATAGCTGGTAATATTATTTTTCCAAAAAGTAGAGCTGGTAATAACATTTTTCAAAAATGTATAGCTGGTAATATTATTTTTCCCAAAACATATAACTGGTAATATTATTTTTTTCAAAAAGCGTATAGCTGCTATTATTTTTTTCCAAAACGTATAGCTGGTAATATCATTTTTTTCAAAAAAGTACAGCTGGTAATATTATTTTTTTCTAAAATGTATAGCTGGTAATATTATTTTTCCCAAAACATATAACTGGTAATATTATTTTTTCAAAAAGCGTATAGCTGGTAATATTTTTTAAAAACGTATAGCCGGCAAAACTATTCTTTCAAAAAAAATATAGCCAGTAACATTTTTTTCAAAATTGTACAGCTGGCAAAATTATTTTTACAAAAACGTATTATCAGAGGCCTTGCTGTTGGACGTAGTTTATCGTCATACCCAGGACGCAGATAGATAGATAGATAGATAGATAGATAGATAGATAGATAGATAGATAGATAGATAGATATTTGCTTTGTATCCAGAATGTTACATTATCTGCGTTTTATGTAGTGCATATATTTGCAGTTTTGAAAGCAGTGTGCTTACAGAATGTTTCCGCTATTGTGCCCCACCCCCACCCCGGCTTCATCAGGTATATATGGATTAGGAGAATTCTGAATTGAACACTTTATTTAATCAACGGATGTAGATTGTTTTCTTTTCACAGCCCTACGTTAGATTAAAGCATTGATTTGTAAATTTGATGGAAGAGTAACTGTGAGTTCAATCCCAGGGGCAGGCAGAATGTACTTGGTCTCAGTGGAAACATGGCGAGCAATAACTAAAAAATAAATAGATGGGATATCCCTAGACATTGTCAGTGAAACAAGAACAGTCTACCCTTGTAGATTAAATAAAGGGTTCCGTTCAGAATTCCTTGAAGGTTACCCAGCTCGATATGCACCTGATGAAACGTTGGGATATCAACATATGTGAGGGCAGTAGTCCCAATGTAAATACGTTGTGTCGTTTCAAATTTCTCGAGACGATCAATTTTGCCAAAGATTCGAATTTACTTTTTTAAAATCCTACCTTGTTTACGTCAAATACTTTTCGGTGTCATCCCATCAATATATCAATATATATGCTGACTGCAAATATATATATACACACATATATTTGTGTATTTAGGCAGCAATCCTTCTTTCATGCATATCTAATTGAATACGACAGACAAGGTACTTTTATTTAGATTTTTATACAATATCTCATGCGATTTTTCAGATTTTCTATGTTTTTCTTGTTTTCAGCTAAAATAAATATGTCCTCTACATGACGAACATATATTTTAGGTTTAATAACTTTAGTAAAAACCTTGTTTTCAACATAGGACATATAATAATTGGAGAAGCACGGCCCGAGAGGGTTTCCCATACTTACTCCATCAGTTTGTGTGTAAATAGTAACATTCTGGATATAAAAAGGGACTCTAGTGGTGCAAGCGACCAATAGTTTTCTTAAAATATTTGGTTGGATTGATGGAGGTTGAATTAAATTATTTTTATACACCGAACTAGTGATAATATCAATAGTTCGGTGTATAAAAATAATTTAATTCAGTTAAGCAAATAAATTTTCTACGTCAATTGACGCAAGAACGGCTTGGTTTGTTTTTAATTTTGTGCTTTTAAGTATTTGGAGGAATTCATATATATTATGTATCCTTGGAAACACTCAATTATGAATCTTTGCCGTGCCTTTAAAACTGTAAATTTAAAAAAATAAGTTACTCCAAAATTCGCTTGACAAGGAAATGGAATTAATGTCTGTAATTTAATAACAAAATTAAATTCGAAGGCTTTAGCTTCCATTTTTGAAACATGGTTATCACTGTGTAGCGAAAAAAAACATATTTTAAATCAATTGATTTATAATATTAAATTTACATTGAGCACTATTGTGTAAAAATAAAAATATCTATAAGAACACCGATTTTATATATTACTGTTCTTTTTATATATATATATATATATATATATATATATATATATATATATATATATATATATATATATATATATAAAGAAATATAGTCTTAAGGTGTGCAATATTTATGGGATAAAATGCTCAATATCAGAGATAGGGCGTGTGTAAATATAAAAGTGAATATAGAAGTCAATACTTAGAGGCGACAGTCTGTTTCATGCTAGATGCAATCATCGGGCCATGAGTGCTGTTATTTTTCACGGCTATTTATATATACGGGTCAGTGGTGTATTGTGGGTAGTCATTTTTGGCAGGTGTTTTACCGGAAGTCGTTTATTTGTTTATTTATTTATTTGTGTCAAATTATTTTGCTTGTTTTTATTTAATTTTATTTTTGTTTTTTATCCTTTATATTTATTTTATTTTTATTTATTTATTTTTTATTTATTTTCATCGGTGTTTTTATTAACGTTAGGAAAATTTGTTTATATAGCTTATTATATTGTATTATATACATATATATGTTTATATATACATACACACACACACACACACACACACACACACACACATACATATATATATATATATGTGTGTCTGTGTATGTATATATAAACATATATATATATATATATATATATATATATATATATATACATATGCTGAATGGAAATATATCTATACATATATATGTATAAATATATGTATATATATTGATATATTTATATATACATGTATATATATGCTCAAATCAAATGTATATATACAGACACGCATAGAAAGACACACACAAACACACACATCCACACCCATATACATATATATATATAGATATAGATATATATATATATATATATATATATATATATATATATATATATATATATATATATATATATGATGTAGGAAAACAGAAAATGTTGTACAAATCAGTAGATAAAAAGTAACTGAATGTAGTTTCGTCCAACTCGTAATTTTTATTTCTGAAAAACATCCCGCCACAAATATTGCAGCTTGACAAGTGCACAACTAGACTGACCTCTAGACGCCGCATATAATCCAACTGTTGTAAATCTTGTCGGTTTACTTCATCTTTCCATATGGCTAACCGTCCTGTTAACATTGTAGATTTTCCTTAACCCTTTAAGCCTCGACAACCGCTTTACCAGCAGTAGAGAAAAATGACATAATGCCCAGCTGAACGTTAGCCAAACACTTGTAACTATTTTTATTTCTACCGTAAAACATTACATACTAATTATTTGCGAATTTTAACTCAGGAACTCAGACAGAAGGGTTAAAATTGTTTAGGAACTTGGGGCTCAAATGGTTAAGTAATCCGAGGAGAACTTTGTTGACAGTGTCTATGTAAAACGGACAAAGACAAACGGGCATGCCACCATCTGGTTTTAGAGTATAGCTATTTGGGGAAAAAAAAAACAAATTCAAAACTGAATCAAGTTAACTAAATTCAGTTCATTGCGCAGTAATATAAAAAATAATAATTTTAGTAGACAACATAGTAAACAATGGCAAACGAGTCAGTAGAAATGTGCGATATATCAAAACGATTTTCGGTGGCGTTGCCCGATAGACACTGCAACCAAAAATAGACATTTTTATTTTATTTTTCATATTGTTATAGATTAAGTATTCCCGATCACGAATATAAGTAATTGGTTTGGTTTGGTTTGTTTTACGGCATATCGACCTCAATGGATAATTCAATACTGACAAATTTTTTTTTGCTGGTAATAATTTTTTTTCAAAAAATATATTGCTGGTAATTTGATTTTTCAAAAATGTATTGGTGGTAATTTTTTTTTTAAAGATATATTGTTGGTAATATTTTTTCGAAATATATTGCAGGCAGCAACGCATTGCGGGCAATAATTTTTCTTTCAAAAATTAATTTCTGGTAGCAGTTTTTTACAAAATATTTCTGGTATTAAAACCCACTTTTACATTTTGAGCCCAGTTGGGTGTTAACTATTTGCCCATAGCTGGGAGTCTAACAGTTGCTACCACCACGTATCAGGGTGGACCTGGGAACACGAGCAATTAAGAGGTGGTCCCACGCTCCTCAAAACCGCCTGATCAGAGGCCTTGCTGCAGGACGTAGTTTATCGTCTTGCGCAGGACGCTGATGTAGTTTCTCGTCATAACAAGGACGGCGAATATAAATAATTTTTTTTTTTTGGATTTTATAAAGTTTAATAAGTGAGGGTCAAGTTTACTATGGAAATTCATTGTAAATTGATTCCGCTGATGATTTAAATTTAGAGATTCACCCGAAGCAAGCCACAAAGACTAAGGGGTTACTGGGTTTGGGAGAATTAGAAAGAGAAACATTACTAAAGAGCAAGAAAAAAGAAGAACAATCAGGGGGTGAGAAGATAGCGATTGACATTGCATTTACATTTTTGAAGATAAATGTTGGTGTGAAAGCATGGAGACGGAAGTGAGATCTACAAGTAAGGGAGTAGAGCCACTAAGACACAAGGCGTTACTGGGATTGGAAGATGTAGAAACAGAAAGAGCAAGAACAAAAGGAGAACAATCAGGTAGCGAGTAGATAGCGATTGACATTTCATTTACATTTTTGAAGATTAATGTTGGCTTGAAAGCATGAAGGCGGAAGGGTGTTCCACATGCAAGGCAATAAACAAGACAAGGGGTTACTGGTTTTGGGAGAATTACAAACAGAAACATTCCTCAAGTTGAAGAACTAAAGAAGAGCAACCAGGAGGGGATTGACATTGCATTTTCATTTTTGAATGTTGACTGGAGAATATGGAGAGGGAAGTGAGTTCCACAATCTAGAAGTGCGAAAAAAGAAACTATTAGCATAGAATTTTTGGTTGCATGAAGCTTTCTCATCTGTAAATTGATGAGATCTCGAAGCCTTTCTAGTGGTGCGCTAAAATTCAAAAAATCTAGCTACCATAGCGACGATCTCATCCCACCTTGTTTTATGAAAGTAGAAAAAGACACAGGGAGGCAAACTTACCGTGAGGCAACGTTACCTTAACCAAAAGCGATTGATTGAAAGAAATTGCAACCCGTCTGCTAACTTGGTGTCTGGTCTGACAACGCAACACCTCCATCGATACTAGAGGACATGTTAGTGGACATAAGAAAGCTATTTTCAACAAAAATTGTTTTAACAGAAAGACTTTATAAATAAATAAACCATCTCAAGAACTATGACGCAATTCGAGAAACAGGGCAAAACCTCTAACAACCGGAGCAATTCGGGCCGGACTTGCTAACTTACTGACAGGAACCGACTTGCATTGAAACGCAATGTGGCAAAAAATCATCAGACTACTGCGGCCAAAGTGACTGCTGAGTTGAATAATCATCTGAATAGTCTAGTTTCTACTAACACTGTTCGTCGTGAGGTCCATAAATCTGGATATTATGGAAGAGCCGCCGTAAGGAAAACTCCTCTCCACTCGCAACATTCGGAAGAGGTTGAAGTGGTGCAGAGATCACAATGTTGGTCTGCAGACCAATGGAAGCAAGTCATAATATTAGATGAGTCCAGTTTTCTCTTTTCTCAACTTCAGGGCGAGTTTATGTGTAGAGGCATCCCAAAGAAGCTTACAACCCTGACTGCCTTCTTCCAACAGTGAAGCATGGAGGTGGATCAGTGATAGTTTGGGCCGCCATATCTCGGAATTGTCTCAGTCCAATAGTTGCCCTGCATGGAAGAATCAACAGAAAAGATTACTTGAACATTTTGGGAGATCATGTTCATCCAATGGCCCAGACTTTATCCCCTGATGATGACTGCATCTTCCAAGATGATAATGCTCAAATACATACCGCTCGAGTGGTTAAGAATTGGTATGAAGAGCATGAATGTGAGCTAGAACACATGGAGCGGCCTCCCAAGATATCAATATTATTGAACATTTGTGGTGCATTTCGGAGCGACAAGTCAGGAGCCGCTATCCTCCACTGGCATGTCTTAAAGAGCTGGAGAAGGTGTTAATGGAAGAATGGTTGGAAATTCCTCTGGCTGAAGTCAGGAAGTTGTATGATTCCATTCTTAAACGTATTAAAACTGTATGTGAGGCTAAAGGAGGACCAACTCCATATTAAATAAATTTTCTTTGAATTTAACAAGTGTTTCAATTATTTTGTCCAACCCCTGTATATAACGAGAACGAAAAGAATATAAATTCAAACCTTCATAGCATTAATTTAAAAAAGGGCTCAATACCAAGAGTAGAGCAATTGTTATTTATCATGAAGATGTTACATACAGACAAACAAGTACTCACGACAAAGATGCATTTTTGTTTCGATGCGAATGCATCTCGACAGGTGAGGAAGAAAGATAGTTATAAATGATTCTGTTTAAAAATTCTGTGCATGAAGTATCACTTTCTTTTTTTGCATTAGTCAGTTTTTTTAAAGACGTAAGGAGAAACACCATAAAAGGAAAAGAATATATATATAAAAGTGTTTTCATAAAAGGAGAAGAAAAAATAATAATAAGAAGAAAACAGATGAAAGAAAAGGGAGGAAGATAAGAAAACAATAAAAGGAAAAAAGGGAAAGAGAAATATAAGATTTAAGAAAAATTAAAGAAATAACACATCATAAGTCAAACACGAAGTAAAATATGGAAGAGAATAGAAAGAACGAATAGGAGAAAACGGAAAAAAGGAGAAAGAAAAAAGAAAGAAGGAAGAAGGAAGAAAGGAAGACTATTGTTGGTAATAATTCAGCCAATGAAAGAACCTTAACATTAAGATAAAAAGATTTAAACTAAACCGGAAATGTTTGCTACATTGAAACACTCTTGATATTATGCAACAATTTGAATAATGAAAAACAAACGAAAATTTGAATAATGAAAACTACGAAAATTTGAATAGTGAAAAAAGAAATAATGAAAATATAAAAATTTGAATAATGAAAATAAATTTGAATAATGGAAAAAAGAAAGTGATGATTCATAAGTACCATTTTTAAATAGAATCGTTCATAACCATTTTTGTTCCTCCCCTGTCGAGATGCGTTCACATCGAAACAAAAATGCATCTTTGTCGTTAGTACTTGATTGTCCGTATGTAACATCTTTATAAGATATGTATACGAGGGTTATTCAATATATATATACGAGGGTTATTCAATAAATAAGCTGAATTTTTGGTATAAGGAATTCTAATACAGATAGAAGCTTACTCTTTTTTATTTTTATTTTTTTTTTACTTCTTTTTCACATGGATATAATTTCTTTTGCAGATTAAAAAAAAACTTTGAGAGTTTTGGCGATTAACAAAGATGGCCGACCAAGATGCATGCTCCAGGATTGAACAGCGGTCAGTTATCAAGTTTTTGGTTGCTGAAGGGTGCGAACAAGTTGCAATTCATAGGAGAATGTCAACTGTGTACGTTGCCACATGTTTCAGCCAGAAAAATGTCTACAAGTGTGCTAAATTGTTTAAAGAAGGACGGAGCAGTGTTGAGGATGAAGACAGGCCTGGGAGGCCTACAGAAGTGAGGTCTCCTGAAGTGATCGAATCCGTCAATGACCTCATTCAGTCTGACAGAAGGGTGACAGTGGATGACATTGCAAGGACTTGAGCTTATCTGTTGGGACAAACGTAGGGGTCATCAGTCAGAAGGAGTCATCTTGCATCATGACAACGCAAGGCCTCACACAGCAGCCCAAACGGTGCAGACCATCAACGGGCTGGGCTGGGAACTGCTCCCTCATCCTCCTTACAGCCCAGACCTTGCCCCTTCAGACTTTCACCTGTTTGGTCCCTTGAATGCGTTCACAAGAGGCACGAAGTTTAAAAGTGACGATGAAGTCAAAAGTGTTGTGAGCGACTGGCTGAGACATCAGTCAAAAGTTTTTGACGCTGAGGGAATACGGAAGCTTGTGCACATATGGGAAAAGTGTGTGACAGTGCTGGGAGACTACGTTGAAAAAACAAGTAAGCTTCTATCTGTATTAGAAGTCCTTATCCCGAAAAATTCACCTTATTTATTGAATGACCCTCGTATATATATATATATATATATATATATATATATATATATATATATATATATATATATATATATATGTTATTTGTTGTAGATACACGTGTTTGCGTAGGAGTATTTGTTTTGGGGTTTTTTTTTCTTCATTTCGGAGAGTATTTAATAAAGACGATGTGTTCTTCGTCTAGTTTCAAACTTCTGTCCCATATGTAGCAGAAACAACCGTATAACCCTTCATGTTTTTAGTCTGCTCAACCACGGAGGACTTTCACGGAAAAATGAGGTTCAGTTATCTTTATGAAGACAAGAGCTTTCGAAGCCCATATATGCCAATCCGGGACTTAAACAAAAGAATTTCAAAACAATTATTACTGTTTATAATCCGACATTAATTTTTAATCCTATAAAGGTTATATTTAGTAGACACATGTGTTTGAGTCGATATTTAAACGATATAATTGTCGTGGAGATTCCTTAATAAACAAAGTGTGCCCTTCGGCTCCGTTTGAACCTGTGTCCTCCTTATTTATAAGAAACAACAGCTCAAAGATGTTTATAATAAGGCAATGAAGAGGCAACGAAGATTAGGAGGAATAAAGAAGAGAGAGGAAAGATGCTGGCAAAGATTATGAGATTATAATTATAGATAACTTTAGTTGTCTTTGCCCGTGAAATTTCCACGCGTTCCGTTAGAATCGATTAAATACAAGCGGTTTTTTCGCGGGCTTCCGCCATACTTCAGGCATTTAAAATAAGCGCATAGCAATATCAGGTTGCTTATAAATCAGGATCCTTCCGTTTTTCTTCCGAAATGCAATGAAAAAAATATATATTGAGATTCTTAGCTCAGTTGTCAGTCGACATCAATGTCTTCTTTTTATTTGCTGTTGTTTTTTTTTTATAATTCTATGTTGTCTTCTACAAAATTTGATTTCCTTTAAACGTCCTTACGAGAATCGGTCTTCGGAGCGACCAGGTTTAAATTTATGGCGGTTCAAGCCAGCGATCGAGGAGTAAAATGAAATAAACCTGGTCGTTTCATACTTATTGGACTTGAGGAAACGAATGAAAAGAAGTTAAGGATTGATATGTGTCTACTAATGGGGGGGGGATTAAATGATAGAAACGCAATTGGAGAACGAAGAATTAAAGTGTAATGGAGTTTTTGTTTTAATAAAAGAGAGGCAAGAAGAATAAGGATGAATGAAAAAAAAAGCAAAGAAAAAAGATGGATGATAAAAAAGGAAAAAAGTAAAATAAAAAACAAAGGAAAAAAGTGATATAAAAAACAAAGGAAAAAAAATGAATGGAAAAAACAAAGGAAAAATGTGAATGAAAAAACAAAGAAAAAAGATGACTGAAAATAAAAGGAACTGTCAATGAAAACCAAAGAAAAAATAAATGAAAAACAAAGAAAAAATGTGAATGAAAAAAAAAACAAAAAAACGAGGTGAGTGAAAATAAAAGGAACAAAGTGAATGAAAAGACAAAAAAAAATATGAATGAAAACCAAAGAAACAAAATGAATGAAAAAACAAAGGAAAAGGTGAAATGAAAAAATAACAAATGAAAAAGGTGAATGAAAAAACAAAGAAACACGACGAATGAAAAAACAAAGAAAAAAGATAAAAAAAAAAACAAAGGAAGAGAATAATTGAAAAAAAACAAAGGAGCAGTACGAATGAAAAAACGAACGAAT
Organism: Acanthosepion esculentum; assembly: GCA_964036315.1. NCBI lineage: Eukaryota > Metazoa > Mollusca > Cephalopoda > Sepiida > Sepiidae > Acanthosepion > Acanthosepion esculentum. The sequence goes on from OZ038505.1 coordinate 74,350,969, forward strand.
ACGATTTATTAAAAAAAAAACAGGATGAATGAAAAAACAAAGAAACAGGGTAACTTAAAAGATAGAATAAGTTTTGAAAATGAATTTCGAGAAAACAAGATTCGTAAATTAGATAACAGGAAACATAAGGAATCCCTGTCACACACACACACACACACACACACACACATATATATATATATATATATATATATATATATATATATATATAGAGAGAGAGAGAGAGAGAGAGAGAGAGAGAGATATATTTATATATATATATACACACAGTGGTGTTCGATAAAAGTGACTCACCTGATTTTTTTACTTTAAATTTTTTTCGCCTATTGTTTTTGCGGTCAAACTAATTTTTAATCTTGCTAATATAAAGACCCCTTCCCGACCACCTAGTAAAAAAATTTACTCACCCTAAGGTATTCTATTGATAATTATAATTTTGGATATTAATGAGATTTAGTGAAAAACACTGTGCATAAAAAGTGACTCACTTATTTCCTGCAATTAGTAATCAATAGAAACATAACCGAACAGCTTTAAATAAAGAATAATAGAGGTATAATTTATTTATAATAGCTAATATAGTTCGAAATATTTAATAATCTATGGGTCCTCCTTTATTTTGAATAACCTTTTCAACACTTTTTGGCATTGATTTGATCATGTTCTGACAAATCTCATCTCCAAGCATTGAATTCCATTCGGATATGAAATTCACAATCAAATCCTCTTTGTTGCTCAACTGCTTTCTCGAGAGCCTCTACTTTATAATGCTCCATATGTTTTCTATGGGGTTGAGGCCAGGAGATTGGGGCGGCCATGTCATAACACTCACCTGCTTCTCATCAAAGTATTCCTTCATCAATTTTGATTTATGACATGGGGCATTATCCTGCATAAAAATGAGCTTCGAGGGGTCGATTTGCACCCTTTCAGCAGAAGGGAGCAGACAAGACTGTAAAATTCTCTTGTACTGCTCGTTCCTCAGGGTCTTTTCAATAGGTTTTAAGAAACCAGTTCCATGAAAAGAAAAGCATCCTCAGAACATTATACTGAACGGATGCTTGACAGGACTTACTGCTAAATTCAAAGAGCTTTCAAAGCTTCTTCTTCGGATTTTAGATCGCTTATCCTTTGAATTTAGCTCAACTTTCGTTTCATCGGAGAAGAGAACAGTAAAAAAATCAGGTGATTCACTTTGATCAAAAAGCACTGTATGCATATATATATATATATATATATATATATATATATATATATATATATATATATATATATATATATATATATACCCAAGTTTGGGATTGATGTAAACCAAAAATGCTATTCTTAAAAGACTGCTCAATACAGAGTAGAGTAAACATAATTTATTCGAAAATTATAACATTCATATGTTATAAAATCACTACAAAAATAGACATTCTGTTTTAACACTTCCGGTGTCTTATCAAGTGATGGTGTTGAATGTAGAATTAAGAGTCTTAAAAGGTTTAAATGGTGTTGAATGGAGAATAAAGGGTTTACATTTTTTTGGGTTTTTCATTCATACGGTTCCTTTTTTTAAAGGGTCGTGAATATCTATTTCCTGTTTCGTTAGTGTTTTTGCGTGTTTATGTATCTAAATATGTCTACGTGTTTGTATATTATAATCTGATTGTGTATGTATTGTCTTTTTCAAAATTTATTCCTCCCTTTCCCATATCACAACTTCAAATGTATCTAAGTTGTAACGAAGCTTTACACCCCCATCAGATTAACGTTTATTCTGAGTTTTTGACCTTTCAATTAAAATAAAATAAATAATAAAATATATGTATTTTTCATCAGTTACTTCTTTAAATAATTTTATAATATTTTAAATTTAATACAGATTAAATTTACAATTTAAAATTGGTAATTTTTAATTTTTAATTTTATAGTAAAATTTAATATTAATTAGTTAGAATGAATTCCATTTTAGTCTAACCCTAACATTAAAGTATTAATTAATTATTATAACAAAGGTCAAGCTTTTTTGAATTCTCATATACTTGTATTTTGATTGGTCATATCAGCTTATGTAACTGCGTTTCCTCTATCGAAGTGTGTTTAGTTCATTTGAACCTTTTAAAACCCTTTATTCTACATTCAACACTATCACTTGATTAGACACCAGAAGTATTGAAACAAAATGGCTATTTTTGTAGTGATTTTATAACATATTTATACTATAATTTTCGAATAAATTAAATATATATATGTGTGTGTGTGTGTGTGTTAGGAAAATTGACTCTCTCACCTGTAATAATTACTACTAGGAATACATAGGAGAAATGTCAAGATATGCACATAAAAGGGGTATTTTACGAAATAGTAAACTCAGAGAATTAGTTGCCCTATTCCTGTTTAAAAAACGTTGATTCAATTAAAAGATTAATCAATTTAATAACAGGAGGGTTTATCGAAAGCGCTGTAATCGCTAGATCATCTACCGTAAATTTGCGTCCGGATCCTGACATTTCATCTTTATTGGCAGATCTATTATCACCATTGGCGATACTTAATAACAAAAATTAGAAAAAACGCCAATAAAGAGAAACGAACTCGGTTAGACGATCTACCCAGACATATTTCAACAAATTTTAATTAAATTCTATTTTGATATTAATATATATATATATATAAATGCTCTGTTTATAATAAACTGTATTAACAACATTTACCGGCCTGAATGTCCGAGAAATTTCATAGAAAACATGAGACCACCGACAGGAATCGAACATGTGTCCTACACAGAACCTTCATGTAGCCTGACGTGCTATACCATTTAGCTACAGTGGAAGCGCCTGGTTAGTAAGGTCGAAGTACTGATTTTAAACTATATATTATATAGCACGTCAGTTTATTACAAACAGAGCATTTAGTTAAACATTGTATCTATAAAAATAACATATAAACAGTGAATATATTAAAATAATTGTCGGACTTAGACCACTTCATAATATATATATATATATATATATATATATATATATATATATATATATACCCACACACACACACATAGATATATATATAAGGTAGGTGTGTGTGTGTGTTAGGAAAATTGACTCTCTCACCTGTAATAATTACTACAAGGAATACATAGGAGAAATGTCAAGATATGAACATAAATGGATATTTAGCATTCAGTGCATTAGTTGCTAATCGTAATGAGTCTTACCCTGATTCCTGTTTAAAAAACGTTAATTCAATTAAAAGATTAATCAATGTAATAAGAGGAGGGTTTATCGAAAGCGCTGTAAATTTGCGTCCGGATCCTGACATATCATCTTTCTTGGCAGATCTTCTATTATCACCATTCGCGATACTGAAGAACAAAAATTAGAAAAATCACCAACAAAGAAAAACTAAAAGACCTCGGCTAGACTATCTACCCAGACATATTTCAACAAATTTTTAATTAAAAGTTTAAAATTCCACCTCTCTTCTCCATTGCATGCATGGCAACATAATCAATTTAATCCGATGAAGTCATCAATTTTTTTTCTCTTGTGATATTAATTTGTTCATATATATATATATATATATATATATATATATATATATATATATATATATGTTGTGTATATTTAGGCAGCAATTTTTCATTAATGCATGTTTCATTAAATAATATAGACAAGTTTTGTCTATTTTAAGTAAGTTTATTTCATACTCTCTGATAAGCTTAGTCACATTATCGTTGAAAAACATGAAAACTATAAAGAAACATTAAAAATTATTGAAGCTATATACATAAAACAGTTGAAACCTAACCTGAACAAAATAATCTATGAAATCTCCACAAATATTCTTAAATGCCTATAATTTATCTTTCACTCTTGAGTGGTCATGTGTGACGTCACGAGCTGCGATGCGATTTTCGCTTCCGCGTCTCGTATACACGAGTTTCTTGTTACTTTGACATTTTCATGCAGCAAGGGCGGATTATCATTGTTGTTTCGTCCATGTGTTGTTTGATATATTGAAATTGTCATTTTTGATAATGGCTTATGTAAGACGAAAGCTTAGATTCGATTCAAACATGTGTCAATATGGTGTTTTCCTTTTGTCTTTCAACGATAATGTGATTAAGCTTATCAAACAATATGAAAGGAACTTACTTAAAATTAAATAGACAAAACTTGTCTATATTATTTAATGAAACATGCATTAATATATATATATATATATATATATATATATATATATATATATATATATACGTAATTTTTATAGATATAAATATTTAAGTAAATGCTCTGTTTATACTAAATAGTATTAACATTTATAGGTCTGAATGTCCGAGAACTTTCATAGAAAACATGTGACCTCCGACAGGAATTGAACATATGTCCTACACGGAAACTTCGTATAGCCTGACGTCCTATACCATTTAGCTACAGAGGAAGCGCCTGGTTAGTAAGGTCGAAGTACTGATTTTAAACTATATATTCTATAGCACGTCAGTTTATTACAAACAGAGCATTTAGTTAAATATTTGTATCTATAAAAATAGCATATAAACAATGAATATATTATACTAATTGTCGGACTTAGACCATAATATATATATATATATATATATATATATATATATATATATATATATATACCCACACACACTCACTGACACACACACAAACACACACGCACATATATATATATATATATATATATATATATATATATATATATATATATAAATATATATATATATATATATATATATATATATTTGTGTGTTTGTTTGTTTGTGTGTGTGTGTGTGTGTGTGTGTGTGTGTGTGTGTGTGTGTGTGTGTGTGTGTGTGCGCGCGCCTGTATTATCGCTTTATCACGTTGAAACCTCGGTTAAACAACCTCGAGCCTTGTGAGTATCTATATGGGTGACCGGTTGAGAATACCAGCTGCGATAAGTGAATTTGTGGGTAGGGTCTCGGAGATGGAAATCGGAGAGACGAGTTCCAATTCCAGTCGGGTCCGTTATATTCACTTACACGCGAATGCATTTGTGAATGGTATGAATTCACCTCTTCCTCCCAGCTATGGGTTAATTAATAAGATTTGTAACAGTAACTTGGTATTAGCTGAAAAATATCTTACAATCTAAAAACATTTTCTAGCTTGAATAACCTTAACAAAGTGGATGATCTCATATATATATATATATATATATATATATATATATATATATATATATATAATTATTTGTAAAGAAAGTAGCTATGAATATGGGGGAATGGATTTATTAATCCGGCAGAATTTATTACTTAGACGTTATTTTTAGTGGGTATACGTAGACGCTCCGTTTATTTATTAAACAATAAATTTATTTATGTCTACTGGACTGAATATTCAAGAAATTTTATTAGAGAAAAATATGCTTTCTCCAGTAGGATTCGAACGTGGATTACCCTAGTTAATGCTGTATTTCGATCTGACGTGCTTTGACCTCTCGGCAACATAGTGCGTCGATGTCCAAAGCTAAATAGTGTCTTTAAACAGAGATTTTTGACTGGCACTTGAAATAGATATAGCTGCTCAGTTATATACTGTACCTATCAACACTAATGGGTACGTCCCAATCCTCATAAATACGTTGGACACTATTTTAAGTAGGGGGGATATACTGTCTAATAGTCCACCACTTGCAGTGGTTTACCTACTTCACACCGCTGGCGAGTATTGTATTTTGTTGGTGTTATAGAGATTACCATTTCATTTCCCACTCCGTTTTGGTTATTCCTCATTCAGAAACCCTTGTTAGGTCACAGCCGTTTCGTATCTCAACTGCTGGGTTTACGTTGGAGGACGTTGGCGAACATGTCTCTCCACAATTTCCTATTCTTTGTAGCTCTTACTAAATTTTGTCATTCGCTATCACCCCTAATCCTGTTCTGCCAACCATTTACACGAGCTCGGTAGGTAGGTTCCCGGCTGCTTTCCTCTGCCCCCCTTGCCTTGATTATGCCCTGTGTGTGTCAAATATTCTAAGCTTTCTTTCCTCATTATGTGTCCTAGAAATTTCAATTGTCTGTCCCTGATGTTATATAGAAATTTCTTTTTTGTTTCCATTGTTCTTGTTGCTCACATGTTCAGTCCATGTTATTCTCAGCATCTTCCTGTAGATCCACATTTCTATTTTTCTCAAGTTTCTTCTTAATATGTGATGATATTGTTCACCATTCACTGTTATATAGGAGGATGATATTATATAACAGTTAAGTAATTTTCTCTGTTCCTAACGTCATTTTCCTGTTTGTATTGCTTTGCTTTACACTTCTTACAGTGAGTTTCAGCCTGTACAAGATCCAGAAGCCACTTGAGGTATATACTTGAATTAAGGGTCAGTTTATGTGAATAGGAGGGGAAGATAACAGTTAAGTCTAGACTTGAACAGGTTAAGATTATAGTGGTTTCGGAAACATCTCCTTGGGAGTCGGTTCTACAGAGCAGTGGTATGCGGATAGAAGCTGTTCGGGTGGAACTTACTTCTCACTAAGCATTTCTCCCTCAAGCAGCGGTTAAATAACTTTCGGTAGTATCGGGGATATTTCCAAGTTGATATTCTTAAGGAAAACCAATTGAATTGAGTCTGGGCCAGTGGTTTTCCTAGTGTCAAAGGCTTTTAACAAGTGTCAAGACCTCTTTTGCTGTGATGAAAATATTACTAAGATTGTGCTCAGTGGCACGTTGCGAAGTTGGGAATAGGTTTGTTTTTGTCATTTAACGTTGCATTCGAGACAAATTTCGCTTTATTTGTCGAGGAAGAAATGACCTCAGGGTCGTTTATAATCGTGGACAAGCCTCTGTGCCTCTGTTCATAATTTGAATGTTTATCTAATTCACGAGATCCAATTTGTGTTTTTGTTTTTTTCCAACCCTGGCTTGACCGCTTGAGCAATTTTGCATTTTTCATAAATTTCTTGCATCGATTGCGAGCAGTTCTGCATGCAGTAAAAGTCAAACTACGCCGCTCCTTTCGATAGATATTGAAGTAGTTTTTATAGTGAGCTCTGGCTTGTTTAGCATTTGGAATTTATCTATCGGTATCCAATTGCACCTTCGTATTTTCCGTCCTATTTTAAAACCCTTCCTCGATATTAAAATTTCTGTATGTTCTTGATCTTGGTATCTCTAGTTTGTAAATCGGATATCGGGTTCTTGTTTCAACTGACAACTACACATTCTTTCTTGAAATGGACAAAGTCCGACAATTATTTTAAGACACTTTTTTAGGTTTATACATTATTTTTATAGATACAAATATTTAAGTAAATGTTCTGTTTTATAATAAACAGTATTACTAACATTTACCGGCCTGAATGTCCGAGAAATTTTCATAGAAAATATTCGTCCTCCGACAGGAGCATCGTTCTATTAGCATTTCATAATGTGAGACGTCATTTGTTTAATTCGGATATGCTTTGAGCAGATATGAATGTACGTGAGAGATTCATTGAAGATTGCAGTTTAAAAACAGTAAAATCGACCTTGGTAATCGAAAGATCCCCCATGGCTCGATCGGTTAAGGCACGTCAGGCTATATGACGGTTCCGTATAGGTTACAGGTTCGATTGCTATCGGAAGACGAATATTTCCTTTGAAAATTTCTCGGACATTCAGGCCGGAAAATGTTATTAATACTGTTTATTATAAAACAGAGCATTTACTTAAATATTTGTATCTATAAAAAGAATGTTAAACATAAAAATGTCTTAAAACATTCTTTCTTCTTAGTCTTACATAAATGCAAAATGACTTCCCTCTATGTGTGGCGTCTTTGGTGATTTTGAGGAAAGACCTACTTAGAAAGACGCTACCACAGTAGTAGATTGGCGGCAAGGTCTCATCATTTTACAGTCGAAATGATGAGATGTCACCGTAACTGTTGTCATATTTGGGTGGGAGCTGCCCAATCCTCACTTTCCAGTATTGATGGAGTTCAAAAGCGATTCCGTGTCCATGTTGGAGAAGAATTATTTTCTACCCTCAGACCGTTCTCTCGCAGGTGGAGCGTGGCGTGTCTCTTGCTTCTCTATCGCTACTAAAATGGAAAAGGCTGCATTTCTTGGTTCCACTTTCACGGCTAGGACCCGCCATGCCCCTTACATAGTAGTAAACCTTTCATATTCCCTCCGTATTTCAGAGAACTTCCACTAAAACAGATTCTTCCCACAAACCACTGCCCTATGTAGCTGACCCCCAAGAGGATGTTACCCCGATCACAACAATCTTAACTTGTCCAAGTCTAAACCGTTTATCTTCCTCTCCTATCCATATAAACTACCCTTTAATGTTACTCTTTCTGTCATTGTACAGGGCAAACTACCCTTTAATGTTACTCTCTCTGTCATTGTACAGGGTAAACTACCCTTTAATGTTACTCTCTCTGTCATTGTACAGGGCAAACTACCCTTTAATGTTACTCTCTCTGTCATTGTACAGGGCAAACTACCCTTTAATGTTACTCTCCGTCATTGTACAGGGTAAACCTTACTGTAAAAAAAAGTTCTATACGAACATTTTTTTCTCGATCTTCTCATTTGTGGAATTACTCTAGGCTTCTTGCTGTTAAGTTTGATCTTCGAAGATTTAAATGGAATGTCAGTCGTTATCATCTGGCGTCATAATTTCTGTTCTTTTATTGTTCTGTGTCGATTTACCCTTCCAGAGAGATGAAAGATACACTCGTCGATGGACCATAAGTTCTCCAAGAGCTGAGGTTTATTTTCGTAACGACAGAGGAGTGATTCATATATTCCCACACACGCATCATAATCTTCCGCTTGAAGGGTTGGAACAACCTGAAGTCAGTACCGGTAGGGTTTTATCACTTTCCAAAAAATCTTCTGAATGGAGCTCTTGTTGATGTTGAGTGCCAGTGTAGCTCTCTGGATGGACGTATCATGGCTTTACGCGAACGTCTGTCCCAGGAGACGTGTGTTTTTATTAGTGGTGGTAGTAGCAGCCATTCCGTTGCGTGGTATGTCAAGAACAGATCCTGTTTCAAGAAACTTGCTTTGGATAGCATAAACTGCTCAACGCGTTGGAGCAGTGTGACGGCCATAAAGCTTCTCAAACTCGCACTAAACTGCAGATGGCGAGCCATGAGCAAGGGAATAAAAAAACTGCAAAGCATACGCTATGAAATACTAAGTAACTCCCGTCTCACTGAATGATACCTGAAACGAAAAAGAAAAAAGAAAGCGGATAACGACTTTTCGGACACCATTTATTTGTTGAAACACTCGTGTGTTTTGCTTTGTTTATTAGTTAAATTGATTTGCATTACCTACCCGCATGTTTTTTTTAGAATAGCATTCAATTGATCTTAACTTCAATAATGGCAATGTTTTCGTTCATTCTTAAAATGAACAAAATGCCAATAAAATCCCTCCAGTGTTATTATATAGATTATTTTGGCCAAACTTTTCTTAACAATGTTTTATTACTCTTCTTCTCTTCGAATCTAGACAACATTATTCGGAATTATTTCTAAGTTTTGGTATCATGGCGTCAATTTGTCTAAAATGGAGGTCAACCACAGGGCTCGGGTATGAAATTGAAGGAAGAATATTCTCGTCTGAGAGCAAAATATATTTTGATGGCGTTTGGATAATTAGATGAGAATGGCGGGAATGGAATTGGCAGAAGTGATTGAGTTTGTTCCATGAGGTCTGCTTTGGATAAGCTGATGTCAGATTTTGGAATGATCAATGGGAAATTAAATTGAAGACCAGATAAAAAGAATAGATAAAGGAGGAGGCGGTGCGGCAACGAAAATGAACGTAAACAAAGACGCTATGTGCTAAGATGGGATCGAACTCAGCTTTCAGAATTACTTTCTTATACCAATATCTGTGCCATATTCTACACATATTAAAGTGGGAAAACAAATATAGATTATAACCCAACAAAAATAAATTAAATATAATTTCGGCGTGGTAAAAAGAAAGAAAGAATGAAAAAAAGAAAAAAGGCCAGAATAACCAAGAAAAGAAAAATTTAAAACAACCCTGAAAAAGAAAGAAAGAAAGAAAAGAAGAAAGGAAAGACAATCAAACACGCATATAACATGAATGAAAGAAAAGAAACAAAAAAGAAAGAAAGAGAGGAAATATTAAGAAAGAAAGAACCAATAAAGTCCCGTTAGCTAAGTAAAGAAAGGGTTTTAAATAATTTTGTAAAGAAAGAAAGAAAGAAAGAAAGAAAGAAAGAAAGAAAGAAAGAATGAATGAATGAAAGAAAGAAAGAAAATGAACGATAAAAACGAAAGAAGGAGTGGAAATATTGAGAAAGCAAGCAAGGAAGAAAGAAAGAACCAATGAAGGACAGATCATCTAAGAAAAGAAGGGTTTTAAATACTCCTGGGAAAGAAAGAAAGAAACAAAGAAAGAAAGAAACAAACAAACAAACAAAGAAAAACAAACAAACAAAGAGATAGCATTAATGTGAAAAAGAAAGAAAGTTTGGAAATATTATTAAAGAAAGAAAGAAAGAAAGAAAGAAAGGAAGGAAGGAAGGAAGAAAGAAAGAAAAGGGGGGGGCGAAAGAAAGAATCAAACAAATATGGATAAAAGGAATGAGAAAGGGGGGACGAAAGAAAGAACAAAAACAATATCAGGCACAGTAAGAAAGAAAAAGTCAGATATATGAGTAAGTGATATAAAAGAAAGAAAGAAAGAAAGAAAGAAAGAAAGAAAGAAAGAAAGAAAACGTAATAGAACCTCCAATAAAACGAAAAAAAATGCATTATAACTGAAGAGGAAAGAAGTACAAGAGAAATAAATGGCGATGACATGGAAGCAGGAAGGAGAGTTCACGTGCAGATAAGGAAATAATTTTCTTCTATATGCCGTGTCTTTTCAGGACGTATGCACGATCGTGGTTCTCCGCACCTTCCTGTCCTTTTCTCTAGTTACTATCTTTCCAAATCCTTGTTCTGTCAACCATTTACCCAAGCTCGTCAGTTATTTTCATCTCTCACCCGTAGCTTCAATATAACCTAGCTTACGGCCGTATCACGTCGAAACATTAGTTCTCGTATGATCACCGACATTAAACAAAGTTGAGGCGGGTCAGTACCTAGATGAGTGACCGCTTGGGAATGCCGGATGCTGTAAACTTGGATACGCGTGTGATGTAATGGCTAACAGCTTGGAATTGGAAATAGGACAGACAAGTTCCACAGCCCGCCATATTCACTAATACGCAAATACACTTGGTATTGTGCGCTTCTTTTCCTTGTACCTATGATGGGTTAATTAGTATGACCTGTATCAGTAAATCATTATTATTGCAAAAATATTCTGACAATCTAAAAATATTTTCTGGATTTAAATAACCAGTAAAAGGCCTTCTTTTTCTTTTTATATGCCGTGTCCCTCCAGGACGTAAGCGATCATGGCTTTCCACTTCCCCCTATCCCTTGTAGCTCTCTTCTTCTGCTACTTTCATCAAGCCATGTTATGTCATCCACTTGTTTAAGCCCACCAGGGTTAGTCAGGCATTACTTTCCCTTGTCTCTCTTTCCCTCTATTCGACCTGTGAGTATCAGAATCTCCAAGACCTCCTTTATCATTACGCGTACCAGAAATTTCAGCTGCCTTTTCCAGATGTTAAGTATAAGCTTCCTCCTTGTTTGCGTCCTCCCCAAAACCTCATCGTTGCTCGCATGGTATCCTTAGCATCCTTCTGTAGAATCATATCACCGCCATGTATGTGATGCTTTGCTTTCCGTTGTCTCGTTTTCCTTCTATTCGACCTGTGAGTATCAGATTCTCCAAGCCCTCCTTCCTCATTACATGTCCCAGAAATTTAATCTGCCTCTTCGTGATGTTAAGTATAAGCTTCCTCCTTGTTTGCATCCTCTCCGAAACATCATCGTTGCTCACACGCTCGGTCCATGATATCCTTAGCATCCTTCTGTAGAACCATCCCTCCGACGCCTTGAGTTTCTTCTTCATATTTGAGGAGATCATCCAACATTCGCTGCCATAAAGGACAGATGTCACGTAGCAGCTCAGTACTCTTTTCTTTGTTACCAAAGAAATCCTCATGTCTCGTAATATTCTGCCCAGCTTTTGGAATGCGTCCTTGGCCATCCCAATACGTCTTCGGATCTCAGGCTCGCACTTGCCGTCCTCTGTGAAAAACACTTCCCAGATATATAAATTTCTGCATGAACTTTATTTTAGTTTTCCCAACCTGTAAATCGCATTTCGGCTCATCCTTTTACTGATGACCATAAGTTCTGTCTTCTTGTAGTTTATGCTTAGTCCCTTCTTCTCGTTCTCCTTCGCTATCTTCTGTGGGAGGTTTTGTCATTTCTTTTCCGTGTCTGCTATCAGTACTGTGTCATCTGCTTATCTTATGTTGTTAAGATTGTGGCCGCCAATGATGAATTCCGGTAGAATTTCCAATTCTCTCAGAATTGCATCGCTGTATAGGTTGAATAAGTCCGGTGAGAAGACGCATCCTTGCCTTACACCTCTTTCTATTTTTGTATATCTGCTGAACTCATTCTCTATGCGCATGCATGACGCTTGCTGCCAGTACAGGTTCTTGATTATTCTAATATCTTTCCCAAATATATCAAGGTTGCTGAGCAGTTCCAAGAGATCGTTGTGGCGTATGTTGTCGAACGCCTTTGCGTAGTTTATAAAACATAGGTACACGTCCTTCGCATTTGTTTTTCTCTTTCTGATAATATTCTGAGCATGAACATCGCTTTTATTGTCCCGGTGTCTTTAACGAATACGCATTGTTCTTGGCCTGTCTCTGACCTGATTCTGCTGCGCACTCGAGAAGCCATACAGTAAACAAATCAATCAATGACTATGTCTTGTGAGTTTCAAATTCTCCAAGCCTGCTTTCTTCATTATGTGAAAGCGAAACTTCAGCTGTATCTTTCTGATTCGAATGACCATTTTATTTCCATTTTCTCGAAACCTTCGTCGTTTCTCGCATGTTCAGTAAAACGAAAAGGAAAATGTTTCAAAATGAACACAGCCTGAACAAAACAACATGGAGCTGATATACAGTGTTTGAGAAGAAAAATAAAACCGAGTGTCCCAAGGTTGTCGCTAGACAGGGACCGTCTCAGATCCGATTTCGTATAGGTTTTGATTGAAATAAAATCCTAAAACCGCTTATTTATCTTCCCCATTCTCCCCACGCACGCCAAAAAAACAAAATGGCTGGTTTGGTGCTCCTGCTATTAATCTCGAGATTCTTGACAAAATCCTAACGATGATCTGCAATTTAATAAATCCTGACTTGGCATCTCGACTTCAGTCACTTTCTCACCCACGGGACGTGACTTCCGTCTGTCTTTTCTACAAATATTTTCATGGCTACTGCCATGACGAGTTTTTTTTCCCCTGGTCCCCGGACAACATGGATTTAAGCGTGCTAGTAGATTGACATCTAGCTCCCACTATTTTACTATCGAAATAGTTAAATGTAACTGCCACTTCTACTATAACACTTTCCTTTCTCGCACTTCCCGCTTGTGGAACTCCCTTCCGTTTACTTGCTTCCCTGAAAACTAGTCTTCAAAAATTTAAATGCAACGTCAATCGCCATCTTCTATCTTCTTGAATCCCAATCATCCTTTTATCCTTTCCTCAATCCCCGCTATACTCAGTCATTTCTCTCACTTTCACTCTCAGCAACCTCCTGCGTTCTAGTAGATGTCCTGTCTTGCTTGGGGTGAAAGAAAAGAAAAATGAACAGTTTCGACAACTCGAAATGGCGAACAATGAGACCACGGCCAGCAATGGCCGACTGCGATAGAGGCCTCCAGTGAAAGTCAAGTCCTGACGTCTCGTCCAAATTCCCTCCGTGTCGAAATTAATCAATCACGTCCTCGATCACCGGAATAGGATGTTGGAATGGCGTTCAATCATCAGGATAAACACTCTGCCTGGCTCCTGATAGATTTACCGAGCCGACTTACATTCACCGCCAATTTCCGTCCTTTCCCGTTAATTTCCGTCATTTTCCGCCAATTTCCTTTATTTTCTGTCTGGATTTCAACTATTATTCTCTCGCTTAAAATTATGATTTGTTCTTTTACGAGACGAGACGCTTGTTTAAACAGTTATTTATATCCGACAATTAGCAAGGTGACTCTGCAACACCCGTTTGTGAATTGAACACAATATTTGCGAGTTATATATATATATATATATATATATATATATATATATATATATATATATATATATGAAGAAATATAGTCTTAAAGTGTGCTATATTTATGGGATAAAGTGCTCAATATCAGAGATAGAGCGTGTGTAAATATAAAAGTGAACATAGAAGTCAACACTTAGAGGCGACAGTCTGTTTAATGCGAGATGCAATCGTCAGGTCACTGGTGCTGTTATTTTTTCTCGGCTATTTATATATACGGGTAAGTGGTGCATTGTGGGTAGTCTATTTTGGCAGATATTTTACCGGAAGTCGTTTATTTGTTTATTTGTGTCAAATTATTTTGTTTGTTTTTATTTAATTTATTTTTGGTTTTTATCCTTTATATTTATTTTATTTTTATTTTTTATTTTGATCGGTGTTTTTATTAACGTAGTAAAAATTTGTTTATATAGCTTATTGTGGGTAGTCTATTATGGCGGCTATTTTATCGGAAGTCGCTTATTTGTTTATTTATTTGGGTCAAATTATTTTGCTTGTTTTTATTTATTTTTATTTTTTATCTTATATATTTATTTATTTATTATTTTGATTTTGATCGATGTTTTTATTAACGTAATAAAAATTTGTTTATATAGCTTATTTAATAGTTTTGTTTTTGTTTGGGAAGATAATTAAAGCTATTTGTTGAATTTTGGGATTGATTGTTGTGGTTTGTTCTGGCTATTATTTTGGTGGGAACAGTTTTTAATTTATTTATTTGGATTGATTATCTTTATTTGTTTTTTTCTAAACGGTTAGTTCATCGGTATCGGTTGTTAGTTTATTTATATATTTGGATGTATTTAGATCAATTTATTATACTTGTCGTTATTTATTTATTTATTACACTGTATATTTTCTCTTTTTGGTCTTCGATTTTTAAGTATTTAGATCAATTTATTATACTGGCAGATATTTTACCAGAAGTCGTTTATTTATGTCGTTATATATATATATATATATATATATATATATGTGTGTGTGTGTGTGTGTGTGTGTGTGTGTGTGTGTGTGTGTGTGTGTTTGTATATATATATATTCAGATAGAGTGTATCTTTAAAGGAACAAATAAAATGACAAATCATTTGCCTTGATAAAGTCATTCAGAGGACGAAACGCGTCGTGTCAGAATACTTTTCCTTTTAAATTTTTTTTTCATCAGAGGCACATCTACAATCTACCATTCGTCCATGCATTGAATAGTGTTGCCATATCTGGCTTCATGCCCCTGCTGTTCATCTCGAGGTTCTCGACTATAGCGAAGAAAACGGCGACTTACCTCGTCAAACCAAGCGACAGCGAGTCGCGCGTATCCTACGATGGAAAATGTGGCGAAAAAGAAAATTATTTACCCCCCCAAAAAAGTGGGGGCACGTATTCCGCATGACATGCTGAAGACAAAATATTTTCAAAATATATTAAAATAAATTAAATAAAATTAAAAAAAAAAACAACAAAAAAACAAGTCCTTCGCAGGAGTCGCTATAAGAATATTTTGATATGCAAAAATTGAACGTTCTCTCCCAGCCGTCGACGAATGGAAAAAATGGTCGCCCGATAAAAGCAGTTGGTATTCTCGAGTCGGGTACTTGGTGTATTTTTGGCTTCCGCGTTCGTCGGAGAGTGAGTTATTTTTCTG
>OZ038505.1:74371823-74456892 GCA_964036315.1 Acanthosepion esculentum
GAAAACACTGGACGGTCGTTTCGTCCTATGTTTGGGACTCATCAGCAGTGCGAATCCACTACCGATAATTGAAACCCTGAGAGTTATGTTGTCAAGCAAACGTCATACCAACTGTTCCAATTGTTGAGTCTGATTTGCTATCTTTTCCTCACCGAGGCCCGTTGCAACAGTTGGTATGGTGTTTGCTTGACAACCTAGCTGTCAGGGTTTCAATTCTCGGTAGTGGATGCGCACTGCTGATGAGTCCCAAATATAGGACGAAACGGCCGTCCAGTGCATTCTGTTGAGTTTTCTTTCAGACTCAATGAATTACTTAATTATAATTATCAAATCCTCCTAACAATTTCTATCGTGTGTATATATATATATAATTCTATGACTCCCGTTATTTGGGGGTGAAGTGCAAGCAGGTTAGGGCGTACAACGTGCAGTTGGTTTTACTTGTGTGCATAAAAACCGCGATGTATACTTCTGCCAAAGTGTTTTCCAAAAAGATCAGCTTATTCAAATTTTATCGATTGGTTTGCGACGAAGAACGAAAACTAGAGTTAGTTAATATCGATGAAAGTATTAGCGATAACTTCAGTAATACTAAATACTGCGTGAACGTTTTGCAAAAAATTCTAGTTTAACCCTTTGAGTCTTGACCACCGCTTTACCGGTGGTGGAAAAAATTATGTAATGCCGACCCACCGGTTAAAAGGTGGTAGAGAAAAATGACTTAATGCCTAGCTACCACCTGAACAGTGGTAGAAAAAATGAATAAATGCCCAGACACCGGTTGAACGGTGGTAGAGAAAAAAGACTTAATGCCCAGCCACCGGTTGAACGGTGGATAAACACTCATAACTATTTTTATATCTACCGTGAAACATTACATACCAATTATTTGGGAATTCAGTTTGATTTCTTAACCCTTTGAACCCAGACCACCGTTTTACCGGTGGTAGAGAAAATGACGTAATGCTCAGCCACCGGTTGAACTGTGGGTAAAATCTTGTAACGATTTTTATATCTACAATGCATGGGACAGTGGATAAAGGCGTTGGTGAGATCCTGTGAAAAGACTCAAAGAATGTGAGTTCAATACTCGGTTAAGGCAGTGGAGAACTTGGAGAGGGTAATTAACATGAGATAACTGACATCCATTAAACATGGAACGTGGAACTAGAAGAGTCTACCCCAGTGAGCGAAATAAAGGGTTCAGTTCGACATTCCAACCACCTAAAGAAGGCCGGAGCGTACAAGGGCCGAAACGTTGTAATAAATATGGCGGCAAAGATGAGGATATTTGTACGAATAATTTAAATAGTGTTTTTATGGGTTATTTATTTTATTGGCAGGTTTGGTAATTTTTTTCTTTTTTCCAAAAATGTATTGCTGGTATTTTTTTTTTCTATGAAAATGTATTACTGGTAATTTTTTCTAATTTATTTTTATAATTTTCATGTTTTGACCCCAGTTAGGGCGTTCACTATTAGCCCATAGCTAGAACGCTAACAGGTGTTACCACCCTTCGAATTCATGTAGTTAGAAGAGAACACCACAACGCGAAGTGCGAGAAAAGAAACTGTTAGCAGAGAAATTGATTAGACCGGGTACTAGTCTACTGCTCCGATTAAATTCATAAAGTCTAGGTAGTATAATGAAGAGCTCATCCGATCAATTACCATAAAAGTATTATTAGAAAAAGACACAGGAAAGCAAATTTACGGCGGTGGGAAAGTGACTGAAGCCGAGATGCCAGGTCAGGGCAAATAATATTGCTGATTTTTCTTTTGGATTTTATCAAGAATCCCTAAGTATATAGCCAGAACTCCGGAACATGACAGCAATAATTCTAAAACATACTAGGGAAAAGAGTGGACATTATTATCATTATTTTTTTTTTATTTCCTTTAATTTATGGTCTATACTTATTTATTTCCGGACCCCAACCAGAGACCTAACATTCTGACCTTAGGTCTCTGGTTGGGAGCCGGAAAGAAACAAGTATAATGGCATCATGACATTTGCCACTGGGCATTTTTGAGAAAAAGAAAAAATAAACAAATCTCAAAAAATAAAGCCCTTCGTAAGGTGTTGGCTGTACTTTTGTGTCGATTTTTTGCAGTTAAGACTTCGACTGCCTGGAATCCCTTGACTGAATCTATCAGAAACTTTCAAAATCAAACCTACTTATCATTATTATTATTATTATTATT
Organism: Acanthosepion esculentum; assembly: GCA_964036315.1. NCBI lineage: Eukaryota > Metazoa > Mollusca > Cephalopoda > Sepiida > Sepiidae > Acanthosepion > Acanthosepion esculentum. The sequence goes on from OZ038505.1 coordinate 74,374,028, forward strand.
ATTATTATTATTATACGGATTTTCCTGATAAGTACATAGTTTAGTAAGTATTGGTAGATGTAGTAGAATTAGTAATAGTCGTATATCATCGTTATTAACAGCATCTTCATTGGTGTTGTTGTTGTTGTTGCTATTGCAGTCGTAATTGTTATCGCTGTCGGCCTTATCGGACATTTTGATAAAAATTTGAAATATATGTGATTTGCAGACAATTTTGATATATTCCATATTTATTCATCCTGCGGAAGAATTTGGCACACGTCTTGGAAAATAAGAAAATTTGTGATAAGAAGACGACGGAACCGATTTTTACTGAACGGCAAACGCGTCAGACAGATCTTCTATAAGCATTGACAGTGGAGGCAATGACGACGGAGGTTGTAGGGAAGTAATGTACTTTAAAGCTGTCATTATTGCTGTTAATGGTGGAGAGGTTGGTGGTTTTATGTATTTTTCCTTGAAATTTCACTTACAGGCAGTGAAAAGTTCTCAAACCTACCAAGAACTCCATACAAAATCAGTTGGTTAGTTATTTGGTCAGATTTTGTGAAATGTGTCTGACCGATAAATTTATATATATATATATATATATATATATATATATATATATATATATATATATAATGCAAGATCTATTTCAAATACGGGAATCCAATATAATAACATTTTAAGTAATAAAAATGTCAGATTAAAATAAATCCATTAATATTTACACACACAGACACACAGACATACACATACACACACACACACACACACACACACACACACACACACACACACATATATATATATATATATATATATATGCTTTCTGTCAGACATATACTCTCCCAAAGCACATTTAAATTGATATACAATGTTGGTCTTTTCTACAACATTAGTTGACGGAGAAGAGTTATTGCGGAAGATTAATTTGGTTGTATTAAATTTAGTATAGTATATTATTAGATTTGGGAAATTGTATCTCTGGTAAAAACAATAAATATATACGTTGGTTTCACGACAACAATATTAAAAGGAGGCTTACATTACATATTCCGGATACAAGTTCCATCGCACAACATTTTAAGAAACATTCCTGTTCACATTTGCAATTTACAGAAATATATATATATATATATATATATATACATAAGTGAACATTGAAGTGAACACTTAGAGGCGACAGTCTGTTTCATGGTAGACGCAATCGTCAGGCACTCGTGGCCAGACGATTGCATCTAGCATGAGACAGTCTGTTGCCTCTAAGTGTTGATTCAATATTCACTTATATATTTACACACGCTCTATGTCTGATATTGAGCATTTTGTCCAATAAATATAGCACACCTTAAGACTATATTTCTTCATATATATATATATGTATATTCATATATATATCAACAATACTTATATATATACGTATAAACAATATATATATATATATATATATATATATATATATATATATATATATATATATATATATTGTTTATACGTTATTTTTATAGATACAACTATTTAAGTAAAAGCTCTGTTTATAATAAACAGAATTAACAAGATTTACCTGCCTGAACGTCCGAGAAATTTCATACAAAATATGTGTTCTCCAACAAGAATCGAATGTGTCTCCCACACAGTATCTTCATATAGCCTGACATGATATAGCATTTAGCTAACCCTAAACCTAACGCTTCGTGTATAGCTAAATAGTATAGCACATCAGGCGATATGACAGTAACAGGTGTTACCACCCCCGGTCAAGGTGGACCTGGGAACAAAAGCAATTAAGTGGTGGTTCGAAGGAGGTGCTCTTGTATTGGGTGAATAATATAAAAAAGACGGACCAGTGTCTATATTTTTACATGAGTGTAAACAGTAAATCTGATTGCATTATTTATCCGTTTTATCTATGTCTAGCTTTTTGACTATAGTATAAATTGCACTTATGCCTACCATTTTCGATATGGAATAAATCGAATCTAAATCTACCGTTTTTGACTAATGGTTGATTTATTTGTTTCTCTTTTAATATTATTTACAAAATTATTTTCTTGAATGGAATATGTTCGAATTGAAAATTTTGCCGTTGGCAGGAACTGACGGCATTGTTTCAGATTCACACTGAAGTAACTGCATTTTAAGACCTTACACCATCCTCAAATGACATACTGAGGTCAGTATGTCAAAATAGGTCAAAACTCTCTGCCTTCCCACTCTCTAAGGAAGATAGCAATAGCTCTTGTTTTTAACCCGGAATATATTTTTCCCATTTCATTTGTGATTTATTTGTAGGTCTTGAAGAGTGTGAGCTGCTGTTTTTAGAGCTCTCATGAAATAAAATAATTGTATAATAAGATGTTTATTTTCTCCACTACCTGAAATAAAAGCTAGAAAGGAAACTACTGGAAAGAGTGGTAACAGCTACTGAACTTGAGGAACCTATTTTCCTGAGACACTGATTTAAGAGAACAAATTTATAAAATTTATTCTACTGATAGCCGTACTGGCTGCTCGGTTAACGAGTGCCAAATGTTTCCTCATAAGGAAGCGGCTAATATCACTATTAACATTGTCAGACCTGCTATGTTGATCTTACAGTTTCTAGTTTCGTAGCATTCACAAAAATATGACCCATTTTCCTACCTCCAAGCTATGGGTTAAACTGGGATTTTTATTCTTGTTCGGCAAGAAATATAAGAACATATAAGGTGATTTAACATAGAAATGGCTACGCCAAAGGTAGTTTCGCCAAACACTACAACTTGCCACAAAACCAAAAGGTGAAAACTCAATACATATTCAGAAATAATCTCGTCAGCTTGAGACATTCATGCGGACGCCATGTTTGGCACCAAACCTGTTTAGAAATCACTAAACTGTCAGATGTATACAACCACTTTCTCAGATCAATGGGTAAAAATGGGTTTGCGCGATTGATGCCTGTGGGTGTTGGCGAATACCATACTCCTTTGGACTTTGTGGACTGGCGCTACAGAATCACCAACAAATGACTGCACCGGATAATAGAAACGATTATCGCTTACAACAGCAGCAACAGCGAAAATGGCTATCATATATAAGACGAAGATAAAATAATGGTATAAGCATCATGCTGAAAGTCGACACTACCATAAACAAAAGATTAGGAAGGAAACTCCCACCCGTACTAGAAAGATATATAACCTAACCTGGGGTGGTAGCATGCTAGAGTCCCAGAAAATAGTGAATCCCCAAACAAAAACCCGTCCTGGGTATGACGTTAAACTGCATCCGGGTCCTGGGCAAGACGATAAACTACATCCAACGGCAAGGCCTCTGATCAGGAGGTTTTGAGGAGCGTGGAACCACCTCTTAATTGCTGGTGTCCCCAGGTCCACCCTGACCCGGGGTGGTAGCGCCTCTTGGGGTCCCAGCTATGGGCAAACAGTTAACTCCCAAGCTGTGGCCATGTCCTGGGTATGACGATAAACTACGTCCAACAGCAGTGCCTCTGATAATACATTTTGGAAAATAATGTTGCTAGCTGTACAATTTTTGAAAAATATTACAGGCTATATTTTTTTTTTGAAAGAATAGTGTTGCCGGCTATACATATTTGAAAAAAATTACCAGCCATACATTTTTGGAAAAAATAATAATACCAGCTATACATTTTTGGAAAAAATAATAATACCAGCTATACATTTTTGGAAAAAATAATATTACCAGCTATACATTTTTGGAAAAAAAATAATATTGTCAGCTATACATTTTGGAAAAATAATCTTACCAGCTGTATGTTTTGGAAAAATAATATTACCAACTATACGTCTTTGAAAAAAATGATATTACCAGCTATACATTTTTGTGGAAAAAAGACGTTACCAGCTATACATTCGTGAAGAAAAAATGTTACCAGAAATAAAAAAAAAATGTTTTTCGGCATTAAATAACCCATTGAGGTTGATATGCTGTAAAACAAACCAAACCAAACCAAACCAAACAAAAACAAAAGACTATGAAAGTATAAAAACATATTTTATAGTAAAAATACCAGTAATATATTTTTCTATGAAAAAATTGAGAACAATACCTATTTTAGTAAAATAACCAAAAATACATTGTATATGATGTTGAAGGCATACAAATGCGTACAAAATGTTTAGATTTCGGTAACAAATAACACCTAGAGGTTGATATACGCTAAATAAAATCAACCAACCAAACGAACAAACAACTAACATGAGAGAACTCTTTCATGACATTCGTGGACTCTCCCGTCGTTGATCGACTCTGGCATTGACCGGCGCCGACTTGGGATCTTTTTTCGGCGTATGAGGGTCAGTCAACTCAGCTCCTAGGAACCGACAGCCAAACAACCTGCACATATGATTTCATTATAGTGGTTAAGTTTTTTTGCAGAACCAACCACACCTTTTGAAGAGCCGAATACAGAGACCTGATGCACCGTGCGATACAAGGTTCCCAAACGACCCTCCGCAGGTTTTGAATTCAGAGTTGTCCTTCTCCTAGACCAGTTGTCATTAAGGGTATTGTCATGGTCTAATTTCCTTGTACCACGGTGATGGTCCAAGGTAGAACCAATGGAGAATAACTCGAACACAGGAATGGAATAACACAGATATATTACAAACAGAAATATGTACAAAGGAAGTAGAAGTATTAGTAATGAATATCAGATTTGGTTAGAGTGAACTATGTTGTCTCGACAAGTATCACTATGTCAATGTCTTACAGTAATCGTCTGACCTCGACTCTGTCTCTGACTCTGACTGACTCTCTGACTCTGAACTCTGCTCCCTCTTGAGGCGCAGTATTTATGATGTCCGGAATAGTCCATTGTTATTATGGGTAAGTTTCCATAATACCCCACTTCCGAAGCTTTTGCGTAGCAGGGGTTTTTAATTTTTTTTTTCTTTGGATCTATTTTCAAAGGTTCTGTGAACTTTCTTTTTCTGGACGATTTTCTTGGTTCTGGTATTGTTTGCGGTCTTTTTATATCAAATGTATCGAAAATCGTGTACATCACCTCTTCTTGAGGTGGACCGTTAGCATCCTGTAACGGTCTCTTCCTTATTTTGTTTACGTGTCTTCTATGTGAGAATTTTTGTCCCTGTATTATAATATATTTCTGATCGTAATTCAATATACCTGAAGAAATTGCTGTAATGCTTTTTCCGTAGGCACATCGTAGGCTTTTCGTAACGCTCTTTTGAGTGTATCAACAAATCTCTCCGCTTGTCCATTTGATCTTGGGTGATAAGGCGGGGATTTTATATGTTTGACTTGATAAATTTCGCAAAACTCTTGGAAGTCTGCTGATGTGAATTGCGTTCCATTATCTGTGACTAGGCAATCCACTACACCAAACCGAACAAATAGTTCGTGGAGGCAATTTATGGTAGTTTCCGCAATAGGATTTTTGCAACGAAACACCTCCGGCCATTTACTATAACTATCCACTATGATTAAATAGTAGAAACCATCAATTGGTCCTGCATAATCTGCATGTATTCTTGACCACGGACGATCAGTCTCTGGCCATGGCTTATGGATGATTGGCGGTCCTTTGGCTGCTAAGTTACAACCCTTGCACATTTCCACCATCTGAGTAATATCCTGATCCATATTTTTCCAATATATATAGCTTCGCATTAGCGACTTCATTCTATTTTTTCCAGGATGGCCCCTGTGGAAATCCTTTAGGATTCTCTTTTGTAATGTTTTGGGAATTACAACCCTTTCGTTGTAAAGTAGCACATTATCGCATAGTGAAAAGCTGTCCGATATTTGCTCATTTTTTTGCTATTTTTGCTTTTGTTTCATTTATAAATGCGTCATTTTTGGCTTCATTTTTTATGTTTTGTAGTGTGACTGGGAGGTTTCTAACTGTACAGCATAGTACTGTCCTGATATCTTCTTCATTTCTTAAGACTGCGATTACCGTATCTTGCAATGGCTCTGTCTTTGTTGGTATAAGTCTCGACAGACCATCCGCATGCCCGATCTTTTTCGTTGGTAAATATTCCAATCTGAAATTGTAGTTCAGAAGAATTGTTCCCCATCTAAGTAACCTATTTGCAGTGTAAACCAGTAGACCTTTTTTCGAACCAAAAATTGTCTGTAGAGTAAAATATCTGGCATACATATACCAATGAAACCTTGTGACTGCGAAGATAATTCCCAGAGCTTCTTTCGCTATTTGTGAGTTAGTTTTCTTCCGCCGGTAGCAGGGTTCGAGAAGCATGTGCGATGGGTTTTATTGTCCCATCTGGCATTTTATGCAATATACACGCGCCGAATCCGTAGGCGCTCGCGTCACTTGCTACAATTATTTCTAGTTTAGGATCGTAGTGTGCCAAAAGTAAATCTGAAGTTAACGTTTTAATTATTTTGTCAAATGTTTCCTGGCATGTTGACGTAATTTTGTGTACGTATTTTACTTTAGTGTAACCTGATTTTCTGTAACCTGTGTACGCAAAAAAACATTAATTTGTTGCCAGTAAAATTTGATATCCAAAAAGAAATTTTTTCTTTTTTTTATGTGTTCGCGTTGAACTTGTTTTTTTTAGAATTTACTCGTGTACCACTGTTATGTGCGACGGATAGCAAAAAAGGTATGTCCTCCGCGTAGAGAGTTCGTTTTTCTTTAGGGTTACCTCGTCGCCACTTGTTATTTGCGACGTATAGCAAAAAAGTATGTCCTCCGCGTAGAGAGTTCGTATTTCCACGGGGTTACCTCGTCACCACTTGTTATGGTCTAAGTTCCTTGTACCACGCTGGTGGTCCAAGGTAGAACCAATGAAGAATAACTCGAACACAGGTATGGAATAACACAGATGTAGTATAGTACAGTATTAGTAATGAATATCAGATTTGGTTAGAGTGAACTATGTTGTCTCGACAAGTATCACTATGCCAATGTCTTACAGGAATCGTCTGACCTCGACTCTGTCTCTGACTCTGACTAACTCTCTGACTCTGAACTCTGCTCCCTCTTGAGCCGCAGTATTTATGATGTCCGGAATAGTCCATTATTATTATGGGTAAGTTCCCATAACAGGTATAGAACCCAGCCTGTCCTGCTCTTTACCCATAGCAAGCAACCAACCAACCATCATGAAATAACTCTTTCATGCCATTAATCATATAATGTGCTACAATTTCCTTGAAACAAACTGTATACCAAAATGTAACTACAACAAAATTACAACGTAAAATACATCGGCATCTCTAGTAATTGTCTAGACAAACATAGGAACAAAGCTAAGTATCATCTACCATGTATTGTGTTGTGAAAGCAGAATAATTTTATTAACAATAAACTTCAGAATTAAATGAATGGTGTCGATATGCAGTTAAACAAGCAAAAACCATTCTCGCCATCTCTTCCGTTGTAGACACCATAACAAATGGCGCAATACAAGACATCATCAAACAAGAGATATAACCGTTCAAAGACCTCCTCCATTAAGAAGAGAATATTGAAACAACATGGCCACTAGGGCCAGATGATTTTTCCCGTCTTTTACAAAATTAGCATTGCACTTCATGCAAAACCTGGGTTTTGATGTGCTATCTACTGACACCAACACTTTGATTAATAGCTTTGACCAATTTTTGAGCATTTACTTTTAAAGATCACCTGAAAAATGTTCAGAAATACTTAAGGGTTTTAAAAACTGACTTCAAAATTTTACTATATCAAGAATAAATCCAAAATAAATTTGTTATTATTTTATGAGGTACATTGAATGGAATATACATTCAAACCAGAATTCTAATTATGAATCACCACAAGCAAAATATGTAATTTTTTACTGTATTCCAAAAGTGAAAATTAAAAATTGTAAACCACTCAGGGTGGTGATAATGATGATGATGATTGTGAAATCATTGTCTTGTAGTGATTTTCTAAGCGAAGCTTAGATATGTCACAAGGCCCAAAGTATGAGGCACCCAGTGAGAATCGAACTCACTACTCAGTCGTAATTGATTTAGCGAAACAAGATTTCTAAAAATGACACCACGTCGAAGTGCCCAATTATTGTTTTATGTAATAAAATTTGACCTAGTGTGAATGAGAGTTTGACAAAGTTGCTTTCAGCATGGAAGTGTATTTGATTAACTTTTAGTTTTGTTGAAGTTACATTTTCGAATACAGTTTGATTTCTTTAAGAAATTCTAGGATATTATATGGATTAATGCCATGAAAGTATTCATCCATGTTGTGTGTTTGCTTGATTTTGTTTAGCGGCATATTAGCCTCTATATGTTATTTAATCCCGAAACATTTTGAACGCAATTGTATGCCTTCAACTGCAGATGAAATGCATTATGGGTAATTTTGCTATAAATCTGTATTGTTGGTAATTTCTTTATATAAAAATGAATTGCTGATATTTTTTTCCAAAGAAATAGTTGTTATACTTTCATAGTACTTTTTGTTTAGGGGTTCAATATTTGCACATAGATGGGACCCTAAAATTGCTACCACCGCTGGTCCTTAGAACAACTGCGATTAAGAGGTGGTGCCACTCTCCTCAAAAGTTTTAATCTTTTGATCAAAGACATCGCTGCCGGATGTCGTTTATCGTCATTCCCAGGACGAGTCTGGAAAGTAACTTCCTTGTATTAACGGTATACGGAGACGATCCTAGAATACGGAAACGTTGTAACGTTCCTGGGAAAAAAATCATATAACAGATTGATCCAAACCTTGATTGAAAATGGATAGAAGAAATACTAGTATGAAATGACAAGTCATCGTGACCAAGGTTCGCACTGATTAGCCTTGTTCAACTATTGATTACATTAGATTATGGGCTCGTTTCAGTGCTGGAACTCAGGTTTGCTTAGTATAATCACAATATTCTGTTTTATTTTGAATAGTATTTATTAAGAAGTGAAATAAATTCTACTGAAAAGGATATGAAAATTCACATAGCAAAAGCCTGGGCCGCTTTGAATAAAATGGATATAATCTGGAAATGTAATCTACTAGACAACCTCCAAAGGAGCACCGTTCACGCCATTGTAGAGGCGGTTTTAATAAATGGCGCCACTGCTTGGACATTAAAAAAAAACCTTGATTTTAAAGTTGATGGAAAACACACGCAATGCTGAGAGTTATACTTAACATCTAAAGATAGCATTCAACAAAATCACAGCTCCATGGACCCATTTCTATTAAACTTAAATTCTTACGTGAATGCAGAATGCGATTTGCGGGATACTTCTGGCGGACAAAACAAAAACTTGCGAGTGAGCTGTTGTTTTGGATACTTAAATTGAAAATGTTTTCTTAACGAAAACACCTAGCCTTCACCAAAGTATTTGGCCATTTCGATAAGGTAATGCCCCATTACTCCCAACAAATCTGAGGAAAACCTAGGCACATCAAAAAATAATATTCAAGAGAAAATGAAAAACACATAATATTTATTTAATTAACCCGAGAACACTAACCATGAGTATATAGTACCCAGCGCAAATTTTCCTATTTTTAATTATAATTTTCAGTACCTGATTTTCTTGCCTAAATAATGTTTTTCAGTTCCTATTAATATTAACTCAAAGTAAAAAGTTTGAAGTGCTTGCATGTAAAATATTTCAAATAAAGATTTATATTTATTTTTTTTTTTTTTTTGATATTTTCAAAATCGGGTATGATATACCCATGGTTAGTAGTGGTGTAACTTTAATTGATGATTAGTGTTCTAGGGTTAACAAAATATTTTTTGGCAAGATTAGCAGCGTACTTTATCATTTTTATATTTAGTCCTTGCAGATCGAAATTGAAAATGTTTTCTTAACGAAAATACCGAGCCTTCACCAAAGTATTTGGCCATTTCGGTAGGGTAATTGCCCATTAATCGGAACGAATATGAGGAAGACCTAAGCACAGCAAAAAAGAATATTCAAGAGCAGATGAAAAAGACAAAAGATTTATTTAATTAATAAAATATGTTTTTGGCAAGATTAACAGCGTATTTCATCATTTCTTTCTATTTAGTCTTTGCTGATCGAAATCGAAGAATCTTTTCTTAACGGAAATACCGTGCACACAAATCTGTATCGTTCTCTTCGTCCAATGAGATTCTCGAACTTTGATAAACAAAAAAAAGGAAGGCAAACCAAATGCCGATCCAGACATTCGAGGCTCCACCAAAGTATTTACTCGAAATACACAAATGTGGTACTTCAGCGTAATGCCTCAATAATTAATTACCTGGCCCAAAAATAATGTACAGTGACGAGCAAAAATGAGCCACCTGGCTAAAAGAAAAATTTGTTTAATTTTTAATAAGGAGCCGTAAATAAAGTATTTTTTGCTGTTCAGTATTTCGTCTGTCTTTTTCTTTCTTTCTCGCAGCTTTCAAGATGACAAAGCAAAAGAATCTTCTCCTCTGGGATAATGAAAAACGAGCAGTAGACATATTTAGAAAGGAAAACAAAATTGATCAACATTCGACTGTAAGTGAGGATATCCAAATAATAGTACAAGAAACAATCCAAGTTATACATCGAAAACTATAAAATTTGCTAATGGGACAGACTATTCAATGTAAGTAGACGGAATGTACGGTGTGCCAGGAAAAGAAGCATCGGAAATTGTGAATTACACATCAACGACGTTAAAATCAAGTCAAAGGACAATGCAATAATAGATAATAAAAAGTGTGACAAGAATTCAAAGGCACATATACTACGGGCAAAAGGTTTGGGAAACACTGTTTCTAAAAATAAAAAAACACCATAAAATGAGATAGTTTTCTATTATTTTAAAGTAAAAAAAAAATCAAATTTAATTACTACAGTCTATTTTTCACTATATACATTATTCGGACTATTGTCCTCATCTTTGTCGCCATATTTATTTCAACGTTTCGACCGTTGTACGCTCCGGCGTTCTTCAGGTGGTTGGAATGTCGAAATATGGCGACAAATATGAGGACAATGGTCCGAATAATGTAAATAGTGTACATAATACCTCATCTCAGAAATATAGGCAGATAAAGTCTATTTGCTTCTACTTTGAGAAAAAAGAATAAAAACTTATCTATAAAAAAATTATCATACAACAGCATTATATTTTGTTTTTGTCAATAAAACCACCACCTGCCATAATTATTATTTTACAAATTCTTTGTATTCTTGCCAAAATATTTTTTTAAGTAGTTGGTAGACCTTCCCAAGTATTGTTCAAGCACTGAAAAAGCTTACTCTCACTATTTGGGAACACTCCTATCAAATTCATCCCATACTAATTCAATGGGAGAGAGATCCGGAGATAGAGGCAGACAGTCATAATTTCCAAAATTTTGACTCCAGGTAATTAGGACATAATTTGGAAGAGTGTTTTGGGTCGTTGTCTTGTTTAAAAGGGATTTTTTTCCAATTATGGGTAAACTAAAATGTCTTTCTAAAATCGAATGTTATCGTTCTTTTTTCATGATTTCTTTAATCTGAATCAAATCTTCGACTCTCTTCCCCAAGCAAAACAGACCCACAGCATAACAGAGCAAATACGATGCATAACTGTTGCAACCCCACATTCATTATTCAGTCTTTCTCTTGTCTTTCTTTTCATACACACGCTCCTCTTACTAACAAAAATTTCAAACTTGGAATCGTGTAAGGGATCTGGGATTGCAAAGGAAATATTTGTCGCAGATTACTTCCACAACGCAGAGAATAAATCACTGTAAGATCAGACTCGAATAACGGGGGCAGAAAGAAATGCCGAAAACTCGATTTGCAGGTACTATCTCACAAATCCCAATGCATGCAACCAGTCAGAAACATAACTCAGTCTCCGACAAACGTGGTAGCCAAAATCCACGAATTTTATATTCTCTTGCTTTTATCACCCGAGCATTTTTTTCATTCGTCGACAACTGGGAGAGGACGCTCAATTTTTGCATATCACAATACTTTTATAGCGACTCCTGCGACTGACTTGTTTCTAAAATATTCTTTCTTCAGCATGTCATGCGGAATAAGTGCCTTTTTTTTTTTTTTTTTTGGTTAGTAATTTTCTTTTTCGCCACATTTTCCGTCGTAGGATACACGCGACACGCTGTCGCTTGGTTTGGCGAGGTAAGTCGCCGTTTTCTCCGCTATAACTTGTCTATTTACAATACATTTTGCCACTCTTTTAATGTCCTGTTCTTATGTTTGATTGTTTTTTACCATAACAGTTTTCCTGCTATTTTTCCTACCGTAATAGGGATTACGTTATGCCTATGTACACCCTGAGCCCGGTTGATTCAAGTCAATTTTCAACGGTTGAGAGCGAAGGTTCACCCTACTAATGGACTATGAAATAAATTGGTGACTCATCTCGGCATTGCAGTCCGAGATGTTTGGAGGTCTGGACGAGTGGAACCATGGAATGTCGATCTATCGAAGATATGCCATGAAAAGCGCTATAGATTAGTCAAGCAATCTTCCTGGAGCTGGATTTTACAGATTATTTAAAGCAAATTAAAATTGGAGTGGAGATAATACTGAATTAAAGTGATACAAGTTTTACTAATAAAGCCATAGCTTGACGGATAAGGTGGATTCATTCCTTTCCCAATGGTATTTCCGCGTAAGTGAATATATCGAATCCTACTGGAATTCGAACTCGGCTCTCCGATTAACAATTTTGAACCATTATCCCTTTCACCAATCACACATCCAATACTTGGTATTCCAAAGCAGTCACCTATCTAGGTAATGACCTGTATAAACATTGGTTAACTTTACTGAACGTGAAGAAATTTGGTGCAACTACATCACGTATGTGTCACGGAGCACATCCCTTTTGTTCAACGGCGTTACCATATTTGTATCTGCGATTACAAAGTCTCTACTACAACGAGCATTATAAAAGCGACAACGAGTATTTGTTGACATTACAAAAGTGTCAAACAAGAGTTCCTTGATAATTGTACAAAAGCAAAGAAAATCATGGTCCAGCATCAATAAAACAACATTCAACGAATTCTATTACTCATTTGTCTTGGTAAAAATACAGAAATCGACTTTCTATGCATACGTCCATTTGTTTGCCTCGTACTATATATATATATATATATATATATATATATATATATATATATATATATATATATATATATATGCGTGATGTCTAAACGAACGCCATTTCTAGTTTATCCTTTATTACTCTTCTTCTCGTTATTTCTATTCTATCCTCTATACTATACGGAGCACTATTCTCTACTCTATTCACTATACTTTTACTCTATTCGGATCACTATACGCATTACTAATCGATCGAGTATTATCGATCAAGTACTATTAGTGCGAGTGATATTCGAAGGCGTCTGACACCAGAATTGTTTAACTGCGTTACTATAGTTGTATCTGCGATTACAAACTCTCTACTACAGCGAGCATTACGGAAGTGACAACGAGTATTCGTTGACATTACAAAAGTGACAACGAGCATTCTTTGACAGCACAAAAGTGACAACGAATATTCGGTGGCATCACTAAATTGACAACGAGTATTCGTTGATATCACAAAAGTGACAACGGTTGTTCGTTGAGTCACCAAAAAAAAAAGTTTGAGAATCACTGTTATATATTTAATCTTTAAACTCATTATTCACCTTTCTCATCCTTGCTTTCTCTACTCCTACGCCAAAATCCATTTAATTTTCATCGCGATCACATTCATGTGTCCCGTAAGCGATTAGAGTTGTAAGGTCTCCGTATATTTAACAGACGTAGTCGCATTTGGTACAACTACATCACGTATGTGTCACGGAGCTCATCTCTCTTTAGAATTCAGAGATCACTTTCTGATTTTCTACCAAGAAAACGGAGCTCAGTCTGCCCTGCTAAGTTAGCTCTAAGAAGGAGCGTTCATGCCCTATCCAAGCAGACTCAGTCAGAATTTTAACGAGAGACAGGGGAAGGCAGCGAGTTACTTACTATAACGAGCTTATTCGAATGAATTAGGAACAAGTAGCGAGGAATTAGCAAAGGGAGAAAAACTGTTAAGCCGCAGAAAGATAGAAAGTTGTGGAGAGCCACGAACGCCTATGACCTGAAGGAATGTGGCACATAAAAGTACCTACACATATACAAAACGAAAAACAGGTCTGATAAAATCGCAAAATGTAGAAGCACTTCTCATTATAACTTTATAAACGTCTCCTGCGTCGCATTTGCAACATGAGGAAGGTCGTTCGAACAAGCCAGTTGCACCCCGTTATGCGTTAGTTTGGTTCTGAATTGCCCAATGCATAATATTCAATCTATGTGATTGAAGAAGAAATATTGGGTTAAGTGCCTTGACAAAGATTTATTTTATAAAATAAATTATTTTCATATACACAGACACATAAACACACTCGCATATCTATCTATCTATCTATCTATCTATCTCTCTCTCTCTCTCTCTCTCTCTCTATATATATATATATATATATATATATATATATATATATATATATATATATATATAAGTATGTATGTATGTATTCAAGCATGTTTCATTCAATATCATAAACAAAAACTTCAAGTTCGCGAGGCTCTCTATATCAAAAGCAACCAACCAACACTGAGCAAAATTTATTACGAGTGTAGTTGCAATGTTTTAAAATTGATTTGAACAAAATTTGACACCATGTTGCATTTTTTTCCATCTCTGGTTAACTCCCTTACATTGTGGACGCTTGTTTACCAAAAAACACCATAGCTACAACGAATAAAGTTAAAATCTTAAAATAATTATAACAGAGAGCGTTCACGCGTGTTTTAAAACAAATCGCCATCACAACGATCACAGTTACATTAAGTCTGTCTTGGCAATTCAGCCCTGAGGATCATCTCGGAGGAAATCAAAAGTACTTCGGTTAATAAAAACTACGGTGCCTGGATGAAATTCAATTTAACATAAAGAATCTAATTAGAGAACTAAAAAGGATTATTATAAAAGTAAATAAACTTAATATGTCTATATTATTCAATGAAACACACTTATATAAAAACATGCTGCCAATATATATATATATATATATACATAATATGGTATTAACCTTGCTTTTAAAATTAATTTACTGAAAATATGATATCGCAAATTTCAAGGACATTTTATTTTGATTTTCTAACATAAATGCCCGCTGTATTCAATCAATCAATAAATTATATTAGAAACACATATATATATATATATATATATATATATATATATATATATATATATGTATATATGTTTATGCGAATATTTTGTGATTGACGCAGCTCTGTATATGCTTGTACGTCTTCTGATGTTATGTGTACGCGTATGTGTATGCGTTTGGGTTCCTGCGTGTGTGAAACTACGTGTGTCGTTTTGTTTGTCTGTAGATGTGGATGACGTGTGTGTGTGTGTGTGTGTGTGTGTGTGTGTTTATGTGTGTGTGTGTGTTTATGTGTGTGTGTGTGTGTGTGTGTGTGTGTGTGTGTGTGTGTGTGTGTGTGTACGCGCGCGTGTGTGCGTGTTAGCAATTTATCAGCAGCTTATCCATTCTCCTGTGGAACAACATCGACTGGATCCAGAAATTAATTTTTAGAATTTCTTAAATCTTTTCATCTTTCCAACCATTAATCCAAAACCTTTCTTTCTCTTCGACATTTCCAGTATGGAGATAGGCCAAGCGAACCGAACTTATAAATCTTTATGCCTACTAAGATACATTTAGAAATAAACGCAAATATGCGAGTAGGAACTGAAACGTTCTCAGTCCTACCATTAAAAAAAAAAATTTCCTCGCAAAAAAATGATTTTGTCCTTTGATTAGTTTGGGTAAATAGATCAGGCTCACGAGTTTCCAGCGGCTCCTCGTAAATGTCTATTGTCTACACAAGTATATGCACCAAAAAGAGCATCAGCACAACCAAAGCTCGTCCATTGATTCTCAAAATACATTGGTGACTTCCGTGACTATACTATACTTAAACATGACTTACGAGCAAATTCTCTTCCCAGCTGCCACGAAGCTTTCTAGGTCTGCTGCTCGAAAGTTGTTTCACTGTATAGATACACTAGACACTTTTTCTTTCCATCTTACATATTTATAATTCCAACATTTGCCCTTGTTTTTAATATTCCTACAACATCGGGTCTCGATATAATTCCAAATTAGTAATGTCATTGTATGGAGTGTACCAGCAAAATTGTCCATATTGTGTAACAGCAAAATTGTCCAATTGTTAGATTAAGCTTTAAACCGTTGTACCTTGGAAATCATTAAGCGTATCTTACTGGAATTCTCCGAGATCTTTATAACACTATTGGGCTCTGCTTTGAGCAATAAAAATGTATTTCGCTCTAAGTTGAAATGATGATCCCTTTTCCTGTCGTGACCTCCTGATCCAGTTTTCCTCTCTACTATCCCGGCTTTTAAACTTATTCACCGTTTTCTTGATGGCCCTGGTATGGAATTAGAAAATGGATGCCATAATATGAATGTTGGTACCATTACTGAAGGCCTTAATTGTGAAAAAAGACATGACTTACCTCAGAATTCGAAACGAGCGTGGACGTGTCTTGCCTGCAAAGTGATGACAAAAAGAAATATGGTCGCTATTGAAGACATAATTTACGCGCGCCGATCTCGTCCAAAACGAGACGATCTGTGAGCGTCACAGATGCGGATGTGGAGCCTCCATCGATGAGGTTGGTTTGCATCCTCTCTCCTGTCGTCGTAATGCCGGTCGCTTTCCACGGCATGCAGCAATAAACGACATCATCAAAAGAGGTTTTGATGCAGCTGGGTACACTTCCCACATCGAACCCGTAGGCCTCGACCGTGGTGATGGAAAGCATTACCATTTTCCCTTTTAAAATGGGTAAGGCGTTCGTTTGGGAGGCGACCTGTGCGGATACATTTTCGGCCGGTAATTTGATCATGTGCGCGGTTGAGCCGGGGTCCGTCGCCCGGGACGCAGAGATAAAAAAATACTTAAATATTCTTCTCTTGCTGATAGATTTGTTTTTTTACTCCTGTGGCAGTGGAGACTTCTGGGGTTATATTGGCCCTCGTTCGATGGCGTTCCTTCGGAGGATTGGTGCGATTGCCTCTCGATTAAGGGACGAGCCTCGCGAAACGGAGTGGCTCTTGCAGCGTGTCTCACTGGCGATGGTTCGAGTTGATGCTTTCTCCATCGTTGCGGCTGGCAGAGGATAGAAAAAATTGTTTATAGTTACCTTGAATTAGTTTATTTGTGTTTTTTTTTTGTGTTTTTTTTTAGATATTAAACATTTTGTAGGATCGAAAATTATCCTATACCTTTACACTATTTGGACAATTTTGCTATTACTCCCGGTATAACACAACACACAGGTCGATCCTAGGTCAACTTGGTCAGCAGTGACCAAATGATATGACCCTTGCCACACGCTGCCCATAGCAGAAGGGGGCGTGGTCATCAAGCTGGCAGGACGACGAGTTGTTTGCAGGGTCAATCCCACGCATGGTTGATGCTGTCGCTGGTCAATGGGTCGTTGGTCGCTGGCCGCCCCGGTTCACACTTTGCTCAACCCACGTTGTGTTTCTTGATCATAGATCTGGTGGGATTCAAGTATCGTCAGTAATAGTAGCGCTGGTTCGAACTACGGCAAAGCTGTGGTATGAAGTGAAAAAAATAGAAATGCCTTCGCAGACGAAATAAAAACGAAAGATTCTTCGGGTTAATTTTCAATTTGCTTTATGTAGTTCTTTGTATAACAAGATTAATCCTTCACAGTAAAATCTCTATAGTAGCACTAATGTTGCTAATTCTTAGAACATGACTCAAAGTCAAGGATTCTCTGGGCAACAAGTCACGTGGATCTCAGTATCACCTTCATCTAGTCTTCGCCACTGTCTCGACTCCCTCTCTTGGACCGCGTAAACGTTCTGCTTATATTGACTTCATCTAAAGATCAGAGAGGGGGCTGACGGTGTCTGGAAATTTGGGGGTTCCCCAGGTTTCTGTATAGATTTGAACAAGAGTTCTTTTTTGTCTGGTTCGCAATATTATGTCACCAAATTTGGGAGATCCTTCACCCTACAGGAAAAGGTTGCATGTATTGTTGTGCCCGTATAACTCATTCTATCTCTTATTTATATCCCGCACCATTACTTCCAAAAGGGCAGAGGTAATTTCTATTTCAATCTTAGAATCTAAGCTAAGCCAGCCGCTTCGGATCTTTGACAAATCTGATTATTTAACCGATGGGCGAAAAAGCGTTATTAACTATTAGTCATTAATTTTCTCAGTCCTTGGTCTTGTTCATGCAATCAGAGATTTGCCAGCTGTTTCCTTCGACCCGCTATTAGCAAATATTTGCCTTCATATCTCTTTCACTTAACCGTACTTATGAACCTTACAAGTTATCTCAATTTCTTCGAGCAAAAGATAAAAATTCCTATTTCTCGATTTGTTCACATTTTCAAAATCGGCCAAGCTCTTTCCGCTCTTTGACAGGCGGGTATGAATCGGTTTCTCGATTCTGCCTTCTTCAAAATTACCAAATATTATAACTCAACTGGCCCCTTCCTCCGTCTGGCAATCAGGAGATATATTTTCGTATCTTCCACTTTAAGTAAGAGGATATAAATCAATTTCTCCTTTCTGCTTTCGTTTCCAAAATTCTCAACTGACTTCGAATATACTTTCACTATTCCTTCTCAGCCGTCGTGAGTTGAAATCCTCTATATGGCCCTTGATGGTATCTTTTCTCAAAACACATAAACTCATTATTTTCAGGTCTGTCTTTTCTTCCTTCTTTCAGTTTATATGTTATTCCATACTCATAACACTTTCCGTCTGTTCCAGTTCATATTCTAAATAAACCATTTTCTTTTACTAGTGTCACATACAGTCATAACTGGTCCTTACGTGGCATCACGACTGCAGTCAATTTCCTATCCCCGTAATGTAGCTTTCCTGTGTCTTTTCTATAAATAATTTCATAGCAACTGTTCTAAAAATCTTTCCTTTGTGGAACCTACTCTTTATGAATGTAATGCAGTACTAGATTTGGCGGCAAGGCCTCTTCATTTTACGCTAGATATAACCGTAAGTCCTATGTTGATAGTTTCTTCTATCGCACTTCTCGCTTGTGAGACTCTCTTCCGGTTCCTTGCTTTCCAGGAAAGCGTGATCGTCAAAAATTTAAATGCAACGTCAATAGTTATCTTCTGTCTCCTTAAGTCCTGTTATTTTATTGTTCCCTCTCCTTAATAGTGATATTTTCTCATATCCTCTAGCACTCACTAACCTGATGCGACATAGTCACTTTATTGCTTTTCTTGGGGTGAGATGATTAAAAAAAAGGAATATTTGGTATTTTCTTGATTTCCTATGACAACTTTGAAATGTCCCTACATATTTCAGTGATATCTTTTCTCAAGCTACTGGTACAGATCGCCCCACTCTTGAAGGAAATACCTTGTGTTGATTTGCATTTTCTGAATTATCATAAAACTGTGACACTTGTTAGTTTAAAAAAATATCACCCTTGTGCCTTAATGGCTTTATTGCCTTGCTAAGAGTGAAATTATTTTTTTTAAATACAGCAAAAAAAGACAATTCTTTTTATCTTAGTTGAGAATATATGACGTTGTGACGACATTACTGTAACGTTGCAGTCAATTATCTGTCCCGACCCCAAAATGACCGTTCATCCCCCCCAACGTAGCTGAAATAATTACATCGCTTAAGACAATATATTCATGATGTTACATTTTATTTTTTTGCTAGTATAACGTTACAAGACAGCATGTTTGCGGTGTTACCTAGCAACGTTGCGGGTACATTGTAAGGAGTTTACAACAATTACTTTTGTAACCTTTGTTTAACTCTGGAGAAACCTTGTAGCATTCTGTTAGCTGTATTTTATCTATCCTCAATAACTCATCTTTCATCCCCCAGAGTTATAGTAGATGTTTCGCATAATATTTTTTTGAGGCACTTTGGAGTAATGGATAGCGTCTCAGATTGAAGAATCGGAGAGCCGAGTTCGAATTCTAGTTGGATTCATTACATTCACTTATGCGCTAATACGCTTGGGAATGGTGTGAATCCTCTTCTTCTCCCCTCCAGTTATGGATAAATAGCAGGATAGACCTGATTCTATAGTCATGAATGACAACTGGTCTACAGCAGAAAGAAATTGCAACCTACTTCGGGAAAAATATGCCTCGTCAGTCATATATCAAAAGATACATGATCGCCTAAACGTGTATCACGCATGGCACATTACTGACTGAAAATATCTCTCCTCAAGGCCACAGAGTTCACCAAATGTATCTAACTCTCTGAACCTGCTCAGTGTTGTTACGCGAAACTCTGGAGTCGGTCAAGTGATAAATCGTTTGAATATTTATCAAGTAATTCATAAATATTTATTAATTCATTTATAGACTTTAATCGCTTTAATTATCCATTCGGCTAGTTTGGGATAGATTTCTCCTGGCTTTAAAAAATGTAAAATTCTAGTCAATTTTACGTTTTCCGTGTTTGGTGCTTCTCGGCTTTGTAAGTGTTACATAAAATACATTTAAATCTGAATATAAAGAAATATTCAGAACTACGCATATATATTTATTGTTTAACTATTGCTATATTTATAAGTGGGTATGCTCAATATCAAGAATAGATCATTTGTAGATATATACAAATTGTATATCGAAATCAAGACCGCGTGTTGACTAGAAGTTCCACGTCTTTATGCACTTTGAAGATCATGATCTGAGAATCACATTGAGATGTCAAACTGACTCTGTCTTTCTCCGACATTGAGCAAGCTTCATCTATAAATATAGCAAATTTTAAATCTGATATATATATATATATATATATATATATATATATATATATATATATATATATATATATATATATATATATATATATATATATATATATATAGGGTTAGTTAAATGAATTAACTAGACATTAGCAACCGTACACGCCCGTGCTGGCGTTCATAAGTTGCTAAGGAAATAAATAATTACTAAATTTAGCTAAGAGGTGTGGACATAATAGTCTTCAATGTGATTCGACAGAGCTAAGAAATATATATTGATAAATATACATATACCTACGTTTGATGTGCGACTTAAGTTTCGTTGGTTTACCCAACTCGTCGGCCAGACGATATAGATTATTTTCTATTTAAAACATTATACAGATTATGCTAATGGATGGAGACTGATTCAATGATATCTGATACCTACACACTCGCAGTGAATTGGAAATTGGTCGCTAAAAATCAATCCATTCCAAGGTAGGAAAAATTACACGAAAAATTATTCATCCTAAAAAATATTAATAATTTAAATCTACTCAATAAACGGAATGAGTTTGAGTCTAGTTGTATACACAAAAAAAAACGTTTCTCTTAAAATATTGCAATCCTGGATAATCTACATTTTGTCTAAATTTAATTTCAAATTTTAATTTTCCGCTCGCCGTTATTGTAGGTCATGAACCGTTTACCTTTCTTTTACAAACAGCGTCCATCGTTCAAATTTTAAGTGTACTTCAATTCCTTTTTTGTTCTCTTTTTTATTGACTCATACCTACGCGGTTGTGGATGGTTTATGATTTGCTCATCCTGTGGTGAGTCTTGGCTTTTTAACCCGGCAGAGATAATCCCTTTTCAGGTTAGACCATTGCTGATGTCCTCCAATTAGGTGGCTCGCGTTGGTCGAAAGCACATGGCCGGTGACCTGCATCGAGTAGGTCCTTCGGCCAGCGGTGCCGTTTTAACCCCACCCAATCACGTGAGTTTAGCCCGCCAGCTGAAACGGTTTACCGGAGCATTGCAACTTGGAGCAACCACGTGAGGGATTTAAAAGATGGCTGAAGACAAGTGATACCCGTCCAACAGAAAGTAAAGCGTGCCAGACATTAAATTTACTGCCTCTGTCCAGAGATCCTTATGCCTGCATATATATATATATATATATATATATATATATATATATATATATATATATATATATATATATATATAGGTATAGATGGAATAAAATTCCGATAACCAAAACCACTATTTTCAAAAATGTGCTCAGTGCAATGTAGACCAAATAATATCTATTTGAAAATTATAACATAAGTATGTTATAATCTCACTACAAAAATACCCATTTCGTTTCAACACTTCTGGTCTCTTGTCAAATGATGGTGTTGATTGCCGATATATATATATATATATATATATATATATATATATATATATATATATATATATATATATATATATATATATAACCGAATGGATGAATATATGAACGAACGATTGTATACTGTTATATACGGTATCTATGAACACTAATGTCCCAATCCTCATAAATACGTTGGATACTATTGTAATATGCTGTCCACCACTAGCAGTGGTTACCTACTTCACACCGCGAAATCAATTTGCTAACGTCGAATTCAACGGGAGAGTCGATTATATATATATATATATATATATATATATATATATATATATATATATATATATATATATAACCGAACGGATGAATATACGTAGGTATATGAGCGAACGATCGTATACTGTTATATACCGTATTTATGAACACTAAGCATGATAAGCATGTTATAATCTCACTAAAAAAATGGCCATTTTGTTTCAACACTTCGGGTCTCTTGTCAAATGATGGTGTTGATTGCCGATATATATATATATATATATATATATATATATATATATATATATATATATATATATAACAGAATGGATGAATATACGTAGGTATATGAGCGAACGATCGTATACTGTTATATACGGTATCTATGAACACTAATGGGTATGTCCCAATCCTCATAAATACGTTGGACACTATCGTAATATGCTGTCCACCACTAGCAGTGGTTACCTACTTCACACCGCGAAATCAATTTGCTAACAGATCAATAAAGCATTAACTTACTAATCATTCTCTGAATGACGCCATCTTTATGTTTAAAATTATTAAGATGGATTAGATGCTAATCCGTTGCTAGTACTTTCGATAACATAATAAAGATAAATAGCACAGTTTAAGAAACATCTCTCGGCCTGCAATGCATTTATTTTCGTCTTGGAAATTTACCTGATATTTACCTGAAATGAAAAAAATATTAATGCTTGACGCTGAAGACGTGAATGTCTTCGAAAGTACTAGCAACGGAACATCTAATCCATCTTATAATATTAAACATAACGATGGCGACATTCAGAGAATGATTAGTAACTTTATTGAACAAAGGGATTTCGCCATTAATTATATTAACTTTACTGATTAATTCTTTAGATGAATCCTTTTTTATAATAATATATATTTACATACACACAGGCACACACACATATATACACACACACACACACACACACACACACACATATATATATATATATATATATATAAAAGTGAACATAGAATTCAACACTTAGAGGTGACAGTCTGTTTCATGCTAGATGCAATCGTCAGGCCTGACGATTCCATCTAGCATGAAACAGACTGTCGCCTCTAAATGTTGACTTCTATGTTCACTTTTATATTTACACACGCTCTATCTCTGATAGTGAGCACTATACCATAAATATAGCACACCTTAAGAATATATTTCATATATATATATATATATATATATATATATATATATATATATATATATATATACAGAGGGGGCCCTCGACTTACGTCGGATATCCGTTCCTAGGACACAACATAACCTGATTTTCGACGTAGGTTGGAACTCACCTGTATAAGCG
Organism: Acanthosepion esculentum; assembly: GCA_964036315.1. NCBI lineage: Eukaryota > Metazoa > Mollusca > Cephalopoda > Sepiida > Sepiidae > Acanthosepion > Acanthosepion esculentum. The sequence continues at coordinate 74,397,774 of OZ038505.1, forward strand.
CTCACGAGTCTGCCTTGGGAGCTATAATGAAGGGCAATAGATTCCCCAAAACGACACAAATGAGAGATAGCTAATGAAGGAAGATCGAATACGGCATACAGCGGGTGAAGAAACAACGCCGTCTTCTTCATATAGCACCGAGTGACGACATATTATATTATGAAAGATGACGCCGTAATTACGAATGACATATATATATATATATATATATAAGGAAAAACTAAAATAATTTTGTTTCCTGTTTAGCTTTGTGTTTTCGGTTCCTTCTCAAGATTTCTTCAACTCTACACTTCTAACGTCTCCGCCTAAACTCTGAAAATATATTTACTATTTATTTGTTATGCATTTTCTTTCTCAATAGGAGTAGATAGGTTCGCCTATCGTCTGGTTCACAGTCTTCTCCAGTCCTTTGAACAGGTGCAGAGGTTTATTCCTTGTTTCCTGTTTAGGATTGGATTTCCGCTTCCTTCCAATTTCTCATTCCCTTTCAATCCTAGATGCTCCTCTTGCGTCTTAGTGACTTTATCACCTTGTTCAGGGAAAATTTATCATATTAAAAAAAAACTCCCCAACAACTGACCAAATGATCGAAGAACAGAATTTTTTTAAGGAGACTCATTTCGGATCAAGACAATAAATCTTTTAGCATTTTTTCATACATACATACATACATACGTACATATATATATATATATATATATATATATATATATATATATATATATATATATATATATGTACAATAATTATTATTATTATTATTGAAGGCTAATTTCTTAACTGCTACCCAACACACACCCCTCCTATTTTGTACTTATCTCGTCCGCCGTGTGATTTCTATTGAATTATCTACGGTCTATTCGTTCTGCATAACATAAATCAGATGACTTTATATTTGTTTTTGGAATCAGCCCTGAAATATCTCATTCACTCAAAAGGATTTTAAAATCTATACCACTTTTGACTCCGCAGGTCAAAACTGTAAAATATAGTTTTATTATTATGATCTTAATTTTGTTTATTATTATGTTCATAATTTTCTTTATTATTATGACCTTAATTTTCTTTATTATCATGATCTTAATTTTCTTTATTATGATGATTTTAATTTTCTTTATTATTATAATCTTAATTTTCGTTCGCAGTATTTTCGTTTTCAGTCGGAAATCTTGCTATCTATGAGTTCTCCATCAAGTTGTAAGGAGTCAGAATCAGAATATTTGTAGTGCTAACCATCGCAGACTTCGGAGTACGAGGTTTTTTTTTCTCAATTAAGATCGATAACCCGATGATAAATGGTACAGTATTGGACTGAATGTCAAGTATTCTGGGAACTACAATCTGGCGGTTGGTATATTTCGTAAACTTGTCAATTTCTTTAAACTTGATATTAGGATCACCAGAAACAGTCACGTCGATGAGACGGTATTTTCTTGTTCCTTTGTCAACGACAGTGATGTTTGGTTTGTCATCGTGGCCTCAAGGAAATGGTCACTTTAGATGTTCAAATCTCACAAGATCTTGACTTGGTTGTTTTCGGTCACTTTCTCGGGATTGTGACGGTATCATTTCTCGTCGACTTAAAGTCCATACTTCCTACATAGGCACCAATGCCGATAAGACGTTACGTTATATTCGTGGAGCTTATATCCTTTCTTTTTTGGATTTATTATTATTATTATTATTTCATTTGATTTTTGGCATGTACACATTCCTTTTTAGGTCCCACCCAGAGACCTAAGGTTAGAAATGGCATCATGACACTTTCCACTGAAAATAATCTTTTACATAGATAAAGCCCTTCGTAAAATGTGGGCTGTACTTGTGAGAACAATTTTTTGTATTTCTTTGATGTATGGGCTTCCAGGAATCCCTTCAATTAGTCTACTGGAATCTTTTCCAACCAATCCCAGGGCTCCAACTACAACAGGGATTGTTGATGTTCCCATGTGCCACATTATTATTATTATTATTATTATTATTATTATTATTATTATTATTATTATTATTAATTAATTAAATGATTGACGTAACTCTTTCGATTAAGAAAAGAAAAAGAAAAAAGAGACAATGCTTAACAAAATTTTGACAGTATATCTGTTTTCTTCAAGCTGCGTCTTTAAAATGCATACAAGGATAAAAGTATTAAAGTGCTTGAAGATATTTGCATATGCAAATTAGTAACGTCCTACCACTAAAGAAATTAAGACAATGACAGTAGAGTTCCATAAGATTCATACTAAACAGTATGATTAATTTTTCTTACTAATCAACTGGCTGAATATGTTAAGATGAACACGCTCCCTTTTATGGAACCCGCATCTCAGTGGCATTCCCATCACGCTGGCTGCCTTTCCCTCATTTTGCCGTGTTGCCTACCAGGAAAAAAAACCCTTTTTCCCCAAGATAAGCGTCGCTTGTGAAGAGATTTGTTTTCTATTTTTAGAGACGTATGAATTGTTTTTAAACATAACTTGAAGAAGGCAGGCATACTGCCGAAACATGTTCAACATCATTAAACACCGTGATCTTTTCTTTTCCTTTTCTTTTTTTAAATCACGCTCATCTGAAAGCATTATCCTTATTATTTTATTTCTGGTGTATACTCATTTCTTTTTGCGTCCCAACCAGATACCTAAAGTCAGAAATGACATCATTACATTTCCCGCTTAAAAGAAAAAATAAAATAAAATAATATCACACAAATTTTACCTACATAAAACTTTTCATAATGTGTGAGCTGTACTTTTGAGTACATTTTTTATTTCTTTCAGTCATCGGCTACCAGGAATCTCTTCAATGAGTCTATTGGAACCATTTCCGATCAAACCGTGGGTTCCAACTACAGTTGAATCTGTTAATGTTCTCACATGCCACATTTGTGAGAATTCGATTTCAAAGTTCCTTGTACTTGGATACTGTTTGTTTAAAGATCGTAAATGACACATTACAATCTGCAGGGTCTACTGCATCGAGTAGGTCCTTTGGCCAGTGGTGCAGTTTTAACCCCACCCCTTCACGTGAGTTTAGCCCGCCAGCTGAAACGGTTTACCGGGGCATTGCAACTTGGAGCAACAACGTGAGGGATTTAGAAGATGGCTGAAGACAAGTGATACCCGTCCACCAGAAAGTAAAGCGTGCCAGACATTAAAGTTACTGCCTCTGTCCAGAGAACCTCATGCCTGCATATATATATATATATATATATATATATATATATATATATATATATATATATATTCGACTGGAATTTGGAAATCGGCTCTCGGATTCCTCAATCCAAGCCGTTGTCCATTACTCCACCGTGCCTCCACATCGAATCCATTGCATTCACTTACGTGCTAATACACTTGGGAAAGGTGTGAATCCTCTTCTTCTCCCTCCAACTATGGGTAAATAGCAGGAGAGACTGGGTTCTATAGCCTTGGATTGCAACTGGTCTAGGAGAAGGACAACTCTGAATTCAAAACCTGCGGAGGGTCGTTTGGGGACCTTGTGGCACTCAGTGCACCAGGTCTCTGTATTCGTCCATTCAAAAAGTGTGGATGGTCCTGCACGAAACCTTCACCACTATAATCAAATCTCATGTGTCGGCGTCGGGCTCTCAGTTTCTAGGAACTGATCTGCTTGACCCTTATACGTCGAATTCGACGGGAGAGTCGATTATATATATATATATATATATATATATATATATATATATATATATATATATATATAACCGAATGGATGAATATACGTAGGTATATGAGCGAACGATCGTATACTGAGACTATCGTAATATGCTGTCCACCACTAGCAGTGGTTACCTACTTCACACCGCGAAATCAATTTGCTAACTGATCAATAAAGCATTAACTTACTAATCATTCTCTGAATGACGCCATCTTTATGTTTAAAATTATAAGATGGATTAGATTTTCCGTTGCTAGTACTCTCGGCCTGCAATGTCAATAAGACTTACTATGTCAATAAGAAAGCACATTTAGCGCTTTCTGTGGTCTTTGATCACAATATCTGGGCGATAAGCTTTGATTGTTCTATCTGTGCGTATTTTAAACTTCCATAAATTTGTTACAAGCCCTAATGTCTGCGTGGTGTTCATACCAATTTCTTGCCGTTTCATTTCCTTTATAGTTGCATACTTTATAATGCGGTTTTTTTTTTATATTTAGATAGGTGACAATTCCGTGCCACCTGATACAAGATGGCCGATTGCTTCTGGATATTTATTATTATTATTATTATTATTATTATTATTATTATTATTATTATTATTATTATCATTATTATTATTATCATTATTATTATTATTATTATTATTATTATTATTATTATTATTATCATCATTATTATTATTATTATTATTATTATCATTATTATTATTATTATTATCATTATCATTATTATTATCATTATTATTATCAGTATTATTATTATTATTATCATTATCATTATTATTATGATTATTATTATTATCATTATTATTATGATTATTATTATTATTATTATTTCCTTTGATTTCTAGCGTTTACACATTTCTTTCCGGGTCCCGCCCAGGGACCTAAGGTTAGAAATGGCATCATGACACTTTCTACTGCAAAAAAAAATAAAATAAAATAAAATAAAAAAAATAATTACATAGATAAAGCCCTTCGTAAAGTGTGGGCTGTACTTGTCAGAACAATTTTTTGTATCTCTTTGAGGCATAGACTTCCAGGGATCCCTTCAATCAGCCTACTGGAATCTTTCCCAACCAGTCCAAGGGCTCCAACTACAACAGGAATTGTTGATGTTCCCATGTGCCACATTTTTGAGATTTCTATTTCAAGGTCCTTGTATTTTGACAGCTTCTCGAATATCTTCAAAGATACATTGCAGTCTGCAGTGACTACCATATCAATAAGGAGGCACTTATTTTGTTAGTGGTCTTTAATAACAATGTCTGGGCGGTTGGCTTTGATTGCTCTGTCAGTGTGTATTGTGTATTATTAGTATTATTATCATTATTATCATTATTATTATTATTATTATAGACACAATTTTTGAACTTAGCTCATGGTCAAGGTAGAATAGAATATTCTAGAATCGTGGATACTGTCCTATATACAGGGTGTCCATAAAGTTCGTATACACTTTAAAAAATTCATAACTTTATTTGTATTTGCGATAGAAATAATCTGTAAAAAATGTTATAAAGTTTTATGTACCTAGTTTTAAGTATAGCTAAAGTAACTAATGTGATTAGCAAGGCCTCTGATCAGGAGGTTTACGGAAGCGTGGAAATGCCTCTTAATTGCTGATGTTCTCAGGTCCACCATGACCTGTGTTGTTAATACCTGTTAAGGTCCCAGCTATGGTAAATAGTTCATCCCAAACTGAGCTCAAAACACGATGAAAGTTTAAAAATATTTTTTAATATCAGCAATATACAGGGTGTCCATAAAGTTTGTGTGCACATTAAAAAATTTATAACTTCATTTGTATTTGCGATAGAAATAATATGTAAAAAAAATGTTATAAAGTTTAATGTACCTAGTTTTAAGTATAGCTAAAATAACTAATGTGATTTCAGGCATTACTGTAAATCAGTTTTCAAATGTTTTCCGTGAACTGCAAAATCGTATTACCCTTTGTATTGCTAATGATGGAGGACGTGTGGAAACTTAAACAAAATTTCAATAAAACCTTAGAAAATATAGATTTACTTCTTTCCAATCCTTTTTACAAATTGTTTCTATCGCAAATACAGTTATAAATGTCCTAATGCGCACACAAACTTTATGGACACCCTGTATTTGCCGATTTCTATAATACTACGGTCTCAGTTCATTTGCCTTTCACTCTGGAGCATTTTCAGGATTCCCGCGAGTTTGGAGACACACACGCAGAAAATAAATAGATACATAAGAGTTGAAAATACGGTTTAAATCCAACAGGATGATTAAATAAGGAACAGGCAGAAAATATTGGAGATTCAAGTATTTGATTTAAGAATATTGGAAATACAAAAAATGTGTTTTGTGGCAATTTATTGTATCTTGGTTATTTATTAATATTCACCAATATTCGTAAAACCTACACATAGAAAATACAAGATGCATTTTTTTTAAAGGCGACGCAACGTACCTTTACAGATTCACCCCAAATATTCGTCACATTTATCGTACAATTAAAATACACATGTAGAATGAATATTTAATAAAATTCATAAACTAATTTAACTTTTCAAGAATCAAACACAAGAACCTGTGAGATTTTCATCATTAGTCTGCTCGACGAATGTTGGTGTGGGGGGGCGCTGAGCATCTGAACCTTTGATCATTTTCATTTTTCATTATGCCTCTTAATTCCTTGGAGAACATAAAGCCGAAACATCACCTCTCTAACGGTTATTTCCGGACGATCGTCTTCAGCTCGGCCCATGTCGCGCCGCCTGCCTTCCCGGTGGGATTTTCACCAGCACGTGTCATACGCTCCACTTTGCAGGACTCTTCCTCGGCCATGTCGTTGTTTGAAGATATCGTTGAGGTTTCTGTAACAAGCTAGTTTTTAATTGAGTAGGCTACAATAACCTACTCACTTAAAAACCTCCAGCTTGGCGGTTGTGCAAACCCCAACCTGAAGGACCAGGGTGTGTCTTTCGCCTGGCTCCTACCCCACTGACCTGTTGAGATTGGTTGGACATGCTAAGGGATGAAGCACAGTCTACTTAGACCTGGGCGTCATTGAAGCACGCAAGTCTCCCTAACACGTCAAGGCGACACACCATCAGGACGGATCAGAAAAAGATTAACGGTACAAAATTTAATCCATGCTATAAAAAGAGATATTAAAAAAGAAGATTGAATTGATAAAAAGAAAATACAGCCATTAAATTCGGCCTCTTACCGGTTGTTTTGTTTAGCGGTATATCAACATTTCATTCATTATGCCTCTTGATTCCTTGGGGACCATAGGGCCGCCACAACACCTCTCCAACTGCCGCGGTTCCGAGCGATCCTCTTCAACTCGGCCGATATCGTGCCGGCTGCCTTCCCGGGGAATTTTCACCAGCACGTGTCAAACGCACCACTTTGGAGGACTCTTTCTCGGCCATGTCGTTCCTTGAAAATATCGTTGAGGTTTCTGTAACAAGCTAGTTTTTAAGTGAGTAGGTTTTTTGCCTACTGCACAACCCCAACCTGGAGGATCAAGGTGTGTCTTTTGTCTGGCTCCTACCCCACAGACCTGTTGAGCTTGTTTGGACCTGCTAAGGCCTGAGACCCCGCCCACATAGCTCTGGGGGTCGTTGAAGCACGCAAGCCGTCCTACCACGTCAAGGCGACGCACCATCAGGACGGGAGCATTTGATCAGTTCCTTCCATATATCTTGGTTGTAAGCCGGGAAGAAATGAATTCATGAGTAGCGTATCTTTTGACAAGTAGACCTGGTAAAGCCCGTCCCTCCCGAGGGCAAACCACAGCCGAGGTCCTCCAACATGAGGCTTTCTTTTGTCACGGGAATTGTTAGCCCTGGCTGTTGATGAGTGATCTTGGCTTGTCCCAAAGCGCAAGTTATTTCTTTTCTGAATGTGTATAATTCTTTTTTTGGCGGACTCTGTATTTAATATATATTCAACAAAGATAAATTCTAGCTCTATAAGTGGAAAGGCAATTCAAGTATTTTGGCTCGATGATCAGGTTATCTGTTTCTAGTATACAAAATAAGGCCAAGAGCCACAGAGACAATGACATCTGTTGCAAAATGTACGAACCATGTGGAAATATGTGGACATCTCCCTGAAATCAAAGATAAGACTGATGTCTGCTTTGGTCTTTTCAATCTTTCTGTACGGCAGCAAATTTTGGATTTTAACAACAATTTTTTTTTTAAATCATTTCACCCCAAGCAAAGCGGGAATGCCACTAGTAGACGGGGAGCGTGGAGGGCTTACAGAGAGTGAAGGTGAGAAAAAAGATTGGTTATAGGGTGTAGAGAGGAAATGATAAAAGTTGAACGAGATTCAAGAAGGTAGAAGATGGCGATTGATGTTGCATTTAAATTGTTTAAATATTGTAGTTATCAGGAAAGCAAGTAAACGGAAGGGAGTTCCACAGAAAAGAAACTGTTGGAGTAAAAGTGGTAGTTTCATTTAACTATTTCAACAGTAAAAGGGGTGAGACCTAAGTGCCAATCTAGTAGCATTCTTAAATTCACGCAATTGAGGCACCAGGGAAAAAGTCATCAAAGAAATCGCCATGAAAATATTTGTAGAAAAGACAGAGGAAGCTTCGTCGTGTTCTTGAGAAAGTGACTGAAGTCGAGATGCCAGGTCAGGATCCATTATATTGCAGGGGGTTTCAGAGAGTGGAAGTGAGAGAAAAGGCTGGGTATAGAGGAGATTGAGGAAAGGATAAAAGTTGAACGGGATTCAAGGAGGTAGAAGATGGCGATTGATGTTGCATTTAAATTTTCGAAGATTGTAGTTATCGGGAAAGCAAGTAAACGAAAAGGCGTTCCACAGAAAAGAAACTGTTGGATTAGAAGTGGCGGTTGCATTCCGAGCCATTATCAATTACACCACTGCACATCCAAGCTTAAAAGCTGTCACCCATCAAGCTTGACGTTGCTTAGCTTTGGTGATGATAAATAAATGTTGCAAATAATTCTACTGACTTGCATAAGAAATTTCATCGCTGCTACTTCCAAAGTGAAACATGAAAAGTGGAATTTTAATGAACACAGATTTGTTTTTTAATCATTTCACCCCCAAACAAGGCAGGAATGCCACTACTATACAGGGGTTTACAGAGAGTAAAAATGAGAGGAAAGACTGCGTATAGGCGGATTAAGGAAAGGATAAAAATTGAACGGGATTCAATGAGATAGAAGATAGCGATTGACGTTGTATTTAAAATTTAAAATTTTGAAGATTGTAGTTATCGGGGAAGCAAGTAAACGGAGGAGAGTTCCACAGGCGGGAAATGCGAGAAAAGAAATTGTTGTAGTAGATGTGGCGGTTGCATTTAACTATTTCAACAATAAAAGGGCTGGACCTAGATACCATTCTATTCGCTACTTTAAATTCATGGAGTCGGAACATCAGGGGAAAAAAAGCTCGTAGGGGCAGTAGCTATGAAAATATTTGTAGAAAAGACAGAGGGAACCCACATTATGCCGGTGGGAAAGTGACTGAAGTCGGGATCGATTACTATGCAGATCCTTTTTTGGATTTTGTCAACAACCACGAGATGAACAGCAGGGGCACCAGACCAGATATGGAAGCAGTATTCAATGCACCGACAAATGCTAGATTTATAAATGTGTCAGATGGATTTTGATAAGAAAAACTATCCTTTAATCAAAGTTCTTAGCAGCAGAGACGTCAATAGATTCAATATTATCTCTCCACTTCAAGTCAGGGTGAAAACATGAGACCAAGAAGACGCAACGAGTCACTCTCCCGGAGGTTAGCATCAGCCAGGCTTATCGAGGGCAAAAATGGTTCTATATGATGATTAACGAATACATTTTTTATGGTCGTAAGTGGCAGGAAACCAAGAAACCGGAAGAGAGTTCTACAGGTGAAAAGTGTGAGAAAAGAAACCATTAGAATGAAACATAGTTTTATCTAGTTTTTTTTTCAACACTAAGACGATGAAATCTCATAGCCAATCTATTAGTACACTTAAATTCAAGTAACCGGGGTACCATGGTGGAGAGCAATTTAGAACAACAGCCATGAAAGTATTTGTAGAAAAGACAGAGGGAAGCCATGTCACGTCAGTGGGAAAGTGACTGAAATCGATATGTCAGGTAAGGACCGATAACATTACAGATTCTTTTTTTTTTTTTTTTGATTTTGTCAAGAACCTCGAGATGAACAGCAGGAGAACCAGACCAGATATGGCAGCAATATTCAATGCACGGCCGGATGGTAGATTTATAAATGTGCAAGATGGATTCTGTCGAGAAAAACCTTCTGGTACGACGCAATGAGCCAACTTCCATTGCAGTTGATGAAGCTGTTGATTCAAAGTAGTTTGAAGTCAGTTGAAAACGTGAGGACAAGAAGGTGCAGTAAGACTCTCTACTCGTGTCGAGCATCAGCCATGCTGATGGCAGGCAGGGAAGTTTCTCTATGACAGTTAAAATAGAGCAGTTTAGTCTTGGAGGCATTAAAATTCATGAGCCATTCCCCGACCCAGTTTATCACTGATTGGAGGCCCTTTTCAAGAGCGCCGGTTAACTTTGTCAGCTCTGGCGGATTTTCTATTGAGACATTAGTAAATGGTAGTGCCATTCGCATAAATGCCTACTTGAAAACTGATGAGATCAGGAAGATCATTGATGAAGATCAGGGACAGACTAGGACCCAGAATAGAGCCTTGGGGGACGGACACCGTTCGCGTGAAAAGATCTGAAAGCGATCCCGTTCAGAGAAACCTTCATTTCACGATTTGATAGGAATGACTGAATTAAATGAAACAATCGCTCTATATTACCGTAGCCCTGAAGCTTATGTAGAAGACCAGCGTGCCAAATCCTATCAAACGTCTTTGAGATATCTAGAGTGTGTCTCTAGAGCGTGGCTCGAGCTTCGCCGGTATTATCAAGAGCTTTCTATATACATACATATTCAGTGTTGACCGTAAGCATGTCAGCGGTGGCAAGAAACCAAGCATTAGAAATGAGATGCGACAGAACATTTCAAGTCACCTCCTCCGTGGTCCACACGACGTAGTGCCAGACTCCACCATACAAGGAACACGCCCATTTGAACGCCTCATCTCTAACGTAAAAAAAAATTTGAAACTATATGGACAAGGCATAAGTTCCAACAATCTTTCCACTGCTATCCTACATATAACTATCTTAGACAAAAAAAAATGAAGAGACAGACAGATGAAAAAATGGGTCACGGTATCACTAAGTGTATTGCGTGATAATCCACAGAGACTCAGACATTAGCGCACAACTCAAACATCTGAAGAAAAATAATCAGGCGCTCACCTGCTTAACGACCCTAACGGTCACATCCGGTTATCGAACTGACAATTATAATGACGATGTATAAAAGCATTGACACCACGCACTTTGAAATGATTACATCACTAACTGATGTTTTTCTTAGATACGTCTACTGGTGTTAAAATTATGCAAGAAATGGTCCCCTAAATTTATTCCTGATCGCGAGAGAACTACACCATTGTACAAATTAATTGAAACAAAACAAATAATTCTGTTATTATTTACTTTTTTTCGTATTTTTCATAAAAAACATGATAACATCATATAAAATAAACATGACCCAGTGCACATGTTAGTACTTCGAATGTCCATTTCACGAAGTCGTTCCTTGCAGATTGACCACAGATTTTCGAATGGATTTAAATCAGGAGAGTTTCCAGGTCAGTCTATTGTACTTTGATTTGCTCACTGGTAAGGTCTGCCAGTGTGTTCGTGCAGCGTTACAATTTTCATACGTATCTTGGAGTAATATCCATCGCAAACAATGGTCGTAGGACAACTAATCGACAGTCGAGACAATAGTGTTTGGGCGTGATGAAATTCTGATGCAATATTTTTCAAGGCCAAACAAATTTCATCATACAATCCAAAATTAGATCTATATTACTGCACACCACTGCGAATGGCCTAATCTGAGGAAAAAATAGGAATGGATTACACCCTGTCACTCCAGTGGGTCTAAAACTGACAGTATGGTGAAGGAAAGAAAACTAAATCAGTTGTTTCAATTAATTTGCACAAGGTTGAACAGATATCACAGTTATTTCTTATTAATTCTACGCTAGTTAATAAAGTGTCGAGTGGCTTTGTATAAATGATCATGGATGTGTTTCTCGGGTTCATAGCGTTTCCAATCTCTCTTTTTAAAAGCATTCGTCTGAAATTAACCAATTTCAATACAAGGCAACAATTTAAAAAGATACCTTCTTTTTTCCATACGTTGTCACCATTTTGCGTATAGATAATGTTTTCAGCTTACAACTAAATATTTCATGTGACATGAGAAGGAAAGATTAAATTATTTGTTAGGACTGCAGCTAAGAAATTTGGTTCACTATGTGGGGTCAGAGAATTTTTCTTGTCAGTAGCTAACTTATATCTTTATAAGTCTGCCATTCGTCCTTGGTTAGAATATTGCTGCTATATCTGGTCTGGTTCCCCGACTATATATTTAAAGGTCCTTGATAAAATCCAAAGAAGAATCTGCAATGTTATCTCGGCTTCAATCACTTTCCCACCGCCATAATGCATCTTCACTGTGACGTTTCTATAAATACTGTAATGGAAATTGTTCCGATGAACGTAAACACGGAATGGAACCTAAACTTTACGAATTTAACGACAGTACTATATTGGTAGCAATGTCTCATCATTTTACATTTGAAAAAAACTTAGATGTAACCGTAAGTTCTATGTTGATAGTTTCTTCCATCACACTTGCGTGATTCTCTTCCGGCTTCTTACTTTTCAATCAAGTTCTCTCTTCAAAAATGCAATGTCGATCTTTATTTTCTGTCTTCTTATGTCCTGTTCTTTTATTGTTCTCTCTCCCTAATAGTGCGTTTTCGTTTCTCATATTCTCCAACACCAAAGTAGTCCCCTTACGTCTTAGTGGCTTTATAGCCTTGGTTGAAGTGGTATGATTAAAAGAATTAAACAGTTCTTTGATTTCAGATGACACTTTCAAATTTTCCTACATGTTTCAATATTTTTTCTCGGGCTTCTTCAACCGACTGATCCACTCATAAGAAATAGGTGCACTTCTTGGGGAAAATACATTTTTGTTTGTACGCATTCTCTAGGCCAGCAGTTCCTAAACGGTGCGCCGATCCTCATAGGCGCGACGGAAGAGGATAGCAGGTGAGGCGGAATGATTGAAAGACAATCAAAGATTGAGTAGCATTTTCAAAAAATTAATATGCCAAAAATAAGTATGATTTCAAAATTTAAAATATTATCATGGATTACATGTAATTGAAGGCATGAATCTCAGTATAAATACTTCTAAATGATTATTGACCGATTTTATCATTGTGATATTTTGGCCTTATGTCAAGTATTAAGAATATAGAAACTAGGCTCTGCAAATTGAAGGAGAGAGTTATCAATGATAATGTTCTGACTTTGAATCTGTAATTATCTTTTTTTTAAGCCACTACTTGTTTTTGATTTTTAAATGTAATTTTCCGTTACATAAAATTTGCTGTGGCGTGAGAAAATTCATTTCCGAAAATGCGGCCCAGAGGGGAAAAAAAAGATTGAGAACCTTTGCTCTAGACTATTCTTGGTTGGGACACTTGTTAGAATCGAAAAATATGATTTGCTATTGCTTCACTTTTATTTAAAAAGGTCAAAGTTTGGAAATGTGCTAGCATCATTGATATATTCACAGTTCCTTCATTTTTTTAATGCTTAACCTTTTCTTTTCTACGTTTGCGGAACTTTTTAAAAATGTTTTTTGAGGACTTTTTTTCAGAAACACATGCAAAAACATTTGAAGTTTATAATTATTTATCTGAAATTAAAATAAATTAATATATAATTTTATTAATTTATGCAAATGTCTGTGCTTCACACACACACACACACACACACACGCACACACACACAAACACATATATATATATATATATATAGTTTACGAAAAACTAGGTAATCCGTATGGGTAGACCCAATGAGGATAGAATCCAGAGAGCTCAATGTAAATCAGAGCTAATAATTTAAATAAAAACAGACCACTTCAAGGTTCCATATAATAAATTATTTCACCACAGCCCTTTTAAAGGACAGCGGGTCATCAGATTTTATTTCCAAAGGTTGAAACGAAAAATGAAAAGAAATTTACACATTTATTACGGGCAGTAATAAGTAAATTAACGAAGTGAGGGAGTGAAGGGGGTTGAGAGACATGATTGAGTTAGATGTAACATTTCTATTCTTTCAAATTTAAATTTTTATTTTTAGCGGAAATCCAGACATTGACACATTAAATCTGTTAAGGGAAGTTATATATTGATATATATATATAAAGAAACAATTTATACAAAGAATTAAATAGCAATGTTAATGTGATTAATGGCGAAATCTCTTCACTAGCAGGACTTAATGACACATTAACTTACTATCAATTCCTTGAATAATAGCATCCTTATATTCGAGTTGTTGTCAGATGGAAGACATATGCGAAGTACTTTCGACGATTTGAAATTGTCATCTTCAGGGCGCAATTTCCCAATACATAGGCAAAGACTAAGACGAAATATATGTTGATAGAAAGATTTCTTTTTCAAATTATGATATTTAATGTATGTTGAATATATGTTTGGGAGCATGCAATACCGTGTCGCTAGATGTCTTGTTCAAATCGATCAAGTGAGAATTTTGTTTGAATTTTGAAAAGTTATAATCCAAGAAATTTTCTTGTTATATGTGTTTATCTGGTAAAGTAAAATGGACACAGTATAATCCAACTGGTAGAGTAAAAATGTCTTAGTAGTTTTCCACAGAATTTAAGATTCTGTTTATTACTGACGTCGTAAATATAGTTAGCGAAGTGCTTTCGTCATTAATCACATTAACATTACTATTTAATTTTTTGTATAAATTGTTTCTTTATAATATAAAATACAAGCTGCACACGCTAAGATATATATATATATATATATATATATATATATATATATATATATATATATATATATATATATATATATATATATAAGAACGGTTGCGCGTGTGCCACTTATAGTATGTAAAATGGAAGAAAAGTTTTGCACAGCGAGGTATCAGACAGAGATCGGGTTTTTTGCTAATAATATGATCTCCACCAGAAAATACACAAAAACATCTGTCGGTGAAATTCTCATTTCTCTGTTTATTTCTCTCACCGTTGATGAAGGACACAAGGGTGCCCGAAAATTCCGGACTTAAAACCTTTCTTTCCGTGTTTTATTTCTGTTATATGGTCAATAATTAATATTCAATAAATGTTTTTCGTACAGATTATATCGGTACCCTTTCGTTTGCCCTTGTTTTATTAACTAACCTATTTTACACACACACACACACATACACACACACACATAATATATATATATATATATATATATATATATATATATATATATATATTGTCATCCACAGACAGACTGTTTCGCTGTATCACAGCTCATCAGTGTGACTAGACGTCCGGTTGCATCTGGCTAGAATCGAAAACCAGCTGAATTCGCGTCAGTCGGAAATTTTACCCTGAAGCCATTGGCGCACGGCAGAGAAGGTGAATTTAAGCGTATTTATTTTTAGATAAACACACAGTGACTGAGAGTACTCGATTCGATTTACCGAAGAGTCAAGCATTATTAGCCGTAATAGTCACTGTTTACAAAACCAAACATCCTCCCCAGAGAGCTCAACCGGAATAAATTTTTCAGGAGCATATATATATATATATATATATATATATATATATATATATATATATATATATATATATATATATATATATAAATGGTGGCACTCGCTTGGAAAAACCTTTGGGTATTTCGGCTTGTAGTAGAACAAACCAATACCCAAGGAAAAATGAGGAATAAAAAAAGAAAGAACTAAGAAAATGAAATTGAGGCGAAAACAATCGTCCAAAGTTCAAGCTCAAAGTCGAAATAAAAAAGCCTCCCAAAACGAGTGCTCAATACACTAAGTAAAGCAAACCTAATATAAATCTAAAGAGCCAGGTAAACCTACCTAGGTTTCAACTAAAAGGATCGTCAGGGTACAACTGGCCAGTTTTACTCTGACGATCCGTTTAGGTGAAACCCAGGTTTACCTGGCTCTTTAGGTTTATATTATATTATATTATATATATATATATATATATATATATATATATATATATATATATATATATATATATATATATACACTACTGTTTATATGTTTGGATCCCCCCCCCAGAATTATCATGAGATGAACCAAACAGAAGAGGGAAAAAAGGAGCTATTAGAGCCATTGAAAAAAGAATTATCAAATTGAATTATCAATTATCAAACTCATATATTGAGAAACTTTTGCAACAAATGCCAAAAGTCCGTGCTGCAGTAATCAAGGCTGAAGGAGGATATTCTGACGAGTACAAAATTTAATCATAAAATCTTTTTTTTTTATTTTTGTGACGATAATATTTCTAATAAAAAATCATGTCTGACTTTTTAACTATGCATAATAATTTTCTCTTATTTCAAGTACGAAACAACTACATTTTGGACCAATCTAAAAATTACCAGGGATCTCCTCAAACTTTTGAACTGTAGTGCATATATATATATATATATATATATATATATATATATATATATATATATATATATATATGATAGAAATTGTAAGGAGGATTTGATAATTATAATTAAGTAAATCATTGAGTCTGAAAGAAACCTCAACAGAATGCAGAAAGCACTGGACGGCCGTTTCGTCCTATATTTGGGACTCATCATCAGTGCGCATCCACTACCGACAATTGAAACCCCAACAGTTAGGTTGCCAAACAAACACCATACCAACTGTTCCAACGGGCCTCGGTGACGAAGAGATAGCAAATCAGTTTGAGCGGCTTGGTGATAGTAGTTGTGGCTCCGGGGGGCACAGTCTTATGGTTAAAGAGAACTTCAGTTGAGTTCCACCACGCAATATGTGAGCGAGCGGCGCTATATTGAGTCTGATTTGCTATCTCTTCTTCACCGAGGCCCGATGGAACAGTTGGTATGGTGTTTGCTTGACGACCTAACTGTCAGTGTTCAATTCTCGGTAGTTGATGCGCACTGCTAATGAGTCCCAAATATAGGACGAAACGGCCGTCCAGTGCTTTCTGCATTCTGTTGAGGTTTCTTTCAGACTCAATGAATTACTTAAATATATATATATATATATATATATATATATTTCTTCGTTAAGAAGAAATGTTTCAAAATTAATAGGGCAATCTTACGTGGTATAATAACTAACAAGCTTGTCTCGATAAATCAATGTCCACTATGTAATGAGTTCGATCCTCACAGAGCGTTTCGTAATTTTGGCTTAGCGCCACATCTAACCTACATTTAGAATATCATTTCAAGTACTTCAACCTAGTGTAATGGTAATAAATTTTGCCTCGCTATATCAATTACGACTGAGTTGTAAGTCGGTTCCTCACTAGGTTCTTCACACTTTCGGCCTTGTGTCTAAGGACAGTCTAAAGAATACTAATAAAAAAAAATAATATTCCCAAAACAGATTTCCCTATTTTTATGAGGGGACCAGTATATTTAAGCAGTACCATTTTCAATTTTCAAAATGATAGTTTATAATTATAATTCAGCTCTGTAAAAAGAAAGTAGGCGTTATTTTAAACTGACTTCAGGAGGATACAGGTTAAAACTTTCTATGCATAATGTTTATCAAAGAAGGAAAAAGCAAAAAAGACAACGCTTCTATAATCTGTCTCATATCTAAAAAGCAAACGAAATTATAAAATAAATTTGGTTCTGTTTAAAGCATGTCATTAACAGTCGGATGTTGCAATCCGACATTTTTACTCACGACATATGTATGGTTGAAAAAAAAAAACTTACGTTATTTTCGCTTCAAACAATAGAAAGAACCAGCAAGGAAGAAGAAAATATATAAAATTGAATGGAGACAAAAATAATGAATAAAAATTCAGAACAAGCATCAAAAGTGACAAATCGCTTGACAAAACAAATTTATTTCAGGACAAAGGGCATATTTTGACGGTAAACACCAAAAAAAGTCGTTGCGGAAATAGCTTGATCGCACGAGACATTACACAACAATGAAAAGAAGCGAGAACTCAGCAGGAGTTGTGAGACTTTGCTATACTATCTTTGCTTGCAACAGAGTCAACTGAGATATTACATTTTAACTCTACGAATTTTACTGTGAAAAATTAGATTTTAGAGCACATTACCTTCTTCAGAAAATATTCTTTTTAAACATTTAAACAATATATTTTACGATTGTTCACCCAATAAAAGTCCCAAGAGCCACTCAGATTTACTAAATGCAGAGATTATAAGTGTATGCAAGATTGTGGAAAGAGTTGCATACTATTAGTATAAATAATTATAAATTAGATAAATAGATATATAAATAAATATATAAATAAACTAGCAGCATGGCCCCGCGTTGCCCGTGCTTGATTAAAAAATCGTACGACTCATAATACAGCAATCGCTATCACTTGACTTAAAATATTTTTGCCCTCCTTGCCTTTAAAGGAGTGCCCTTTGCCGTGCTGATGTTGCTACATGCCTTACTTCTTGCCTATCTCACACTGCGATTTTTTTCTAAGCTCTATACTAAACATTAAATCTGATACGAAAAAAGAACTAAACAAAATGAACACAAAACGACCAGCTTTAAAAAAAGGACTCGTAACTGGAAAAACCGAATGAAAAAAGAATGTTAACAACAAATATATTTTCACACCCAACCCAGTTCTGCGGAATCAGAATCAACGTTGAGTTTAAGCAAGCGAATGAGCCAATTGGAGTAAAGTGCCATGCAGATTTAAATTTTTCCCACTTGTGACGAATGCAGCTATCGATTTTTTTTACATGCTAGCATGCTAGTTAACATTCGTGTCAGTCAGCTGTTGGCTCTCACGCTGGGCAATACAATCTTCCTGCCTATTCGTGGCAGCCAGCTATAGGCTGTCACTCTGACCTCTAGAAAATGGCCGCAAACTACACGAAAACAACCGTAGAAGCATGAAAAAATCGATTATTTCCACTATCGATGGGAGTTGGGAAATGCAAAGTCGGTCTTGGCCTTTCCGCTAACTTGGAGCATGTGCAAAAAAAAAATTGCGACCGTGCATTCGTTACACACGCGCGCACATCCTGCCTTTTATAGATAGAGATATAATAAATTAGATAAAGAAATATATAAATAATTATAAATCAAATTTTAGAAAAACATTACCTTCTTCAGAGAATATTCTTTTACAACATTTAAATAATATCTTTTACTGTTGTTCACCCAATAAAAGGCCCAAGAGCCACTCAGATTTACTAAATGCGGAGATTAAAAGTGCATGCATGATTGTGAAAAGAGTTGCATATTATTAGTATGTGCAATATATATAACGACAGCTGCATGACTTGAGGTTAAGATTGTTGTGATCAGGGAAGCATGTTCTCGGAAGGTCAACCTGGAAGGGGACGATTCGGTAACTACGGCCTATATGAGGAACCAGCGTTCTATTTTTGGTTTGATTTGAGGAGAGCATGGCAGGAGGATTCGGATACTTTCTGCAGCGGTACAAGAAACCAAGCATCCAGAGAAAGATATGCAATGTAATTGGCCCTGATCTGGCATCTCGTTTGCAGTCGCTCTCCCACAGACGTGCCGTCACCTCCCTCTGTCTGTTTTACAAATACTTTCACGGTAACTGCACCGATGAGCTGCTTTCGCTGGTTCTGAGACTTCATGAATTTAAGCGTTCTACTAGGCTGGCATCTCGCTCTCACTCTTTCACTGTCGAAACTGTTAAATGTAGCCGTCTCTTCTACTCCAATAGCTTCATATCTCGCAATTCCCGCCTGTGGAACTACCTCCTATTTCGTTGTTTCCCTGATAGCTATAATCTCCAACTATTCAAATATAATGTCAATCGAAGTCTCCAGATGCCTTCTCTTCATCCTTTCCTCCATCACTCCTGTTTGCTCTCGCTTCAACTCTCTGTAACCCCCTTGCGTGCTAGTGGCTTCCAGCCTTGCTTGGGGCGAAACAACAAAAATAAATTCAACCTTCTTCAGATATGAATCATATATAAAATTTATACACGAGGTCAGCTGTGAGCTTGAGTTCCAAAAGCCAGTCTAGGAAAAAAGCCTCATTTTCGAATAAGATATTTTGTTCGGATAGTGATTTTATGACATGTCAGGCCTTGTTTTTAATGTTTGTTTTAAAAAAAAAAAAAAAAAATTTTCACCCCAAGCAAGGTGTGAGTGCCACTAGCACGCAAGGGGTTACAGAAAGTAGGAGCAACAGTAAAGAGTCGTGAGAGAGGACAGGACGAAGAGAAGGACGGGGAATAGATCAAGTCATCTGGAGATGTTGAATTATTTTGCATTTGAATAGCTTGCGATTATAGCTATCAGGGAAGCAAGTAAAAAGAAAGGAGTTCCACAGACAGGAAGTATCTATTGGAGTAGAAGAGACGGCTGCATTTAATTGTTTCAACGGTGAAAGGGAGGGACCGAGATGCCGACCTAGTGGCACGTTTAAATTCATTCACTTTGGGAACTAGCAAAAATAGATCGTCAGAGCAGTTACCGTGAAAGTATTTGTAGAAAAAACAAGACAGAATTGTGTATGAAGCAGGCAATGAGAATCGAACTCACATCAGGAGGAATGGACAACTAGACTCGCCTCATTATCTACAGTATTTGACGGCATATAAGACGCATTTTTTTTTCGCTAAAAATATCTTTTAAAATTCCCCTGCGTCTTATATGCCACATGTAGTTTTATAATTCGCGATAGTCGGCTGAAATTAGCTACCTGGCAACCCCTATTAGCTTAGACTCTAGAGTAACTTTCATATACCTATTTTCATTATTTAAAAGGCTATTGCGCAGATTAAAAGTGTTATCATTGATAATATTCATTATAATAATTTCATCCCGTTTAATATTATTACTTTGTTTCACTAAAATTATAAGCAATAAATTCAAATTATATATTTATAAGATATATTTGTAAATTATATAAATATAAAATATATTTGTTTCATTAATATTTTTCTTGTGATAACTTCCGGTTTCATTGCTTTAAATACAATCAGGATTTTTATATCCTAATTATTCCAATCTGACTTTTACAAGACGCAGGTTGTACAGATCATATAGAGGATATATGTTTTATAGGCTCGTGTTCTTTCTCCTATTATTTTTCCTTTAATGGTAATCTTGACTTTAACCAAAATAATACCTCCCAAATATAGCCTAGGCTGTACCATTTACTAATAATTTTACTAATTTTACTAATTACTAATTTTTTCTTGATTTGCCCTGCTGAAATTGGGATGCGTCTTATACACCCGTGCGTCTTATATGCCGTCAACGTTAATATTCTACGCTGATGCACCTAAATATGAGATTTTATGAAACATTTCCTGATTCCTAAACTTATAACATATACTCCTGGCGTTAGTATAAACTGACGTTTGCTTTTTCTCCAGATATTATGACTGTTGTTTTTTTTCTTTTAACTTCGTGTTTCCTTGATTTCAGAAGTGTTGTGGTCTGCTCCCTCTAATGAGGTTATTGTGGACTCTTTCACCTACTATAAAATTAGTAGGAAAGTAGGCCTCGTGGGGAGAAAAGTGATATAGATTGAACACTGGTCAACCGACACACACTCCTAGGTCGTGTAACACACTTCTGGTGTATTTAATGTTCAATACACTATTTATCTGCAACCTCTTGTTTTATTATTTCTTAACCATTATTTGGTCACAACAGAAGAAAACATGAGAATTTTACAACATATAAAGTTGGGTCAGTGTGTCGTGCCAGAAGGTTTTTCTCGACCGAGTCCATCTTGCACATTTATAAATCTACCATTCGGCCGTGCATTGAACATTGCTGCCATATCTGGTCTGGTTCTCCTGCTATTCATCTCGAGGTTCTTGACAAAATCCAAAAAAAGAGTCTGTAATGTTATCGGTCCTGACCTGGTATATCGATTTCAGTCACTTTCCCACTGAAGTGACATGGCTTCCCTCTGTCTTTTCTACAAATATTTTCATGGCTGTTGTTCTAATTTGCTCTCCACAATGGTACTCCGGTTACATGAATTTAAGTGTACTAATAGATTGGCTATGAGATTTCATCGTTTTAGTGTTGAAATAACTAGATAAAACTATGTTTCATTCTAATGGTTTCTTTTCTCACACTTTTCACCTGTAGAACTCTCTTCCGGTTTCTTGGATCCCTGACACTTATGACCTTAAAAATGTATCCTTTAATCATCATATAGAACCATTTTTGCCCTCGATCAGCCTGGCTGATGCTAACCTCCGGGAGAGGAACTCGTTGCGTCTTCTTGGTCTCATGTTTTCACCCTGACATCAAGTGGAGAGATAATATTGAATCTATTGACGTCTCTGCTGCTAAGAAGCTTGAATAAAGGACATTTTTTCTTATCAGAATCCATCTGGCACATTTATAAATCTAGCATGTGTCGGTGCATTGAATACTGCTTCCATATCTGGTCTGGTGCCCCTGCTGTTCATTTCGGGGTTCTTGACAAAATCCAAAAAAGGATCTGCATAGTAATCGATCCTAGATTGGAATCTTGGGTTCAGTCACTTTCTCATGGACGTGCCTTCTAAAATATTTTCATGACGAGTACTCTGACGAGGTTTTCCTTGCTGTTCCGACTACATGAATTTAAGCGTGCGACTAGAATGCCATCTAGGTCCCTCCCGTTCACTGTTGAAATATCTAAATGCAACCACCACTTCTACTCCAAGAGTTTATTTTCTCGCACTTCCTGCCTGTGGAACTCCCTTCCGTTTACTTGCTTCCCTTGCAACTACAATCTTCAAAAATTAAATGCAACGTCAATCGTCATCATCTATATTCTTGTATCCTGTTTATCTTTTTTTTCTTTCCCCCAATTCTCCCTATACGCCATCTTTCCTCTTTACAAATTCTACTGACTTCCGGTTAAGAGTAACCTCCCCTACAAAATTTTCAAAATTAAGAACACGGTTTAAAGATTTGATAAACAAAGTGTACACTGGGAAGTCTTAAGTTGAGAACGGGTTCTACCAATTTATTTTATTCCGAAATTCATATTCGATCTTGAAAATTGCTTAACTTCGAATGTGAAAATTAGGTCATAGAAATCAAGAATGGAATTCTTAATAATGCTTTTGAGGAATACAGTATTGCCAAGAAACATTTTTTTCAGCAACCCTCTCGAGCTTTGTATTAGTTGGGACTTTTTTTCCATTTTTAAATCTGATGAGGTATTTTGAAAAGTTCATGATTAAATATATGTCCTGATGATATCACAGTTTATGGTTGCACCTCCAGCAATCAAAATGACCAGAACCTGGGAGCCGATCTCTGAAACTGGCTGAAAATGGTGAAACTAGCTTGGATGTTTCAATACTTTTCATCATTACGGAGCTGATCCTGAATTGTCACCTGTGAATGACTACACTCTCAAGGATATGTCTTCTCACCGCACTTATTCAACCTATACAGTGCGGCAATTCTGAGAGAATTAGAAATCCTAACAGAATTTCTTATTAACAGCATAAAATATGCAGATTACACTGTAGAAGACCGGTGGGGTATTTACGTGTTGTTGTATTAGAAACACGTGTGTTACTCCTGGTAGAATATTAAAAGGTACAACTACAAGAAAATTGGTGGACTCAAGTTAAGTCCAACTGAAGATAAAGAAGACAAACAAGACCAATATATATATTATAAATTAATTGATTTAAAATACGTTTTTTTCGCATTTTAAATCAATTAATTTATAATATTAATGCTCTGTAAATTTACATTGAGCACTATTGTGTAAAAATAAAAATATCTATAAGAACACCGGATTTTATGTCTTACTGTTCTTTCTTTTTATCTATCTATCTATATATATATATATATATATATATATATATATATATATATATATATATATATATATATATATATATAATAAAATAGGCAGCATATATTTAGATTACAAAGAGTCAATCATACCTTGAATCAATCAGCATATGTTATATGGTGTTGGTTATTGGCGATTAATCGCATACACATTGCTGATTGATTCAAGGTATGATTGACTCTTTGTAATGTAAATCTATGCTGCCTAGTTTATTATGTTCATGAAAAAGAATTGATCCAGCAGTAAAGAATTCCTATGTTTATAAAAAAACAATTGATCCAGCAGTAAAGAATTCCTGAAGAAAAAAAAACTACAAAGTAAGACATATCACTCTGTTGCTTGAACTATCTACTTAGTTCATATCATATTAAGTGAAAAACACTTATAAAAAGAAAATACGTGGATTTACCAAATTACAAAATACATAAAAATTTCTCACTTTAAATATTTAAAATTTAGCGTTGGGATTTGCACGCTCCAACCCCATATAACAGTTAACAAATAGCTCATACTTAAAAACATCTTTCGGTTGGATAAACACATATAAATCGTCTCCCAGTTTTGATTCTGATGCATAATAAAGCCTGATGATGAATGACGTGAAGCATTCGAAAGTACTAGCAGAAATAAAAAATTTAAAAAAACACCTTATCCATTTTATTTAATTATGAGGATCTCATCATTCGGAGGATTATCAGTAGTGGAATGCTTATGTTTATGTCTACTAGCGAAGTGATTTCGCCAATAATCGCATACACATTGCTGATTGATTCAAGGTATGATTGACTCTTTGTAATGTAAATATATATATATATATTAAAAAAAAACAATTTTACAATGGACATAGACAATAATATTTGTGTGTGTGAACGTTCATGCCTGTTCTTTGGTGAATGTTCGTACGTACGTGTATATGTGTATAATGTTCATGGCGTCTCCCACAAATGGGAAGACGCTGATCTTCTAAGAGAGCTTACATTGTAGTCTTTGAAATGAAGAAATAAAAAAGAGGATTTACCTCACCTCCATGCGAGTTGGGACGCAGCACGAGGCCTGAAGGAAAGAGAACGAGGCGAGATGTCGCCCAGTATTTATAGTGTAGGGAGAGAGACCCCTAGTGAATAATTAAGGAATTAAGGAGGAGCTAACTCCGACAACACAGTATTGAATACAGACTAGAAAGAAAACTACAAAACGCCTATATAAAATATATAGATTGTGCTTTCAAAGAGGAAGGACAAGATGACTTCTGAAATCTAAGCAAAGTATTAAGAAATAAAAGCAAGAGAAAAAGACAAAACCAATTACCAGACAGAATATATGGCTGTCAGCAAAAGAAACGTTTCAACATGCAGATTACAAAATAGAGATACCAAAATCAAGCCAGTACAATAATTGAAATATATAGATTGTGTTTTTAAAGAGGAAGGAATTTGCAAGACCGAAAGTCGAAAGCAAAAGATGACTTCTAAAAGCTAATCAAAGTATTAAGAAAGGAAACTTTTTGTTAGAGACAAAGAAAAGAGTATTAAACTCTTATGTAATATAGGTCTTCCTATACTGTAGGAAATATTGGACAATCCTCTCAGTGATGAAGATGAGACTTAAGAGAAATGTGGTTCCACAGAAGGATGCTAACGAACCCATAGACTGAACATGTGAATAACGACGAAGAAAACTGAAAGAAAATATGACACTTATATTTAACATCAGAAAGAGACATTGATTGATTTGGTTGTTACGGGTTATCAACCTTTTTGCAGATTATTTAAAACCAGAAAGCAAATTTAGATTGTAAGAATTCTTTTCTGGATAATAATGATTTACTGGCATAAGTCCTACGAATTAACCCATAGCTGGGGGGATAAGAGTTGAATTCATACCTTCTCCAAGAGTATTTGTATTGGTTTCAATCCTAATGACAGCAAAATGCTTTTCCCTCCCCGTTTATCGGCAGAAGCACAGAAATGTATGCTGGGATATTTTCCTAGGCAATAATATAGGCCGGTTCTCGGTTTCATCTGACCCAGTCCCGATCTGTCTTGTCTTGAAGTCAGAACGCTACGTTCGTTTGGCCGGATTTAATTTTGTATGCCATATTACTGCTAATTCGCCTTACACATATTATTTTCTTACTTTATATTATTTCTTGACCTGTTCTTTTCTTTTTCTTGTTAATACTTATCGCGAACTTTATCAAGTCTCTTTGTTGGATAGTTCTGTTACTTATTTTGTTTTTGACCATGGCTACTCACGCCACGATTTGCGTGTAAGTGAATATAACGATAGAAACTGGAATTGGAACTCGACTCCCCAATTTCTAATTCTGAGCCGTTGTCCATCACATGACCCCTACATCCAAGCTTACAGCACCTGGTATTACCAAGCGGTCACTCATCTAGGTATTGTCCAGGCTCGACGTTAATTAACCTTGGTGATCGTAGGTGGATCGGTGCTTCAGCGTGATGTGGCCGTAAGCACAGAAAGAGATAGTTGATGTTTCTCAGACACGTAAGGAAAGAGGACTTAGAAAATTTGACACTCACAGAGCAAATCGAAGGCAAAAGTGACAGAGGAAAGCGGGGAATAACATACTTAAATAGTTTGTGTAAATTGTGGATGTTTAGTGTTTAGGAAAGATAACAAAAAGACGAGATTTAATGGGAACCGTAAAGACCAGGAAATTGTGGAGAGCCATGATCCAAAATATTTTGATGGGGCACGATACATAGAAGAAGAATAAAATTATTTTCACACATTATTACTATTACTATACTCTGTTCGATCCTTCTCAGTTACATATTATTTATGATCTTGTTTCGTATTATGCTACTTACTAACCATTGATGATGAGAACAAGTAACAGAGAGAGTTATTCAAGAATTTTCAATCTAGCCTGTCTTTGTGCAATCCCCGAGGATTTTAGGGAAAATAAAAAAAAACGCTATTGTCTACGAGCTGAAATAAAACGGCTTTATTCAATCAGCTACAAACATCTAAAAAAAGATTTAATTTCGTTGATGACATTTTTTCTCTGGCTAAAAGAAATTTCCCATCAAAAATTGCAAGATTCATGTGTTTAATCATGAAATTGCTTCTCTCATATATTATGCAAATTCCAACTGCTACGTAAGCTTGATCTATTTAGGAAAGACATGAGAATAATCTAGAACTTATTCTGCTAGCGAACAGCCTGCATACGGATAAAAAATCTATTCAATAAATACACAAAATTTGACTGGATCGTAAGACAAGTACACCCTTGTGCAAATTAATTGAAACAATCGCTTTAGTTTCCTTTCTTTCACCATGCGGTCACTTTTAGACCCACTGGAGTGACAGTGTGTAATCGATTTCTATTTTTCCTCAGATTAGATCATTTACAGTGGGGTGCAGTAATATATTCGCGGCGTATGATGAAATTTGTTTGGACTTCAAAAATATTATGTCACCCCTGATTACATCAGATTTTTATCACGCCCAGACATTATTGTCTCGACTGTCGATTAGTTGTCCTTCGGTCATTGTCTGCGATGGACGTTACTCCAAGGAAGCGCACGAAATTTGCAACGTTGCACGAAAACACTGGCAAAATTTACCAGTGAGCAAATCAAAGTAGTATAGACTGACCCGGAAACTCTCCGGATTCAAATCCAATCGTGAATCTGTGGACAATCTACACGGAACGACTTGGTGGAATGGACATACAAAGTACGAAGATGTGCACTGGGTCATGTTTCATTGGAAAATACGAGAAAAAATAACGGAATTATTCGTTTTATTTCAATTAATTTGATCAAGGGTTTATATGCCTTCTCATCGGATTTATTCAATCTACACAGTGAGGCGAGTTTAAAAAGTCTGATCAGAATTGAATATTGTTCGCTCAAAATCTTAACATAAGATATGCATATGTCACAGTGCTGATAGAAGATACACAAAAAAGAAGAATGAAGTAAAAAGAAGCGAGAAGACAAGAATAACATCAGTTAAAAGAAAACTGGATATATGGCTGTCAGTAAAATGAATAGCAGGATATGCTAATTATGAATTCGAGACACAAGAAACGAGTACAACAATGTAAATATTTAGATATTGTTTTAAAGGCGGACGGAAAATGTGACACCGAAATCCGAAGACAGATTGGAAAAGCGAAAGTAGCCTTCTAGAAGCTAAGCAAAGTATTAAGAAACAGAAAAATGTCTTTAGAAACCTACTGAAATGTCATCCTGTGTATGACGATAAACTACATCCCCGTCCTGGGTAAGACAATAAACTACAGCAAGGACTTTGATCAGAAGATTTTGAGGAGCATGGAACCACCTCTTAATTTCTGGTGTTCCCGGATGTGCCCTGATCCGGGGTGGTTGCACCTGTCAGGGTCCCAGCTATGGGTAAGTAGTTAACCTTCCAAATGCGATAAAACACTACGAAAGTATAAAACTAGGTTTTAATACTAGCAAAACTTTTTTGGAAAATTTTTTTTATCAGCAATATAATTTTTTTTTAAATATTACCAGCAATACATTTTTGAAAGAAATATTACCAGCAATACGTTTTTGAAAAGAAAATATTACCAGTAATACATGTTTGAAAAAAATATATATTACCAGCAATACATTTTTGAAAAAAAATATTACCAGTAATACGTTTTTGAAAAGAAAATATTACCAGTAATACATGTTTGAAAAAATATATATTACCAGCAAAACATTTTTCAAAGCAAATATTACCAGTAATACGTTTTTGAAAAGAAAATATTACCAGTAATACATGTTTGAAAAAAATATATATTACCAGCAATACATTTTTGAAAAAAAATATTACCAGTAATACGTTTTTGAAAAGAAAATATTACCAGTAATACATGTTTGAAAAAATATATATTACCAGCAATACATTTTTCAAAACAAATATTACCAGTAATGCGTTTTTGAAAAGAAAATATTACCAGTAATACATGTTTGAAAAAAATATATATTACCACCAATACATTTTTGAAAAAAAATATTACCAGTAATACGTTTTTGAAAAGAAAATATTACCAGTAATACATGTTTGAAAAAATATATATTACCAGCAATACATTTTTCAAAACAAATATTACCAGTAATACGTTTTTGAAAAGAAAATATTACCAGTAATACATGTTTGAAAAAAATATATATTACCACCAATACATTTTTGAAAAAAAATATTACCAGTAATACGTTTTTGAAAAGAAAATATTACCAGTAATACATGTTTGAAAAAATATATATTACCAGCAATACATTTTTCAAAACAAATATTACCAGTAATACGTTTTTGAAAAGAAAATATTACCAGTAATACATGTTTGAAAAAAATATATATTACCAGCAATACATTTTTGAAAAAAAATATTACCAGTAATACGTTTTTGAAAAGAAAATATTACCAGTAATACATGTTTGAAAAAATATATATTACCAGCAATACATTTTTCAAAACAAATATTACCAGTAATACGTTTTTGAAAAGAAAATATTACCAGTAATACATGTTTGAAAAAAATATATATTACCAGCAATACATTTTTGAAAAAAAATATTACCAGTAATACGTTTTTGAAAAGAAAATATTACCAGCAATACATGTTTGAAAAAATATATATTACCTGCAATACATTTTTCAAAACAAATATTACCAGTAATACGTTTTTGAAAAGAAAATATTACCAGTAATACATGTTTGAAAAAATATATATTACCAGCAATACATTTTTCAAAACAAATATTACCAGTAATACGTTTTTGAAAAGAAAATATTACCAGTAATACATGTTTGAAAAAAATATATATTACCAGCAATCCATTTTTGAAAAAAAATATTACCAGCAATACGTTTTTGAAAAGAAAATATTACCAGTAATACATGTTTGAAAAAAATATATATTACCAACAATACATTTTTGAAAAAAAATATTACCAGTAATACGTTTTTGAAAAGAAAATATTACCAGTAATACATGTTTGAAAAAATATATATTACCAGCAATACATTTTTGAGAAAAAATTACCAGCAATACATTGTTGAAAAAAATATTACCAGCAATACATTTTGAAAAAGAAATATTACCAGCAATACATTTAAAAAAAAGTTACCAGCAATACAGTTTTTAAAAAAATATTACCAGTAATACATTTTTTTAAAAATTTTAGCAGCAATACATTTTTGGAAAAAATATTACCAGCAATCCGTTCAGTAATGTGCTATGCGTGATACACGCTTAGGCGATTATGAATCTTTCGATACATGACTGACGAGGCAGATTTGTTTCACGCAGTAGGTTGCCATTTCTTTCTGCGGTAGACCAGTTGCCATCCAAGGCTATATAACCCGGTCTGTCCTACTATTTACCCATAGTTGGGGGGGAGAAGAAGAGGATTCATACCTTTCCCAAGGGTATTAGCACCTAACTGGATGTAATGGATTCGACTGGAATACGAACTCGACTCACTGTTTCCTTAATGCGAGCCGCTATCCATTACTCCACCGTCAAAAATATTACCAACACCATATGTTTGAAACAAACATTACTAGCAATAAAAATCTTTTCGGCGTTACATAACACATTGAGGTTGATATGCTGTAAACCAAACCAAACCTACTAAAATGTCAATATCAGCTCCTCTATTTGGCACTGAATGCTAAAAATCTTCTCAGAGATGAAAATGAGACTTGAAGAAACACAAGTGTAATTATACAGAAGAATTAAACGTGTGAGTAACTGCTCTTAAATACGTTGTCAGGATATCAAAGAATAAAGTTCATCCGAACAATTACCATGAAAATATTTACAGAAAAGAAGCTACTTCCTTACTTAGAGGAGGACAATAGACTACATCCGGCGGCAAGGCGTCTGATCGAAAGATTGGAGGTTTTCAGCAGCTTGGAACCCCCTCTTAATTAATGTTGTTTCCAGGTCCACTTTAAACCGGGGTGGTAGCACCTGCTAGGATCACAGCTATGGGCAAATAGTTAACCCCAAAACAAAAAAAATCGCTATGAAAGTTTAAAAGATACATTTTTTGACAAAGGCAAAATGTTTCTGTCAAGTTGTATAGAGGAACAGATTTTTTGAATAAATATTTTCGCTGGTTTCGTAAACCCTCGTTGTGTAAACAGCGAGATTGTTTACTAGACCTTGCTGGGAACAGTCTCTAATAATCTCTTTCCTTTTCTCCGCCACCTTCCCCATAATTGACTAATCCATATTTATTATAATTAATATCTCATATTTATTATATACTACTTTGACTTCTCCCGATAAGAGAAAATTCGATGAGCGGGAGCGAAACCGGTTCTTTTTCATTTTCTATTTTTTTATCCCTCATTATACCTTGTAATGTTAAATTTAATACTTTTAAAGCAATACTCAAGTTCTGTACCACTTATATATATATATATATATATATATATATATATATATATATATATATATATATATATATATATATATATATATATATATATATATATATATATATATATATATATATATATATATATATGGTGACCCCAAAAAACCGGAACTTTTTAACAATCCAATAAAACCAAGAGTAATGGAAGAAAAATATTTAATTCATAGTAATTGAAACCTTAAAACATGCCATTTAAGAAACAATGATGGAATTTTCATTTTTTTTAAATTATGTCCTGTAGATGGCGTCCTCCTGTACGAAAGCATTCTTGAAATCTGCTGTTGAGACCCCTATTTACTGATGCAACATCTCAGCTGGGATACTGTGAATTTTATTCTTGTTACTAAAATGGCTCAAACACTAATATTCCATGGTTATAATTTATTACTATCCATTTCATCAGACCGATAAATTCAAAAACCAAAAAAAAAGGAAAAGCGTCTTTTTTTTTAATTTATATGTTTGATGAATTGGATCGTGATTACGATTCCAATGTAATAAATTATAACCATGGAATATTAGTGTTCGAGCCTTATATATATATATATATATATATATATATATATATATATATATATATATATATATATCATAATATTTTATATTATATTCTTGCTCTGTCCTGGACATCGAGCTCTACCAGGATTCTAAAAAAAAAACTTATTCCTTATAGACTATTTAAACATTCAAATTTATATCAAACATTATAATATTTATGAACTCTCAAAGTAAAGCAAAACAACAGCGTCTATTTCGGGCCTTTCATTCCAAAGAAAGTTAATGGCACTTTCTCTCATGACTTCTTTCTCTCTTTTTCTCTTTAGGTCTTTTTTCTCCTCTCCCCCTTCTATATCAATTTGTAACTTCAGCTAAGTTAACCGTTTTAATGTGTCAATGTCTGGATTTCCTCAAACAATTTAAATTTGAGAGAATAGAAATTTTACATCTAACTCAATCATGTCTCTCTCCCCCCTCACTTCCTCACTTCGTTAATTTACATATGCTTAGTACTGCCCGTTAAAAATGTGTAAATTTCTTTTCATTTTTCGTTTCAACCTTTGGAAGTAAAGTCTGATGATCCGCGGTCCTCTAAAAGGGCTGTGGTGAAATAATTTATTACATGGAAACTTAAAGTGGTCTGTTTTTATTTTTATTTAAATTATTAGCTCTGATTTACATTGAGCTCTCTGGATTTTATCCTCCTTGGGTCTACTATATACGGATTACCTAGTTATTCGTAAACTAAATATATATATATATATATATATATATATATATATATATATATATATATATATATATATATATTGACATATCCTGCAGCAAGGCTTTTGATCGGGAGATTAGAGGTTTTGTGCAGCGTAGAATCATCTCTTAATTCCTGTTGTTTCCAGGTCCACTTTGACTCGGGTGGAAGCACCTGTAAGGGGCCCGCCTATGGGCAAATAGTGAGCTCCCAAACAAAACCCAAAGGTAGATTTTTATAATAAAATAACCAACAATACATTTTTAAATGACAATCAATGCAACACTAAAAAAAATGTAAAAATAGATTTTTATAGCAAAATTACGAACAATATATTTTATGATCTACAAATATATGTCTAAAAAGAATACCTTTACTCTGAGAATATATAATTATGTATAAAATATATGTAGTTGAAATTTAACTACTAAGTTGTTGGTCGACTCCTGGGTACGACGTTAAACTACATCCGGCAGCAAGATCAGGAGATTGGAAGTTTTCAGGCAGTAGAACCACATCTTAATTGCTGTTGTTCCCTGGTTCGCCCTGACCTGTCGTGATAGCAAATGTTAGGGTCGCAGGTATCGGCAGATAATGGACCCGCAAACAAGAATCAACAGTACATATTCACAGTAAAAGTACCAGCAAAACATTTTATGATTGACAAACTATACATCTAAAAACATATCTTTACTCTGAAACTATAAAATGATGTACAAAATATCTGTGTATGTCTCTTGGAGTATTCATATTATTCGGACTGTTAACCTCAACTGCATTGCCATATTCACAACGTTTAGGCCATTGCACGCTCCGGCCTTCTTCAGGTGATTTTAATTTCGAACCGAACCCTTTATTTCATCCACCGGGGTTGATTGTTCTAGTTCCACATGTCATGCCTCTTGCAGATGTTTCAGTTGTTTCCCTTTAACTCAACTTTCCAAGTTTTTTGGTACACCGCTGCTGTGGTCTGGTATTAAAAGTCAGTGGATCTAACCAACGTCTTTTATCTACAAGACCATGTGTCCTCAAGGAATAATGAAAATGATTCAAGTAATGTACAAAATATTTAAATTTCGTCAGAGTTTTCCTGCATTTGGTAAAAATAAAAGGTATTATTCTCCATTATGAATAACAAACTCAAGAAATCCTAAGCATTACATGTTATGGAAACTGAAATGTAGCCCTCAAGACCGTCGAACATACAGAGGTGTCTCAATTGTATCCATCATTGTGATAGTCTTAAAGGTTAGGAAGGAAATTCTCTTTGATACTGCAAAGGGAGATAACTGCTACCGAACGTAAGAAATTGTTTAAAGAGAGATATTTTATAAATTTCAACAGACAGCAGTATGATTACCATATTCACTAAATTTGGCCCCTGTCGATGTTCATTTGTTTCGAACAATAGAACATTTCATAGGTGACAGAACATTCAGAAACAAAGAAACAGTAAACACTATTTACACTATTCGGACTATTGTCCGAACCTTTGTCGCCATATTTATTACAAAGTTTCGGCCGTTAGACGCTCCAGACTTCTTCAGGTAGTTAGGAATGTCGAACTGAACC
Organism: Acanthosepion esculentum; assembly: GCA_964036315.1. Lineage (NCBI taxonomy): Eukaryota > Metazoa > Mollusca > Cephalopoda > Sepiida > Sepiidae > Acanthosepion > Acanthosepion esculentum. The sequence goes on from OZ038505.1 coordinate 74,431,741, forward strand.
CTTTATTTCGCTCACTGGGTAGGCTGTTCTAGTTCCACATAATAGATGTCAGTTATCTCCTGTTAATTCCCCTCTCCAAGTTCTCCATTGCCTTAACCGGGTATTGAACTAACACTGTTTGGGTCACTGGATCTAACTAACGCCTTTATCTGTACCATGTGTCCTTGAGGACATCTGTTTATGAATTTCTGGGTATTATAAACCTAATGTCTTCAGCCATCATTTTTTTACCAGTGCTCATATTGCAATTTTTGCTGTTATCATTGCCAGAGCTCATATTGCAATTTCTTTAAATGTGAAATCGAAAATGGGCTGCAGTTAATGAAAAATGTAGATGATTACGATTTTGATAAATATTATTTAAGATTGATACATATTTCGTTTTGAATGATTCTTGGTAAAACCAAATTAATTTACGAACATCCTAATATTTAAATAAATTCAACTTGCAATTCTTTTTATATACCTTCTGGTCAAGCGTAATTAATTTCGGAATCCCGTCGTATTTCAGTTGATGTTTGCCAAAAACTTAAACTAACGGAAAGAATATCGAAATCTACAGCACTTCAGAATGTGGGATCGCTAATTTTACGAAATTGTATAATCATAGAAAAATCTTTGCTGTCAACTTTATACAAATATTTGTTCTGAGAAATTATATATTACGATTTAATTAGTAACTAAATTAAAAAAATATATAGTAATTATTTATAGTAAACATGATTGGAATTAATTGCAGGTAAAAGCTGTTTATAAAACATATTTTTTTAATGTTTTCATGAACGAGAGATCCATTCCAATTTATTGGCTTAATACGACTTTATCGAAACGCGAATAAAAATTCCGCGGAATTTTTTATAATCATTTCACCCCAAGTAAGACAATAAAGCCACTAAGACACAAAAGGTTATTGAGAGTAAAAAGATATGAGAAAAAGGAGATTATTAATGAGATAAGGAAAGAAAAGAACAGGAATTAAGAATACATTACATAACGATTGACATTGCGCTTAATCTTTTCAAGATCAAATTTGACGGGAAAGCAAGAAACCGGGGGATAGATCTACAAGCGAGAAATACTTAGGGTAGAACTTACGATATATATAGCCATTTCAACTTACGGTTACGTCTAGCCATTTCAAATTTCAACTTAGGGTTACGGTTAGCCATTTCAAATTTCACCTTACGGTTACGTCTAGCCATTTCAAATTTCAACTTACAGTTACATCTAGCTATTTCAAATGTAACCTTATGGTTACGTCTCGTCATTTCAAATTTCACCTTACGGTTACGTCTCGCCATTTCAAATTTCAACTTACGGTTACGTCTAGCCATTTCAAATTTCACCTTACGGTTACGTCTAGCCATGTTAAATGTCAACTTACAGTTACGTCTAGCCATTTCAAATGTAACCTATGGTTACGTCTCGCCATTTCAAATTTCACCTAAACGGGCACGTCTAGAGATTTCAAATTTCACCTTACGATTACGTCTCAGCATTTCAAATTTCACCTTACAGTTACGTCCAGCTATTTCAAATATCACCTTATAGTTACGTCTCGCCATTTCAAATTTCACCTAAACGGTCACGTCTAGACATTTCAAATTTCACCTTACGATTACGTCTCGCCATTTAAAATTTCACCTTACGGTCACGTCTAACCATTTCAAATTTCACATTATGTTTCCGTCTATTTCAAATTTCAACTTATTATTACGTCTAATTATTTCAACTCGTTCTGCGCTTAAACTCGTAACGTCTAAGTACCAAAGAGGAAAGCTCACCTGAACAATTACCGTGATTTAGCGGTGGTAAATTAACAACCTGGATGCTGCGGGAAAAAAACGCAGCCTATATGAGCGGAAATAAATAATAATAAGGAAAAAGAAAAGAAAATTCAAAATGGTTTTATATGTTTAGCAAATATCATTATTATTATTATCATCATCATCAGTCACATGTAGTCCTGGGTATGACGATAAACTACATCCGGCAGCAAGACCTCTGATCTGGTGATTGGAGGTTTTGAGAAGCGTGGAACCACCTTTTAACTGCTGTTGTTCCCAGATACACTCTGACCCGCAGCACCTGTTGGACTCCCAGTTATGGTCAAACAGTGAATCTCCAAACAAAAACAAAACCCCATGAAAGTATAAAATATTTTTATAGTATAAATACTAGCAGTACTATATTAAAAAGTACCAAATATACATACGATTTATAGTAAACAACACCCATTTATAGTAGAATTACCAACAGTACATTTTATAGTGGAATTATCAAACATTTTATCTGCTGGGATATAATTGCGTTCAAAATACCTACATTTCGGTAATAAATAACCGACAGAGGTTGATATGTCGCTAAACAAAATCATCAATCAGTCCCATGACTGAATTTGATTTTAGGGTCATTTCACAGAATACCACTGACCGTTTCCTTTTGTATATCTGCGTTGAAAACCGTAGACATATTCATAAATTCGTAACATGTCTAGAGCGAATAGACCTAGCGGACTCTTCAAATCACCAGATAGATAAGGGATGCCTCATCATTAGTGAGGCATTTCAACCCGGATCAGCAAGAGACTTTTTCTCGGCAGGCTCGGAAAATTCTCCAAACTACGTTGGCTGCTATGAATCGGTGGAGACCCACGATTACACCTTCTTCTACTGCAGTCATAAGACCGTTGTGCAAGTTTTTTTTTTTTTTAGGACATCATTGTTAGCATGCTACACGGATAGTTCTTTGTCCTCGAGGCCAGTTTCATTTGTTGACGAGGGCTTAACACTATGTGTTCTTTTGCTTACTCGGCGTTATGCGAGTCGTAATTTGGACAACGTGACAGAAGGAATTCTATGGGGACGAGAAGTTTACCACTTCCCAAATAATCTTGTTCTTTAAGCATCAGCTTAAAGTCAAGATTAGCACGGAACGGAAACGACTGCATCCATTAGAATTTTGCGAACGTTTGGTGAGCCTTGCGCGTCCGTTTCGCATAAAAGGCGCTGGCTTGGAGTGGCATTTTGATGCCTGTTAGGCATTTAACGATATTGTCAATTCTGGTATGAACATGGGCAACCCTGCCCAAAATAAACTAGTTTAGGCTTGTTTTGACATAGTTTTTCATTTCTTTTTTCTTGTCAAAGTTCACTTAGCTAGGGGATGGATTCTAATTTGCACACTTTTTATTTTTATTTTTTTTGCCTCACTTTCTTTAGTTTAATTTCCACTGCCTTCTACAGTTAGGTGATCAGAGATGTCAGTTCTCTGGTAGATGCGGGATGGCTTTCGATTTTCGAGAGTGTTTATCGTTTTTGTTGTTGTGTTTGGATGAGTGCATGGCTTCTGTGAATGTTCGGTTGAATGATTCCTTGTATTATCTCAAGTCCCGCATTAATATTGGTTTAGTTTTGATTTGGTTTGTTTTACGGCATATAAACACCACAATGGATTATTTAATGCCAACAAGATTTTTGCTGCTGCTAATATTTTGGTTCGGTTTTGGTTTGGTTTGTTTTACGGCATATAAACACCTCAATGGATTATTTAATGCCAACAATATTTTATTGCTGCTAATATTTGGGATCGGTTTTGGTTTGGTTTGTTTTACGGCATATAAACACCTCAATGGATTATTTAATGCCAACAAGATTTTATTGCTGCTAATATTTTGGTTCGGTTTTGGTTTTGTTTATTTTACGGCATATAAACACCTCAATGGATTATTTAATGCCGACAAGATTTTTATTGCTGCTAATATTTTGGTTCGGTTTTGGTTTGGTTTATTTTACGGCATATAAACACCTCAATGGATTATTTATGCCGACAAGATTTTTATTGCTGCTAATATTTGGGATCGGTTTTGGTTTGGTTTGTTTTACGGCATATAAACACGTCAATGGATTATTTAATCACAACAAGGTGTTTATTGCTGCTAATATTTTGGTTCGGTTATGCTTTGGTTTATTTTACGGCATATAAACACCTCAATGGATTATTTAATGCCGACAAGATTTTTATTGCTGCTAATATTTTGGTTCGGTTTTGGTTTGGTTTGTTTTACGGCATATAAACACCTCAATGGATTATTTAATGCCGACAAAATTTATATTGCTGCTAATATTTTGGTTTGGTTTGTTTTATGGAATATAAACACCTCAATGGATTATTTAATGCCAACTAGTTTTTTATTGCTGTAAATATTTTGGTTCGGTTTTGGTTTGGTTTGTTTTACGGCATATAAACACCTCAATGGTTTATTTAATACCGACAAAATCTTTATTGCTGTTAATGTCTTACTTCAAAAATTTATTTCTTAGAATATTTTTCCTTGAAGAAACCTATAGCTGGTCATATTTTTTCGAAAGAATGTATAGCTGTTTTATTTGGGTTATTTTTAAAGTATTGCTGATAATGATTTTTCCTTCAAAAGTTTTTCGCTTGTCATAATTTTTTTATTACAAATTATTTCTCGTATTAAAACCTATTTTTACACATGTTTGGGTGTTAACTATTTGCCCATAGATGTGATCCTGACAGGTGCTACCACCCCGAGTCAGAGTGGACCTTGGAACACCAGCAATAAAGAGGTGGTTCCACGCTCCTCAAACCAGCTGATCAGACGCCTTTCTGCTGGATGTAGTTTATCGTCTTAACCAGGACGCGGATGTAGTTTATCGTCATGCCCAGGACGGAGATTAAATAAAGGATTCAGTTTAGAAGTGCTTGTAGGTTACCGAAATTGATATACACGTGATGAAGGCCGGGAAGTAGAAAGGCCGAAATTTCATCGTAACAACAGTAAAGAAATGCATAATAGTCGGAATTTAAGTAGAATCGTGACGCATTGGTTGTGGACATATACTTTGATAAACAAGCCAGCAGCAGCAGCAGCAGCCGAGCTTTTGAAAGGAATACATCTGTGTTTGGAGTTTGCTTTCAAAAAATATATGTGCCTGCCAAGTCAGTTTCTTTTTAGAAAATCCTACCACCATTTACTTGGGTAAATATCTCTTCTGCGCTGGGTATAAAGTACCTGTGATTCTGTAAACCTTTGTTTAGACCTATCGAAAGAAATCACTGGACAGTTGTTATTTATTATTGCTTTTTGTGAATATCTCAATTGGTGCAGCCTAGGATGAAAAATTTATGGCTGAGATGACACCCAGTTTTTCTCGTAGTGGACTATTAGAGCGTCAGCTTACAATGTCGAGCAATTATATTTATGGCATGTTTCCAAACTGTCATCGCTGGTATTTGAACTCGTTTTACTGAAACCATTCTCCGTGACGGTAACCATCATGTCACATGTAAATCATAAATATTTTTGAATCTTGCTTTAAATTTTTAGAACAGTGTTATATTATCACTTTTAAATCATTATTCTTATAGCATATTTCCAAAGTTTTTAAGTTGGAATTGGAATTCCTATCGGAATAATTTTTAGAAGAGTGTTATATTATCATTTGTAAATCATTATTTTTATAGCATATTTCCAAAGTTTTCAAGTTGGAATTGGAATTCCTATCGGAATCATTTTGAGAAGAGACTTATATTATCACTTTTAAATCATTATTCTTATAGCATATTTCCAAAGATTTCAAGTTGGAATTGGAATTCCTATCGGAATCATTCTCCGTGCTGATAACCGTCAAAACATCTATACAAAAAAAAACCTTGTTTTTTAAAACACATTTAATTTTTTTAAAAGAATTAAAATATTAATTTAATGTCATTACTTTTCATGGCATTGTTTCTAAATTGTCTTATGTGGGATTCGAACTCTTTTTAATAAAACCATTTTCCGTGACGGCAACTTTTTAGACACCTACAAATAACCGCTGTTTTTAAATCATTTTTAAGACGTTGGTTAACCAAAGCGTTGTGAGTTCAATACCGGGCCACAGTAGTCGTGAACCAATAACTTGGAGAGTTGAGTTAAAGGGAAATAACTCAGCCATACGAAAGCGGTATGCCACGTGGTATTAGAAGAATCTATCCCGCTGGACGAAATAAAGGGTTCGTATGTAATTTCACTCATATGAAGAAGGCAACGGCATACAACGGCCGAAACGCTGGGAATATGGCAATGAAGATGAGGATGACAGTTGCCTCTCTCTGTCTTTTTTACAAATACTTTCACGGTAATTGCTCCGATGAGCTGCTTTCGCTGGTTCCTAGGCCTCATGAATTTAAACGTCCTACGAGGCTGGCATCCCGTTCCCACCCCTTCACCGTTGAAACTGTTAGATGTAGACGTCTCTTCTACTCCAATAGATTCATGCCTCGCACATCTCGCCTGTGGAACTCCCTTTCTTATTCCTGTTTCCCTGACAAATATAATCTCCAACTATTTAAGTGTAACGTCAATCGACATCTCCAGTTGCCTTGATCTATCCACTTCCCTTCTCCACATCCTTTCACCTTTCATTCCTATCTGCTCTCGCTCCAAATCTTCTGTAACCCCCTTGCCTTGATCGGTCCACTATCTTTTTCCATATCCTCTCCTTTACCACTCCTATCTGCTCTTCCTCCAAACCTTCTGTAACCCCTTGCGTTCTAGTGGCTTCCAGCCTTGCTTGGGGTGATAAGCTTAAAAAAAAAATAATAAAATATAATGTAAATAATGCAAGTAATCATTTTTAAATGTTTACAAGAGGTTTATTTTAAAAGGAGCATAAATCATATCATTTTTAAATCATTGTTTATGGCATGTTTCCAAACTCACTCGGCTGGAATTTGAACTCGTGTTCCTGAAACAATTGTCCGCGACGGTAACCGTCAAGTCAATTATAAATCAGTATTTTTCAGTTTGTTTAATATCTGATGTCAGCTTTTAAAATATTCCAGACCTGTTTGCACGGAAAAATAATTTACATATAAAATTACTGAATTTCTCTTGTCATATTTGTTTATTTCAATAAACAAATTTACAAGAAAATTTCTAGGAATTTTTGTTTTCATTTTCTTTTTCAGGTTATTATATTTTTAGAAAAAATAAAATCTGAGCAAAAAATATTAAGCTTAAACATATCTTGGAAATTTTCTGAACAACTTAGGAATATAAAAAGAGTGCAAGGCGGCATCTGTTTTCAGAATTCTCTCTTGTAGAGAAAGACAAAAGACGGACTGGAAAATGAGGCTAGATACAAAAACGGTAACGAAAGGAATAAACAACTGAGAAAACAAGGGAGAGAAGAAATAATGGTAGAAAATAGAGAAAGACAGAAACCCAAAGTGGCAGAAGTTAGCATTGCCTACGTTGTAGATTCAGGTAAAGGCCTTCATGATGTCGCTCATCTTTCATAAAATAGACCTTATCAACCAATCAATTCAATCAGTCCACAAATCGACAGCTTTACAGCCATCATTTTAATAGAAAGATTTTAACGGAAAAGAAAATTAAACATAGATTACGCTGCGATAGTTTCGCACAACACGGCAGGTTGCTACAAAACCAAAACATCCAGCTGAAAACTCAAGTCATGTTCTTGAATAGCCTCATCAGTTCAAGCCCTTCATGTGGGTTCCAGGCACCGAACACGTATAGGAACATCTAAACAGTCAGCTGTATAAAACAATAGTTATTTACATTATTCGAACTATTGTCCTTATCTTTGTCGCCATATTTATTACAACGTTTCGGCCGTTGTACGCTCCGGCTTTCTTCAGGTGGTTGGAATGTTGAACTGAACCCTTTAATTCGCTCACTGGGGTAGACTGTTCTAGTTCCATGTCCTTGAGGACACATGGCACAGTGGATAAAGGCGTAAGTTAGATCCAGTGACAGGACCAAGAGAGTGAGTTTAATACCCGGCTAAGGCAGTGGAGAACTTGCAGAGGGGAATTAACAGGAGATAACTGATACCCATTAAACATGGCACGTGGAACTAGAACAGTCTACCCCAGTGAGTGAAATAAAGGGTTCAGGTCGACATTCCAACTACCAGAAGAAGGCCGGGGCGTACAACGGCCGAAACGTTGTAATAAATATGGCGACAAAGATGAGGACAATAGACCGAATAATCTAAATAATGTACATAATACCTCATCTCAGAAATACAGACAGAAAACAATCGTTAAATTTTCTTCTAGCAAATGAAACCTGTAGGTCTTAGCGATCCCTAATCAATACTGGTAAGAGTAGTAACAGTGAGTGGACGTCAGAAAGTTATTTTTCTAAAAGTCTTTTTAACAGAAATATTTTATAAATTCCACGCAAAAGTAGCACTGTCTGCTAGGTCAATGAATGCGGAATATTTCATTATATCATCATTAGAGATGAAGACAACATATACTACATTTGATCCGAGACCGATGACCAAAGAATGAAAAGAAGTATTACTTTAGTAGCACTGGCTGTTCGGTGAAAGAATTCCGAAGGCTTCCTTATAAGGAAACAGCTAATAAAAATATTATAACAAAGTAATTTGTTAATGGCATATATCGTCGTTTTTAAATTTCAAGGCAACGATTTGGAATGGCTTGGTGTGTGTTATTATATTGGCGAATCCGAATAGAGAAGCCATACTAACTCTTTTCCACAGTGGTCTATTAACGGCAGCCATCAGAAATTCTGGTACAGTCATACCTGTACAATTTTCTGATATTGTCCAACCAGCTTTTGCGTTTTGGCACTCTCCGATGTCCACCTTCAATGGTGCCTTGTATGATGGTCTTGAACAGGCTGTCGTGCCTTCTAATGTGTCCAAACCACGCCATTTTCTCTGTTTGACAGTGGCAAGATGTTCCTGGTGTCCCACAGAACTTTAACCCTTTTCCACACAAACTTATTGTTTTGTTTTGTTTTGTTCTCAATGCAAAATGCCAAAGAGTTTTCTCATGCTTTTGTTCTCAAACGCTTGGATCCTTCTCTCTGTATCTGCCAACAGTGTCCACGTTTCACATCCATATAGGAGAATGGAGACGACCAGCGATTTGTACAGTCCTTCACTTTGTTTGAAAGCTGATTTTGCTCCTCCATATTCTTGCCAATTTCGCCATCGCTGCCATGACAGTGGCAATCTGTGTGCGGATTTCCGAATTGCAGGTACTATCTTTAGACAAGATCGCTGCTAAAAATTTAAAACAGGACACTTTCTCCAGTGAATTCCCATTCATGATAATGTTGACACAGGTCTTACTGTTTGTTCTATTCACCATTACTTTGGATTTCTCGGAGTGAAGAGAAGAGCTTCCTGGTGTCCCACAAAACTTTCAACCCTTTTCCGCACAAACTCTTTGGCTTTTGTCCCCAATAGAAAATGCCAAACAGTTTTCTCATGCATTTGTTCTCAAACGCTTCGATCCTTCTCTAAGCGTTTAAGATCAAATGTTAATATTGGCTGTATCCTATTAAGGAAACATTAAATGGCAGAGCTGTCAGTGCTGCTCTTAAAACAATTTTTCCAGGAAAATATATTTATCAAGTACAGTAACTGTTAATAGACTTTCCATTATTAATCACAGCCTCCTACCTTGCAATTTCTTGGAATATTGTAGAATGACACCATCTTCAATATATCGTTGTTTACTCCTCGTGTTATATGTGCTCTCCATTTTATTCGTTGCAACTGTCGAAAATCCTCAAGTGTCGTGCTTTCTATTATCTGATACAGTTCTATTTTTGTGATTCTGTAACACCAATCCACGAGGTTCGATGAATGATGCTCCTCTCTGAGACCAACAGGCCAAACTCCATCGAAACTATTTTCAAGCAGTCCTATACAACTAGATATTTCTGAAAAAAACAATGTAATGTTTTCCAGTTGTCTTTTGCCCAGTTTTGAATTCACAATATTCCTTCTCTTAGGGCAGATTCCAGCCGACATTTTAGATATTTCTGAACGAGTTTGGTGCTATAGATGGCATCCATATGAAAGCCTCGATCTGGCGAAATTGTTTCATTTAAGGTTTTCTTTTTGTAGCAACTTGCTTTGCTAAAGAGTCCTATGAAAATAGGCGATCCATGGAACCACTCTCCACAAATTATATTCCTTTATTATCTGAGAATTGTAAAGGCTTCTTGGGAAAAACAATATAGTCTTTTCCCGTTACCTTTTGCTCAGTTTTGAATTCAGAATATTCCTTCTCTTAGGGCATCTTCCAGAAAGAACTAGAAAGCCCATTCTAATCTGCTGTTTTATCCATAGCTTTGAGCGATTTATTTTATAATATTCCAAGTCCCTTTATGATGTAGGAGATCATGGCTCTCCAAATCTTCCTTTCTTTTATTATCACTGAATTAATATTATTTCTCGGGTAAGACAGTGGTCTTATTTCTCATTGCCTTGTCCGGGGTTTTGAATTCGAGTAGTCGCCCTGAATCGGCTTCTATCAAAACCTAGAGAACGCTGTTTGCTTTGATATTTGCACCATAGTTGGTAAGAGAAGAAATCGTATCATGTATTTCCCAATGATTTAGTGAGAAAATTAACGCAACATGCTGGTCGGAAATATAGCGAAGAAAACGGCGAAAACGAAAATTACTTACCAAAAAAAAAGTGGCGGCACGTATTCCGCATGACATTCTAAAGACGGAATATTTAAATTAAAAACAAGTCCGTCACAAGAGTATCTATAAAAGTATTTTGATATGCAAAAATTGGGCGTCCTCTCCCAGTTGTCGACAAATAAAAAAAATTCTCAGCTGATAAAAGCAGTTGGTGTTCTCGAATCGGGGAAGCAAAATTCGGTTATTTTGGCTACCGCGTTTGTCAGAGAGTGAGTTATTTTTCTGACTGGTAGCGTACATTGTAAGATAGTACCAGCGAATGAAGTTTTCAGATATTTCTCTGTGCCCCCGATGTTGTGGAAGTAATCTGCGACAAACATTTCCTTTGCAATCCCAGATCGCTTGCAAAACTCGGCTTGTAAATTTCACCTTTCAATCCAGTAACTGTTAGTCTGCCTATTAGCCTTTCGACTTGATAGAGCTTTCTATTAACTTGCTATTTAACAGGTCTAACGGAAGTAGTATTTATTATACTGGCTTTGTTGTTTAGGTTCGGTTCGAAATTCCAAATTATGTCAACTGAAGAAGGCTGGAGCGTACAACGGCTGAAAATTCGTGGATATGTAAATAAACATGAGAACAACAGTCCGAACGATGTAAATAGTGTAAATAGTTATTATACCTCATCTCAGAAATATAGACTGTGAATATGACAAGATGAGGACAACAGTCTGAACAATGTAAATAGTGTAAATAGTTACAATACCTCATCTCAGAAATATAGACTGTGAATATGGCAATAAAGATGAGGACAACTGTCCGAATGATGTAAATAGTGTAAATAGTTACAATACCTCATCTCAGAAATATAGACTGTGAATATGGCAATAAAGATGAGGACAACTGTCCGAACGATGTAAATAGTGTAAGTAGTTATAATACCTCATCTCAGAAATATAGACTGTGAATATGGCAATAAAGATGAGGACAACTGTCCGAACGATGTAAATAGTGTAAATAGTTACAATACATCATCACAGAAATATAGACTGTGAATATGGCAATAAAGATGAGGACAACTGTCCGAACGATGTAAATAGTGTAAATAGTTACAATACCTCATCTCAGAAATATAGACTGTGAATATGGCAATAAAGATGAGGACAACTGTCCGAACGATGTAAATAGGGTAAATAGTTACAATACCTCATCTCAGAAATATAGACTGTGAATATGGCAATAAAGATGAGGACAACTGTCCGAACGATGTAAATAGTGTAAATAGTTACAATACCTCATCTCAGAAATATAGACTGTGAATATGACAATAAAGATGAGAACATAGTCTGAACGATGTAAATAGTGTAAATAGTTACAATACCTCATCTCAGAAATATAGACTGTGAATATGGCAATAAAATGAGGACAACAGTCCGAACGATGTAAATAGTGTAAATAGTTACAATACCTCATCTCAGAAATATAGACTGTGAATATGGCAATAAAGATGAGGACAACTGTCCGAACGATGTAAATAGTGTAAATAGTTACAATACCTCATCTCAGAAATATAGACTGTGAATATGGCAATAAAGATGAGGACAAAATGTCCGAACGATGTAAATAGTGTAAATAGTTACAATACATCATCACAGAAATATAGACTATGAATATGGCAATAAAGATGAGGACAACTGTCCGAACGATGTAAATAGTGTAAATAGTTACAATACCTCATCTCAGAAATATAGACTGTGAATATGGCAATAAAGATGAGGACAACTGTCCGAACGATGTAAATAGTGTAAATAGTTACAATACCTCATCTCAGAAATATAGACTGTGAATATGGCAATAAAGATGAGGACAACTGTCCGAACGATGTAAATAGTGTAAATAGTTACAATACCTCATCACAGAAATATAGACTGTGAATATGGCAATAAAGATGAGGACAACTGTCCGAACGATGTAAATAGTGTAAATAGTTACAATACATCATCACAGAAATATAGACTATGAATATGGCAATAAAGATGAGGACAACTGTCCGAACGATGTAAATAGTGTAAATAGTTACAATACCTCATCTCAGAAATATAGACTGTGAATATGGCAATAAAGATGAGGACAACTGTCCGAACGATGTAAATAGTGTAAATAGTTACAATACCTCATCTCAGAAATATAGACTGTGAATATGGCAATAAAGATGAGGACAACTGTCCGAACGATGTAAATAGTGTAAATAGTTACAATACCTCATCACAGAAATATAGACTGTGAATATGGCAATAAAGATGAGGACAACTGTCCGAACGATGTAAATAGTGTAAATAGTTACAATACATCATCACAGAAATATAGACTATGAATATGGCAATAAAGATGAGGACAACTGTCCGAACGATGTAAATAGTGTAAATAGTTACAATACCTCATCTCAGAAATATAGACTGTGAATATGGCAATAAAGATGAGGACAACTGTCCGAACGATGTAAATAGTGTAAATAGTTACAATACATCATCACAGAGATATAGACTGTGAATATGACAATAAAGATGAGAACATAGTCTGAACGATGTAAATAGTGTAAATAGTTACAATACCTCATCTCAGAAATATAGACTGTGAATATGACAATAAAGATGAGGACAACTGTTTGAACGATGTAAATAGTGTAAATAGTTACAATACCTCATCTCAGAAATATAGACTGTGAATATGACAATAAAGATGAGGACAACTGTCCGAACGATGTAAACAGTGTAAATAGTTATAATACCTCATCTCAGAAATATAAAGACGAAGGAGAAACCGTAGAAATGACATGCCTCTTATTCTGGAGTAAAAAGAAGGCTGCACATTGGCCAACATTCAGCACCTAATGACCTTATCTTGGAATATATGAGTTGAGTACCCCGAATGGATGGTCCGTTTCCTGTTTAGGGTAAGCATCGCGCAATGTGCTTGAAGATAAACACTGTAAACATACAACGCTGTCGTCGATCAAACATTTAACCGAACGGGGAATGATCATTACACGTTGAATTCCAATTCTCTCAAGGAAAGGGCCTGCTGCATGCTCACAAACTAACAGTGTGAACAACAAACACCCCGTCGATAAATAATAACGCGAATGCTGTTTCCACATATTATAAAATATATGTTTTTTTCTGGGCTTCGCCCGCTCATCTGAGGGAGTAGGTAAGTGATACTTGAGACAACTTCAGCTATGTTTGGTCTAACATCTCAGCTCTTCCTACTATCAATGCCTCACCAATCTGCTCATCCGTATATGATGTCTGGCAATACGAATTGACGGGACAGGAACCACAAGTCCGTCTCCCGTCAAGAGCGAACCAGGACTCTTCTCGATCCTAGCATGATTTTAAATACACACCAGCATCCGGATAAACCTTATTTCTTATTTGTCTTTTAACTTGATCTTCAAAAACCCTCATCCCTTCCTTTACTTCCCGTTCCCCTTCAGTCAAAGTCGATTCAAAAGCAATTGTCTTTAGCTCGAGATAAAACAACCTATTCCCTTTCTACGTGGCTTTCCATAGTAACACAACAGTATCTATTGGTAACTGCTCGAAGTTACATACACGGACAGTTAAAAGGATACTTATAAGACCGAAGACTATTAAAGACGGCCAAACCTTTTTTTATCCCCTTGTTTTATTAAATACTTATCTTGTTTCGTTCTATTTTATCATTTCGTAATTTTGTTGCTGCCCACGTTCAAAACATGAAACAGGAAATGATGAAGTCAATGATAAAAAAAAGCAGCCAGAATGAAGTTACGGAAATGACAAAAAAATAAAGAAAGTAAACAGTGAAAGAAAAAGAGAAAAACGTTTCTTGGATTCTTTTTTCATTATCGACAGATTTGAGTTTTAAAAATAACATATATCAGCCGGGCAATACTAGTTTACATTGTTTTTGTTTCTTGAAACTAGACGTTTATACCTAGAGCTTATACCCACATAGCGTTGAAACACCGTACGATCACCGAAGTTAAGCAACGTCGATCCTGGTCAGTAACTCGATAGATGACTGCTTGCGAATTCCTGGTGCTGTAATCTTGGATGTGTTGAAGATGTAATGGCTTACGACCTCATCACGTTGAAAGGCCGGTTCCCGTATAATCACCAAAGTTAAGCAACGTCGAGTCTGGTCAGTACCTAGATGGGTGACTGCTTGGGAATACCAAGTGCTGTAAGCTTGGATGTGTTGAAGGTGTAATGGCTTACGACCTAATCACGTTGAAAGGCCGGTTCCCGTATAATCACCAAAGTTAAGCAACGTTGAGCCTGGTCAGTACCTAGATGGGTGACTGCTTGGGAATACCAAGTGCTGTAAGCTTGGATGTGTTGAAGGTGTAATGGCTTACGACCTCATCACGTTGAAAGGCCGGTTCCCGTATAATCACCAAAGTTAAGCAACGTTGAGCCTGGTCAGTACCTAGATGGGTGACTGCTTGGGAATACCAAGTGCTGTAAGCTTGGATGTGTTGAAGGTGTAATGGCTTACGACCTCATCACGTTGAAAGGCCGGTTCCCGTATAATCACCAAAGTTAAGCAACGTCGAGCCTGGTCAGTACCTAGATGGGTGACTGCTTGGGAATACCAGGTGCTGTAAGCGGGTGGTGTAATAGATAATTGCTCGAGGTTGTTAATTGGAGAGCCGAGTTCCATTTCAAGTTTCTTTATATTCACTTACGCGCAAATACCCCTGGGAAAGGTATGAACCCACCTCTTCTCCCCCAGCTGTGTGTTAACTATACGGGACTTGTAACTGAACTGTTAATATCAGTCTTCTTGTATGACAGTGAATGCTGAAACATTTCCACCCTGACGAAGACGCGAAATCAGGCAGCAGAATTGTGGTTCTACAGGAGAATGCTGAGGATACAATGGATGGAACATGTGAGCGACATGAAGTTTTATAAAAAATAGAATAATGTAATGGAATAACCAGTCACCTACACTATAGGTAGAAAGTACCTATAAAGTCAACTGTCTACGAGAGACTTAAGGAAGAGTGAGTGAGAGATGATGCAAGCACGTCCGACCTTCCAATTAGTAGCACTCACTACTAGATTGACCTGTGTGTATAACTGTACTGTATTTCATATTGTACTGGTTGTGTACAATAAACCTTTCTTCTATTATCCACCTGGTGTTAAGTATTTATTCCCTTAGCACGGAATATAACATAGAAACAAAAGGAAATTTATACTTAATATCAGGAAGAAACAGACGTAATTTGTAGGGCACATTCGCCCTTGCATGGAGTATTGCTGCCATATATGGTCTGGGGCCCTTGCTGTTTGCCTCAGTGTTCTTGATAAGATTCAGAGACGGATATGCAATGTGATTGGCTCTGATCTGTCATCTCGTCTGCAGTCGCTCTCTCACAGACGCGATGTTGCCTCGCTCTGCCTTTTTTACAAGTACTTTCACGGTAATTGCTCCGAGGAGCTGCTTTCGCTTGTCCCTAGGCCTCGTGAATTTAAACGTCCTACAAGGCTGGCATCCCGTTCCCACCCCTACACCGTTGAAACTGTTAGATGTAGACGTCTCTTCTATTCCAATAGCTTCATGTCTCGCACATCTCGCCTATGGAACTCCCTTCCCTATTACTGTTTCCCTGACAAATACAATCTCCAACGGTTTAAGTGTAGCGTCAATCGACATTTCCAGTTGCCTTGATCTATCCACTTCCCTTCTCCACATCCTTTCATCTTTCATTCCTATCTGCTCTCGTTCCATATCTTCTGTAACCCCCTTGCCTTGATCGACCCACTGTCTTTCTCTTTCTCCACATCCTCTTTTTTACCACTCCTATCTGCTCTTCCTCCAACCCTTCTTTAACCCCTTGCGTGATAGTGGCCTCCAGCCTTGCTTGGGGTGATACGCTTAAAAAAATAAAAAAAATAAACATAACGAGGAACTAGGGCTTAAAAAATCTGATATCGACAGG
The DNA here is from genome assembly GCA_964036315.1 of Acanthosepion esculentum. Taxonomy (NCBI): domain Eukaryota; kingdom Metazoa; phylum Mollusca; class Cephalopoda; order Sepiida; family Sepiidae; genus Acanthosepion; species Acanthosepion esculentum. The sequence goes on from OZ038505.1 coordinate 74,448,192, forward strand.
ACAGATTGAAGGCAAGAGGGACAGAGGAAATCAGGGTATAACTAAGTGAGCTTGAGTAAATGGATGAGGGAACAAAGTTTAGGAGTATTAAGAGCTACAAAGGACTGGAAATTGTGGAGAGTCGTGATCCCCTACGCTATGAGGGGACACGGCACATAGAAGAAGATGCATAAGCTTGTGTAAATGGATGGTGGATCAAGGTATAGGTGAAATAACAAAAGCTGCAAAGGACGGGAAATTGTGGAGAGCCATGATCGCCTACCTCCTGAGGGTACACGGCATATAGAAGAATAATGATCTGGAGTAAATGTATGGCGAAAGCTTTAGGAGAAATAAGAAAAATACAAAATTTATTAAGGGATACAAAGAACTGAATGTTGTGAAGGGCCATGTCCGCCTACGTCCTGATGGGACACTGGAAACAGAATAAGAATCGGTAAATAATTATTAATAATATATAAGTACCTAAAACTATGTTATGCTTTTAAACAGCCTGCAAAGGTTGATAAGACTTTAAAAACATGAATGAATGAATTAAAGACTTGTATACGTGTATATAAGACAAATAAACTTCAGTATAAAAAATGATAAAATCCAAGTGAGGAATTGATGTTTGAAAGACATATTAGAAAGACAGACGAAAATAAAATGGGAGAACTGACATCAAGAAGATGCAGGAAGAAAATTTAAAAAAAAAAAAACGATCGCTCAGGAAAGACATAAGAAAAGAAGCAAAGGGATTCTTTAAGCGGTCGGCGAAAATTCCTTTGTCTCAGCGTTCATTATGTTATTACTTGTCGTATGAAGAGAGGGAGGGAGAAAAAAACTAATTAGTCCCAAAGTGAGATAATTTAATTATCAGCCAACGTAAGAAACGGAAAGCAAATCCCAAATATTGAAGAAAAAACACTTTCGCAACAATTGATAAAGACAAGAAAGGATGGTGCAGTAAAGGAAATGAAGGAAGGAAAGAAAAGATGAAAGGAAAGGGAATATGAAGAATAAAGTAAGGAAAGAAAGGGCGGAAATGGACAAAGAAAGAAAGAAAGAAAGAAAGAAAGAAAGAAAGAAAGAAAGAAGATATGTAACACAGGGGAGAGGAAACCGTAAAGAAGAACAAAGAATCGGGTGAAATAGAAAGAAAGAAAGAAAGAAAGAAAGAAAGAAAGAAAGAAAGAAAGAAAGAAAGAAAGAAAGAAAGAAAGAAAGTGAGAGAGAGAGAGAAAGGCGATATGGGACACAGGAGAGTGGAAAGCCTAAAAGAAGAACAAAGAATCGGGTGAAATAGAAAGAAAGAAAGAAAGAAAGAAAGAAAGAAAGAAAGAAAGAAAGAAAGAAAGAAAGAATGAAAGAAAGAAAGTGAGAGAGAGAGAGAAAGGCGATATGGGACACAGGAGAGTGGAAAGCCTAAAAGAAGAACAAAGAACCATGCAAAACAGAAGAAAGAAAGAAAGAAAGAAAGAAAGAAAGAAAGATATGTCACAAAGGAGGGAGGAATGCGTAAAGGAGAACAAAGAATCGGGCGAAACAGAAGGGAGGAAGAAAAGAAAGAAAGAAAGAAAGAAAGAAAGAAAGAAAGAAAGAAACAAACAAAGAAACAAAGAAACAAAGAAACAAAGAAACAAAGAAAGAAACAAAGAAAGAAACAAAGAAAGAAAACAAAACAGAACACTGGAAGAAAAGCAAATAGAAAAAGAGAAAATAGTGAAAGAAAGGAAGGAGATATAAATAATAAAGAAGTGAGAAAAAAAGATCAAGAAAGGATGTGAGAAAGAAGAAGGGAGATGTCTCCTGAATGAAGACGAGTCAGAAGGAAAATAAAGAGTTAAAAAAATTAAAATCAAAAGAAAAGGGAAGAAAGTAAGAACTGGACAAAGGAGGAAACAGAAACTAAAATGAATACTTAGACAAAACTCGTGAATTTTTAATGTTAATAGCAAAAGAATAGATATAGTTGGGATAGAAAGAAGAGAAATACGGAAAGAACAAAACTAGGAACGGAGCTGAAAAATCGAACGGAACGAACGGACGAACGGACGAACAAATGTGAATATAAATTAAAAATAAAAGCAAATAGAAAGAGAAAATAAAGAGAGGGGAGTGTGAATGAAAGAAAGAACGACAAGAAGAAAAACGAAGAAAAAGAAAATAGAGATGAAAAAGGAAAAGAAAAGGAAGAAAAGAAATAGAGATAAAAAAAAAGAAAGTGGATTTAAAGAAGACTAGAAAATGAAGAAGGAAAAAAAAATAGTGAAAAGGGGCAAAACTGACAAAGAAAGAAACGAAACAAATTGAGGAATGAAGGCGAAAAGATAGTGTCTACAGGAAGGGAAAGACGAACGAATAAACGAAGGAGCGGGAATGTAAGGAATGAGGAAAGGAAAGAAGGAATATATAAAGAGGAAAAATAGAAACGTGAAGGAAGTGTCAAAAATGAAGACCGACAGGAAGGTAAAATAAGGAGAAACAAAGAAGGAAAAAAAAACATTGGAAGAGAAAGCGAAAAGAAAAAAGGAATAAAGAGAGAAGATAAGGATATACAGTAAAGGTGGGAAAAGTGAAAAAGGAAGGAAGGGAGGAACCCGAAATAAAACAAGGGGAATGATGAATTCTCTTGGTGATAACCGATTTTTTCATTAATTCTCCTGTGTTTGCTGTCAATAATTGGCCTTCGTTTCAAAAGGTAAAAAACGCCATGAGCTATCAGTTTTATGTATTCTGGCACTAAGCTTATGCATTGTCCCGAGAATATATTTACGTGTATTTATGTGTTTCTACACACACACACACACACACACACACACACACACACACACACATATATATATATATATATATATATATATATATATATATATATATATAATTATATATCTTGTCTGGTGCTCGATGTTCCGGACAAAATCCAAAGACGGATATGCAATGTGACAGCTCCTGATCTGGCATCTCAACCTCCAGTCACTTTCTCACGGACGTGATGTGGCTTCCCTCTGTCTTTTCTGCAAATATTTTCACGGAATCTGCTCTGACGAGCCATATCCACTGGTCCCCCAAGTGCATGAGTTCAAGCGTGCTACGAGGTTGGCTTCTCGTTCCCACCCTTTTACCGTCCAAACAGTTAAACGCAACCGTTTTCTATTCCAACCTCCCGACAGTGGAACTCCGTTCTGCTTACTTGCTTTCCTGATAGCTATAATCTTCAAAAATTAAAATGTAATGCCAAGACGTCTTCTGATGCCTGAATCTTGATCCCCGTTGTTCTTTTTTTTTTCTCCTTTCCTCAAACATCCCTTTTTTCTGTTACTTTCACTCACTTCTTATACATAAATATATATATATATATATATATATATATATATATATATATATATATATATATATATATATATATATATATATATATATATATATATATATTTCTGTGTGCGTGTTATACGTTTTTACTCACCGGTTGCACAATGCTCAGTTTTACGCACGATGCAATCATCATGATATTCTTCTGTCAGCACCTGTTGATTGCATCGTGCATGAAACACCGTTTAGGAAAAATGTATATTTACTATTAATATAATATTTAGTTGTGTTATTATATATCAAGCAGTGTTTTATAATCAACAGCTCTCAATGTCTGATACTATATCTCTATCTACACAAGGCAGGATGTGTGTGTGTGTGTGTGTGTGTGTGTGTGTGTGTGTGTGTGTGTGTGTGTGTGTGTGTAACAAATGCACGACCGCAATTTTCGACGGATTTGCACCAAAATTTATATGCACATGCTCCAAGTTATAATCAAATCCAAGACCGACTTTGCCTTTCCCAACTCCCATCGATAGTGGAAATAATCGATTTTTTCATGCTTCTACGGCAGTTTTCATGTAGTTTGCGGCCATTTTCTACTGGCCAGAGTGAGAGCCTATAGATGGCTGCCACGAATAGGCAGGAAGATTCTTTTGGCCACCGTTAGAGCCAACAGCTGACTGACACGAATGTTAACTAGCATGCTAGCATGCAAAAGAAATTGATAGCTGCATTCGTCACAAGTGGGAAAAATTTAAATCTGCATGCCACTTTACTCCAATTGGCTCATTCGCTTGATTAAACTCAACGTTGATTCTGATTCTGCAGAACTGGGTTGGGTGTGAAAAAGTATTTGTTGTTGTTTTTTTTCATTCGGTTTTTCCAGTTACAAGTCCTTTTTTTAAAGCTGATCGTTTTGTGTTCATTTTGTTTAGTTCTTTTTTCTTGACAGATTTAATGTTTAGTATAGAGCTTAGAAAAAATTCGCAGTGTGAGATAGGCAAGAAGTAAGGCATCTAGCAACATCAGCACGGCAAAGGGCATTCCTTTAAAGCCAAGGAAGGGCAGAAATATTTTAAGTCAAGTGATAGCGATTGCTGTATGTGTCGTACGATTTTTGAATCAAGCACGGGCAACGCCGGGCCATGCTGCTAGTATATATATATATATATATATATATATATATATATATATATATATTGTGTGTGTGTGTGTGTGTGTGCGTGTGTGTGGGTGTGTGTGTGTAATTTATAGGATATAAAACATATAGGATACGATTATACATTGAATACGTTTCGCTTTTCTTACAGCTTCCTCGTAAATACTTGGAATTGAGTTTTTGATATTTTTCATGAAGCTTAACTAAAGTGAAACAAAATTCATAAATTTACTATTTATTCCTTATTCTATCATTCTGTTTTTTATTCTACACACACACACACACACACATATATATATATATATATATATATATATATATATATATATATATATTACTTAATTTCTGTGAATTCATATATGTATATCAGTATCAATGTAATATATACGATGCTGGTTCTACTTACACTAATTACATTGTTCGGACTGTTGTCCTCATCTTTCTTTCAATATTCACGACGTCCTGGACACATGGTGCAGTGGATAAACGCGTTGGGCGGATTCATTGAACTCATCCATGGAGTTGTAAGTTAAATACCTGGCTACTGCAGTGTTTAACAAAAACTTGGAGTCTAGACTTAAAGGGAGATAACTGAGTCAACCGGAAGAGACATGGCACGTGGAATTAGAATACTCTACCCGGTGGACGAAATAAAAGGTTCAGTTCGAAATTCCAATCACCTTCTTCGTGAATACGGCAACAAAGATGAGTACAACAATCCGGGCGATGTAATTAGTGTAAATAATTACAATACCTCATTTCAGAAATATAAACATATCCTGAATAAGTCCAGAGCGTACAACGATGGAAACGTCGGGAATATGACAACTATGGTGAAATAAATTATTACATGGAGCCTTAAAGTGGTCTGTTTTTCTTTAAATTCATTTTTCTGCGATATTTTAATATTAAAGTAAACAATATTTGTTTCAAGTCAGATTAATTATATTTTTAATCAGCCAATGTTTTGTGTTTCAGATAAGTATATTTTATTTTTGGAAGATTAGCTTGAAATTAAAACTAAAATACAAGCTTCAAGAAATATTTTTCATTCATTTTAAACCTTAGGTATCGCTTTTCATGGGGAGGTATCTACATAAATATGATCGGAGGTATATTTGCTAATAGCCGTATTAAGAGAAGAACGTCATATATATATATATATATATATATATATATATATATATATATATATATATATATATATATATATATATATTATGACGTGCCTTAACCGATTGAGCCACAGAGGAGCGTTCAGTCATCAATATATGACGATTAGCTATATGACGGTTCCGTATATGATACAGGTTCGGATATTCAGGCCGGTAAATGTTGTTAATACTGTTTATTATAAATAGAGTATTTACTTAAATATTTGTATCTATAAAAAGACCATATAAACATAAAAAATGTCTTAAAAATATATATATGTATATGCATATATTTTAACCGTATTAAGAAGACATTTTGCTCAAAGTTTTCTAGCCAGAAGGCAGTGTTTTGGAATTTTTTTCCAAACCACTTTCCCAGTCACCAGTAAACAAAGACTTAAAAACAATCGTGATGGCGTGTTTACATTTGTAGTACGAAAAATGGCCACCAGGGGACCGTAAACGTTAACCACTTGATGCTTTTGTTTTATAAAATTAAAAAAAATAACAATTCGTTTTCATATCTTTCTTTATTGCTGCAATAAAAATCTAGTAAAAACAAATTTGTCAAAAATATTAGGACGTAAATTATTTGCGAAATTCCACCAAACACGGAACGTTCTTACAATGTTGCGCATGAATTGTGTTTTAGTTGAGGGATACTTGATGTTTTGGTGACATCATTTTAATGTTGCAATCAACAATTTTCCTGAACCCAAACTGGTCGATCATTCCCAATACTGTAACAACGTTATGGTTCTATCACAAAATGCTGTAGCTGAAAAATTCAGCAATGGCCAATTAAAACATCAAAATAAGTTTTCGTCGCTTAACAATAACGAAGGTACTTTTTTTTCGTAGTTTATTAAATCTCCAATTTATATGATTAATAATTGCAATGGATGAGCTATAGAAGAAAGGAATATTATCACAAGTTGCATTTACCCCATTGTGGGAATTATTCATGATTGTTGCAGAACGCGAAGACCAGGGCCATTCAGCAGAGGGTCTCAAGAATTCTGAAGCGTCGATATGCCTCCCACAGCATAAGACCACTCGCGGAGGGACGCTGAGCCAAAGTGTGACATGCGTTTCTGAGACGTCAGTCGTCCTACTGCCTCTTAGAATCCAAGCTGCGACTCCTAATAAAATGAATGCCAAAAAGAAATGACCCTTTTCGTTGATACGAGTTTTATGTAGTAGTGTCCAGATCCAGAGACGACACAGAAAGCAACATTATATAATAACATAATAGCTGAAGGAAAAGGAATGGCAAACATGCTTTGCTCTCAGAAAGTTTTATACCGTTAAGTCATACAACATTATAAACACATATTTACACGTTTCACACAGCAGTGGGAAATGACGAAGAGAAAGAGAGAGAGAGGGGGGAGAGAGAGAGAGTATTACTTAAAATAATTTCCAACAGTAAAGTGAAATGCCGGAGGATTCTTGTGTTTCTGAAGAAGCTACATTTAAGATTCCCACCGGAGATTCGAGCAAGAAAACGACGAGTTATGGGAATTTCCCAATGTGAGATCTGCGAGCCGTTCTCTAATTCGAGCGGGCCGGATTTATCATATTCTATATCTCTGGTGAGGACATATTCCCAAACAGAAAATGGCGCCCTGAGTTGGGCACAGGTCTTGCCTCGATTTTACTAAAAAAAAAAAAAAATAAAAGGAAAAGCACAGTTTGACTCCTGGAAGTTAACTGACTGACTTTGCATTTTCGTCATCCTATGAAGTGTCGTCATTGCGTGGCAGTCACGTGACCCATGCGACTTCATGTCCTTTTGTATCTTTACACAAGTTCACAGTTGGTGGCATGTAGAGTAATGGATTGCGACTCGGATTGAGGAATCGGGGAGCCGAGTTCGAATTCCACTTGAATTTTCAGCATATTTCAGTTAAATGTTCACATTGAAAAACTATGATTTATAATTGTAGTTTAGATATAGGATCATTACAGCCGTTCCGTGTTGGTGGAATTTCGCAAATAATTTACGTCCTAATATTTTTGACAAATTTGTTTTTACTAGATTTTTATTGCAGCAATAAAGAAAGATATGAAAACGAATTGTTAAAACGCTGGTTTTTTGTAAAATCACCGAAGTTAAGCAACGTCGTGACCGGTTAAGAATGCCAGGTGTTGTAAGCTTAGATGTGCGGGTGGTGCAATGGATAATGGGTCAGAATTGTACATCGGAGAGTCGAGTTGCATTTACTATATTCACTTAGACACAAATGCCCATTGGAAAGGCATGAATCTACCTCTACTCCCTCCCAGCTATGGGTTAATGAGTGAGGCTTGTATCGCTATATTATTATCATCTCAAAAAAACGTTCTTACAATAAAAAATATCTTCCTGCTTCAAATAACCTGCAAATGATTGATAAGTCGTACAAAACGAATCAATCAATAAATTTCGAAACAAAATGCTCTGAGTTGAAATTATACCGCCAGTATATGGGTTAAAAGGACGCTTTCTTTTTACTATATATTGTGACGATTTTAATAAATGTTTGTATATTCTGTTTTCATATGAACACTTATAAATTTTCCAGCATATTTCAGTGAAATTTCCCGTTCAAAAATTATAATTTATAATTATGGTTGAGATAGACGGGAAAAAAAGAAGGCGACATTTGGAGCCAACGCCAGGGGTGGGGTATGTGTTCAAAAACAACTACGAATCCCTACAGATTGAATACTTATTGTAACAGCTTCCAGGATCTATCCAAAATGCTGAACAAAGAATGCTCATTATTCCTAGGAGGTCCAGACAGTGGCATTCAATTAAATATACATTTTAACTCTTAAAAATTACTAACTGCAACAGTTCCAAACATTTCCCTTGATTTTCATGGGTTTGCAAATATATTAATAACTGATAAATCATTTCGATGTATTTATTAGGGATTTGTTTGGTATGCGGCAATATAATAGGGTGGATGTGTATTATTTGAGGATCGCTGCTTCATCATATATCGGATGCTCGAAGAGTTGCCTAAGGCTACTCCGTCTATTCCATTTAGAAAAGAGAGCTCGAGAATATGACACTCACAGGACATATTAAAGGCAAGGGGGG